>CM039508.1:26234004-26697310 GCA_022432975.1 Begonia masoniana | reverse complement strand
TCACCCTCCAAAGTAGCTATCGAATTCAATTATACCACCCTTGCCAAAGAAAATTTTAGTAAGACCACCTGGTTTCCAATGACGCCCGTAATATTCATCTTTAGTGCTCTAGTGTTGATTCCTTTAGTTGCAATTGGGACTTTTGAAAATGTGGCTGAATCAATGGATTTGAGGTCAAATCCTTAGCCACCAGGAGGGGATGATGTGCCATCGAGGCCCAAAGCTGGATCACGACCCAAGGCCCATGAATTGTTTGACATTTTTACTAATGAAAATTATTTTCCTTATTGGCAGGTAGTTGATGATCGTGATGGAAATTCAACTTGGAGCACTTGGAGGAAGCTACAACTCGGCCCATGGGAATTTGTCTTCCCGGCCCAAGAATTTATGTACTTTTTGGTTTGAACATATTTGGCATACATTAGCCTTTATTGTATGGATTATTTATATTTGCATCATGCATTAGATTGTGTGGTTAGGGTTAGATGTATGTTGGTGGATTATGGGTTGAAGATTAATTCAACAAAAGGAGAAACACATCAACAAAATGGAGCCCAAAGGAAGCCTTAGCCCAAGGAAGAGCCCACATTTAAAGGTATGAAATTGCAGGTACAAATGTGGGTGGAACATGGCTCAATGACATGGCAAAGGCTCAGCCATTAATAAGGGATGGGCGCTGGACACGCTGGATCAACGATCTGGCGCGTGCAGGTAGGCAGTGCATCACCGGGCAGGCACGCGCATGCATCAGCGTAGGGCGCAAGTAGGCGCGCACAGGCATTAGCGCGGGGCGCGGCCAGGCACGGGGAGGCGCAGGCAGGAGCGTGAGGCGCGGGCAGCTGAGAGGCGCACAGGCAGCAGCGAAGGCACGCGGGCCGATCCAACGCCATTGATAGCGCGGACCCAAGCAGCATCTGGCACCGTTGGATTGCGCGCATGGATCGATCAGCTGCACCGTTGATGGCGTGCACCCGGGCAGCGCTGTGGACCGTCAGATGTGCGTGCCAGCAGCCTCCTTCAACTAGATTTGCGCGCACATATTGCTCCTTCTCGGCCCTTGATTATTTTCTTCAATCCAATGGCCCTCCTTCACTCTTACCAAACCCTAATCCACCTAGGTTGCCTATTTAAGCAAAGCATTGGTGTTTGTAGCCAACTTTTGCCCAATTTATAAAATAACCTATTTTCCTACACTTTGTGTTAGTTTGCCTTCAGGTTTCCTCAGTTCTTGAAACGAGTGGAGTAGCCCTCCATTGTTAGCCTAGCTTGGGTTGCTAGGTTAACTCTTACATCTTTCCCTCGCCTTCTCCATTGGGAGTTAGGAGTTGAGGACAAAAACCTAGGCCTACGGTGGTCATTTTTTTTTTTGGGAAAACGTGCACCTGAGAGCTCAAACGTAAGATAACTCCTCAGGTCCGCCAAAGGTATCCATTTTATCATTTCCATTCACACATTCCACACACTTTTCACCCCTTTAAATTCGGCCATACACCATCTTACACACTCACTTTTATTTTAATGCATTTTCTCTTCATCACCCCTTCATTTTCTTCACGATTTCACACACTCATTCTCTTCATCTCTTTCTTTTATTTTCCTCCACATTTCATGCCCTCACTATGCATATACCATTCGTCCACCTAGCATTCACCCTGCACCTATTCATTTAGTTGTATTTCTTGCCATTATCTTTATCTAGTCTTCGGTTTTGTGCAACACATTTCACCCGAGCATTATGAGCCTATTTTGTGGGTTACACGGCCCCTTTCCTAAGGGCCACCGTGTCAACCCCTTTTTTCGATCGAGTACTTTTTTCAATATCAGCGGCGACGAAGATCGGCGCAGGACAGCTGAGGCTCCTACGCTGCTGACTATTGAAAATTTGGGCAAATTGCGACATTCGGGGCCTGAGAATAGTTCTTTTACATGCGTGTCGTGGTCGATTCGGAGTGGAAGGCGATCGCAGTGGATGCGTTTGACGCGTGGGAGTGCGGAGGTTGTAGAGCCGTGACACCGAGGAAGAGGGTGTGGGGCGTGGAGGGACTTGTGGAGCGAAATGCAATGGCACGGGAGGTCTTGCGTGGGTGGAACGGGTTGCAGCTGTCTCGCTAGGCATCAGACAAAGTGAATTGGCGGACGATGAATATTAGGTGCGACCATACGAGCACTAATGCATCGGATCCCATCAGAACTCTGAAGTTAAAAGTGCTTCGGCGAGAGTAATACAAAGTTGGGTCACCACTTGGGAAGTCCTCGTGTTGCACCCCTTTTTTCGACCGAGTACTCTTTTCCATATCAGGGGCAACAAAGATCGGCATAAAACAGCTGAGGCTGTCCTACGGCGCTGACTATTGAAAGTTAGGGCAAATTGCGACATTCAGGGCCCGAGAATGGCACTTTTGCATGCGTGTCGTGGTCGATTCAGAGTGGAAGGCGATCGCAGTTGAAGCGTTCGATGCGTGGGAGTGTGGAGGTTGTAGAGCCGTGGAGCCGAGGAGGAGGGCAAGGGTTGTGGAGGGTTTTGTGGAGCGAAATTCAATGGCACAGGAGGTCTTGCGTGGGAGGATTGGGTTGCGACGGTCTCGTTGGGCATCGGACAAAGTGAATTGGCGGACGAAGAATGTTGGGTGCGACAATACGAGCACTAATGCACCGGATCCCATCAGAACACCAAAGTTAAAAGTTCTTCGGCGATAGTAGTACTAAGTTGGGTGACAACTTGGCAAGTCCTCGTGTTGCAACCCTTTTTTCGATCGAGTACTTTTTTCCATATCAGGGGCGACGAAGATCGGCATAGGAGAGCTGAGGCTGTTGTTTCAGTGGCCCTTGTCACCCCATGATGCTTCGCACGTAGCGGGAGTGGGCGCCTACGGCGCTAACTATTGAAAATTTGGGCTAATTGCGACGTTCGGTGCCCGAAAATGGCTCTTTTGGCATGCGTGTCGTGGTCGATTCGAGTAAAAGGCGATCACGGTGGACGTGTTCGACGCGTGGGAGTGTGGAGGTTGTAGAGCCGTGACACCGAGGAATAGGCCAAGGGGCGTGGAGGGTTTTGCGGTGCAAAATTCAATGGCACGGAAGGTCTTGCGTGGGAGAAACAGGTTGCGGCGATCTCACTACGCATTGAAAAAATTGAATTTGCGAACGAAGAATGTTGGGTGCGTCCATATGAATACTAATGCACCGGATCCCATCAGAACTCCTAAGTTAAAAGTGCTTCGGCGAGAGTAGTACTAAGTTGGGTGACCACTTGGGAGGTCCTCGTGTTGCACCCTTTTTTTCGACTGAGTAATTTTTTCCATATCAGGGGCGACGAAGATCGGCGCAGGACAGCTGAGGCAATCCTACGGCGCTGACAATTGAAAATTTCAGCAAATTACGATGTTCGAGGCCCGAGAATGACACTTTTCCATGCATGTCGTGGTCGATTCGGAGTGGAAGGCGATCGCGTTGGAAGCTTTTGACGCGTGG
Organism: Begonia masoniana; assembly: GCA_022432975.1. Lineage (NCBI taxonomy): Eukaryota > Viridiplantae > Streptophyta > Magnoliopsida > Cucurbitales > Begoniaceae > Begonia > Begonia masoniana. Next base: position 26,693,839 of record CM039508.1, on the reverse strand, counting down.
GAGTGCGGAGGTTGTAGAGTCGTGGAGCTGAGGAGGAGGGCGGGGGGCGTGAAGGGACTTGTGGAGCGAAATGCAATGGCCACGGGAGGTCTTGCGTGGGTGGAAGGGTTGCAGCTTGTCTCGCTAGGCATCAGACAAAGTGAATTGGCGGACGATGAATATTAGGTGCGACCATACGAGCACTAATGCATCGGATCCCAATCAGAACTCTGAAGTTAAAAGTGCTTCGGCGAGAGTAATACAAAGTGGGTCACCACTTGGGAAGTCCTCGTGTTGCACCCCTTTTTCGACCGAGTACTCTTTTCCATATCAGGGGCAACAAGATCGGCATAAACAGCTGAGGCTGTCCTACGGCGCTGACTATTGAAAGTTAGGGCAAATGCGACATTCAGGGCCCGAGAATGGCACTTTTGCATGCGTGTCGTGGTCGATTCAGAGTGGAAGGCGGATCGCCAGTTGAAGCGTTCGATGCGTGGGAGTGTGGAGGTTGTAGAGCCGTGGAGCGCGGAGGAGGGCAAGGGTTGTGGAGGGTTTTGTGGAGCGGAAATTCAAGGCACAGGAGGTCTTGCGTGGGAGGATGGGTGCGACGGTCTCGTTGGGCATCGGACAAAGTGAATTGGCGGACGAAGAATGTTGGGTGCGACAATACGAGCACTAATGCACCGGTCCATCAGAACACCAAAGTTAAAAGTTCTTCGGCGATAGTAGTACTAAGTTGGGTGAAACTTGGCAAGTCCCGTGTTGAAACCCTTTTTTCGATCGAGTACTTTTTTCCATATCAGGGGCGCGAAGATCGGCATAGGAGAGCTGAGGTGTTGTTTCAGTGGCCCTTGTCACCCCATGATGCTTCGCACGTAGAGGGAGTGGGCGCCTACGGCGCTAACTATTGAAATTTGGGCTAATTGCGACGTCGGTGCCCGAAAATGGCTTTTTTGGCATGCGTGTCGTGGTCGATCGAGTAAAAGGCGATTCACGGTGGACGTGTTCGACGCGTGGGAGTGTGGAGGTTGTAGAGCCGTGACACGAGGAATAGGCCAAGGGGCGTGGAGGGTTTTGCGGTGCAAAATTCAATGGCACGGAAGGTCTTGCGTGGGAGAAACAGGTTGCGGCGATCTCACTACGCATTGAAAAAATTGAATTTGCGAACGAAGAATGTTGGGTGCGTCCATATGAATACTAATGCACCGGATCCCATCAGAACTCCTAAGTTAAAAGTGCTTCGGCGAGAGTAGTACTAAGTTGGGTGACCACTTGGGAGGTCCTCGTGTTGCACCCTTTTTTTCGACTGAGTAATTTTTTCCATATCAGGGGCGACGAAGATCGGCGCAGGACAGCTGAGGCAATCCTACGGCGCTGACAATTGAAAATTTCAGCAAATTACGATGTTCGAGGCCCGAGAATGACACTTTTCCATGCATGTCGTGGTCGATTCGGAGTGGAAGGCGATCGCGTTGGAAGCTTTTGACGCGTGGGAGTGCGGAGGTTGTAGAGTCGTGGAGCTGAGGAGGAGGGCGGGGGGCGTGAAGGGTTTTGTGGAGTGAAATTCAATGGCACGGGAGGTCTTGCGTGGGAGGAACGGGTTGCGGCGGTCTCGCTGGGCATCGGACAAAGTGAATTGGCAGATGAATAACGTTGGGTGCGACCATGTGAGCACTAATGCACCGGATCCCATCAGAACTCCGTAGTTAAAAGTGCTTCGGCGAGAGTAGTACTAAGTTGGTGACCACTTGAGAAGTTTTCGTGTTGCACCCCTTTTTTCGACAGAGTACTTTTTTCCATATCAGGGGCGACGAAGATCGGCGTAGGACAGTTGAGGCTGTGGTTTCAGCGGCCCTTGTCCTTTTTGCTCCACGCGGCTTCGCGTTTAGTGGGAGTGGGCTCCTACGGTGCTAACTATTGAAAGTTTGGGCAAATTGCGACGTTCGGGGCCCGAGAATGCCCCTTTTGCATGCGTGTCGTGTTCGATTTAGAGTGGAAGGCGATCGCAGTAGAAGCGTTCGACGCGTGGGAGTGCGGAGGTTGTAGAGCCGTGACGCCAAGGTGGAGGGCGTGGTGCGTGAAGGGTTTTGTGTAGCGAAATTCAATGGCACGACAGGTCTTGCGTGGGAGGAACGGGTTGTGGCGGTCTCGCTGGGAATCAGACAAAGTGAATTGGCGGACGGATAATGTTGGGTGCGACCATACGAGCACTAATGCACCGGATTCCATCAGAACTCCGAAGTTGAAAGTGCTTCGGCGACAGTAGTACTAAGTTAGGTGACCACTTGGGAAGTCCTCGTGTTGCACCCCTTTTGTCGACCGAGTACTTTTTTCCATATTAGGGGCGACGTAGATCAGCGCAGGACAGCTGAGGCTGTCCTACGGCGCTGACTATTGATAATTTGGGCACATTGCGATGTTCGGGGCCCGAGAATGGCACTTTTGCACGCGTGTCGTGGTCGATTCGGAGTGGAAGGCGATCGCGGTGAAAGCGTTCGACCCGTGGGAGTGCGGATGTTGTAGAACCGTGACGCCTATGAGTAGGGCGGGGGGAGTGGAGGGTTTTATGGAGCAAAATTCAATGGCACGGGAGGTCTTGCGTGGGAGGAACGGGTTGCGGCGGTCTCGCTGGGCATCGGACAAAGTGAATTTGCATACAAAGATTATTAGGTGCGGCCATACGAGCACTAATGCACCGGATCCCATCAGAACTCCGAAGTTGAAAGTGCTTCGGCGAGAGTAGTACTAAGTTGGTGACCACTTGGGAAGTCCTCGTGTTGCACCCTTTTTTCGACAGAGTACTTTTTTCCATATCAGGGGCGACGAAGATCGGCGCAGGACAGCTGAGGCTGTGGTTTCAGCGGCCCTTGTCCTTTTTGCTCCACGCGGCTTCGCGTTTAGTGGGAGTGGGCTCCTACGGTGCTAACTATTGAAAGTTTGGGCAAATTGCGACGTTCGGGGCCCGAGAATGCCCCTTTTTGCATGCGTGTCGTGTTCGATTTAGAGTGGAAGGCGATCGCAGTAGAAGCGTTCGACCCGTGGGAGTGCGGATGTTGTAGAACCGTGACGCCTATGAGTAGGGCGGGGGGAGTGGAGGGTTTTATGGAGCAAAATTCAATGGCACGGGAGGTCTTGCGTTGGAGGAACGGGTTGCGGCGGTCTCACTGGGCACCAGACAAAGTGAATTTGCATACAAAGATTATTAGGTGCGGCCATACGAGCACTAAGGCATCTGATCCCATCAGAACTTCGAAGTTAAAAGTGCTTCTGCGAGAGTAATACTAAGTTGGGTGACCACTTGGGAAGTCCTCGTGTTGCACCTTTTTTTTCGACCGAGTGTTTTTTTCAATATCAGGGGCAACTAAGATCTGCGCAGGACAGCTGAGGCTGTGGTTCCAGCAGCCCTTGTCCTTTTTGCCCCTCACGGCTTCGCGCGTAGCGGGAGTGGGAGCCTACGGCGCTGACTATTCAAAATTTGGGCAAATTGTGAAGTTTGGGGCCCGAGAATGGCACTTTTTCATGCATGACGTGGTCGATTCGGAGTGAAAGGCGATCGCGGTGGAAGCGTTCGACGCGTGGGAGTGGAGGGTTTTGTGGAGCGAAATTCAATGGCATGGGAGGTCTTGCGTGGGAGGAACCGGTTGCGTCAGTCTTGCTGGGCATCGGACAGAGTGAATTGGCGGACGAAGCTTGTTGGGTGTGAACATACGAGGACTAATGCACTAGATCCCATCAGAACTCCGAAGTTAAAAGTTGACACGAAGGCCCTTAGAAAAGGGACCGTGTAACCCACAAATAAAGCTCAAGTGCTCGGGTGAAGGTGTGTACACAAAACCCACAATAGGGAAGAAGAGCCAGTGATGCAAAACACTATAAAATGCAAGGTGAAAGTGTGTGTTAGGGCTGAGGGATGTATGCATGATGATAACAACAAAATGAAAAGAAAAGGAGAAGAAGATGAAGGTGATGGTAGTGTGAAATTCGTGGTACAAATGATGAGGAAAATAAAGAAACATGCAAAGATGAGGGTGAGTGTGTGAAGTATTGAAATGGCCGAAAATGAGAATAATAAAATGCTAGAAATTAAAATGGATGAAGAGAAGATGGAAATACCCTTGGCGGACCCGAGGAGCTATCTCACGTTTGAGCTCTCGGGTGCACGTTTTTCTAGAGGAAAACGACCACCGTAGGCCTAGGTTTTCGCCCTCAACTCCTAACTCCCAATAGAGGAAGGCGAGGAAAAGTGGCAAGAGTTAACCTAGCAGCCCGAAGGCTAGGCTAAAAATGGAAGGCTACTCCACTCGATTCAAGAACCGAGGAAACCCGAAGGCAAACCATCCGACTGCGCGCACCATCAACAGCGCTGATCAGCATCCGAGTGCGCGCCTCCGAGCGAATCAAGTGCTGTCACGGTAGGCGCCATCCAGCGATCCAGATCAGCGAGCCTATGATCAACGGCCAGGAGCAGCTCCCGGACGCGATCTGCGGCTCCAGCGTGCGCCTTATCCATTGGCTGGTTGCTGCCCGCGCACACGCTTGCCTGGTCCTCTTGCTGGCCGCGCGCCATCTTGATCAAGGGTTGATAATTGCCATGTCATTGATCCACTTTGCCACCCACATTGTACCTGCAATTTCTTACTTTTAAGTGTGGGCTCTTCCTTGGGTTAAGTCTTTCTTTGGGCTCCTTTGATGAAGTGCTTTCCTTTGTTAAATAATTCTTCGACCCATCATCCACCAACATTCATGTAACCCTAACCACACAATCTAATGCATGATACAAATATAATAATCCATACAATAAAGGCTAATGTAGGCCAATAAGTTTAAAAATCAAAATTACATATTTAAAGGCCCGGGAATACAAATTCCCATTGGGCTACTTGAAGGCTCCGTGCAAATGTTACAATGAAGGCAATGCAAAGGTTTTTCCACATCTTCCGAAGATGGCTCCCAAGTAAAATCCATGATGGGGTCAAAACCTGCAAAAAGAGAAAAATCATCATAAAACTGAGTAACTAAATGATAGGCCCGAGTTTGTGATCTAGTTATGGGCCTCCTCGGCATGTCATCCCCTCCGGGTGGCTGAGGATTTGACCTCAAATCCGTTAGCTCAGCCTCCTCTTCATGTCCCAATTCTCCAATGTATGGGAACAAATCTTGAACGTTAAAGGTGGATGACACCCCATACTCGCCAGGTAACTCCAATTTATAAGCATTATTATTAATTCGTTCCAAAATCTTGAAGGGACCTTCAGCTCTAGGTAGGAGTTTGGAGCGTCTCTTGGCTGGGAATCTTTCCTTTCGAAGGTGTAACCATACCAAATCTCTAACGTTAAAGATTACCTCCTTTCATCTCTTATTAGCGTGCTTAGCTTAATTGGCGTTATTCTTTTCAATGGTCTGGTGGACCTTTTCATATAATTCCTTGACTTGCTCCACTTTGCTAGCTCCCGAAGAGTTTACTAGGTCCTGGGTTTGAATAGGAATGAGGGTCAGTGGGGAGTTCGGATTAAATCCATAGGCTACCTCAAAGGGCGTTTGGTAGGTAGTGGAGTGAAGGCTTCTGTTGTAACAGAATTCAACTTGGGATAGCACTATGTCCCAATTGGTTAGATTCTTACCCACAACACTACGAAGAAGGGTTCCCAAGGTCCTATTGACCACTTCTGTTTGGTCGTCCATTTGGGGGTGAAAAGATGTACTAAAGCATAGTTTAGTTCCCAACTTTTTCCATAAAGTCTTCGAAAAAGTGCTCAAAAATTTAGTATTGCGGTCAGACACGATTGATTGGGGCACTCCATGGAGTCTAACTATTTCCTTGAAAAATAGGTCGGCTATAGCAGTAGAGTCAACAGTTTTATTACAGGCAATAAAATACGCCATTTCGGAGAACCTATCCACGACCACTAAAATAGGGTCCTTGTTGCGTCCCGTTCGGGACCCTAATACAAAATCCATGCTAATTTCTACCCAAGGGTGTGTAGAAATTGGTAAGGGTAGATAAAGTCCTTGGGGTAGAACTTTACTTTTAGCTTTCTTACAAATAATGCACTGCTCAACGGAGTGGTGCACGTCTTTCATCATATGAGGCCAGTAAAATCTTTCTTTCAATAGCTCTAGAGTTTTCTTTTCTCCAAAATGTCCAGACAATCCTCCACCATGAGCTTCCTTAAGAAGGCATTGTCTCAGACTGCAATCAGGAATACACAATTTTCCACCTTCTAATAAAAATCCATCAACAATACGATATCTTCCTTCTACCTTGTTTTTACAATTTAGGTAGGGTGTTCTAAAATCTTTGTCGGATTCATACAAAGTCTTAATCCACTCAATCCGAAGAATCGGACGCCTAATTCCGTTAAGAGGACACGTCTTCGTGAAAGAGAATCGGCAACGGTGTTATCAGATCCTTTCAAATATTTCAAAATGTATGGAAATCTTTCCAAGAATTCCACCCATTTGGCATGTCTTTTGTTGAGTTTGTGTTGACTTTTAATGTGTTTCAAAGATTAGTGGTCGGAGTGAATCACAAACTCTTTTGACATGAGGTAGTGTTGTCAGTGCTCAATAGCTCTTATCACGGCATAAAACTCCTTATCATAAGTATAGTAGTTAAGAGCAGCTCCTTTCAATTTCTCGTTAAAATATGCAAGAGGCTTGCCATCTTGCATTAATATAGCTCCAATGCCAATTCCAGAGGCATCACTCTTGATTTCAAAAACCTTATTGAAATCGAGAAGTGCTAAAACTGGGGATTGACAAAGTTTTTCCTTAATGAGGTTGAAGCTACTTTGACAAGCAGGAGTCCAATTGAAATCTACTCCTTTTTTTGTGAGATCGGTAATAGGAGTGATAAGAGAACTGAAGTCTTTAATAAACCTCCTATAAAAAGTGACACGATGGCCCTTAGAAAACGGGCCGTGTAACCCATAAAATAGGCTCAAAGTGCTCGGGTGAAATTGTATTGCACAAAACCGAAATAAAGAGAAGAAATTGGCAAGAAATACAACTAAATGAATAGGTACAATGTGAGTGCTAGGTGGCTGAATGGTGTATGCATGGTGAGGGCATGAAATGTGGAGAAAAATAAAAGAAAGAGATGAAGAGAAAGAGTGTGTGAAATCGTGAAGAAGGATGATATGGAGAAGAAGAAAAATGCAATAAAATAAAAGTGAGTGTGTGAGATGGTGTATGGCCGACAATAAAGAGTGAAAGTGTGTGAAAATGTGTGAACGGAGAAGATAAAATGGATACCTTTGGCGGAACCGATGAGCTATCTTACGTTAGGCTCTCGGATAAACGATTTTCCTAGAGGAAAACCGACCACCGTAGGCCTAGGTTTTCGTCCTAAACACCTAACTCCCAATGGAGGAAGGCGAGGAAATAGGTAAGAGTTAACCTAGCAACCTGAAGGCTAGGTTAACAATGGAGGGCTACTCCACTCGATTCAAGAATCGAGGAAAACCAAAGCAAACAAGCTTGGAAGGAAAAGAGAGATTTTATTAATTTGGCCAAAAGTTCCAATACATGCACCAATGCTATGCATTTATAGGCAACCTAGGTGGATTAGGGTTTGTCATGGTTTGAAGAAGAATTTGTCGCCTTTGGATGCAAAATGATCGGATGGCTAGGAGAGATCAATCCATGCGCGCACATCTGGTTGGAGGAGGCCGCTGGCGCGTGCATCTGACGGTCCACAGCGCTGCCCAGGTACGTGCCATCAACAGTGCAACTGGTCGATCCGTGCGCGCCATCCAACGGCGCCAAATGCTGCCCAGGAGCGTGCTATCAACGGCGCTAGAGCGGTCTGCGCGCCTTTCCTGCTGACCGTGCCCCACGCTCCTGCCTGCGCCTCCCGCGCCTACCCACGCCTCACGCTGATGCCTGCGCGTGCCTGCCCGGTGATGCACTGCCTGCCCGTGCGTGCCAGAACGTTGAGCCAGCGTGTCTAGCGCCCATCCCTTATCAATGGCTGAGCCTTTGCCATGTCATTGAGCCATGTTCCACCCACATTTGTTCCTGCAATTTCATACCTTTAAATGTGGGCTTTTCCTTAGGCTAAGGCTTCCTTGGGCTCCATTTTTGTTGATGCATTCTCCTTTTGTTGAATTAATCTTCAACCCTTAATCCACCAACATACATCTAACCCTAACCACACAATCTATTGCGTGATGCAAATATAAATAATCCATACAATAAAGGCTAATGTATGACAAATAAGTTCAAACCAAAAATTACATAAACTCTTGGGCCGGGAAGACAAATTCCCATGGGCCGAGTTGTATCTTCCTCCAAGTGCTCCAAGTTGAATTTCCATCACGATCATCAACTACCTGCCAATAAAGAAAATAATTTTCATCAGTAAAAATATCAAACAATTCCTGGACCTTGGGTCGTGATCTAGCTTTGCGCCTCAATGGCACATCATCCCCTCCAGGTGGCTGAGGATTTAACCTCAAATCCATTGATTCAGCCACCTCTTCATGAGTCCCAATATTATCGAAAGGAATTAACACTTGAGCACTAAAGGCGGAGGTTGAGGGCGTCATTAGAAATCGGGTGGTCTTACTAACTTTTTCTTTGGCAATGGTGAAAAAATTGAATTCGATAGCTACTTTGGAGGGCAATTGCTCAGTGATGGAATGAAAGTTTCCAAAGTAGTCGAATCCGACATGTAGCAATAATGGGCTTCCTTTAAAATCACCTGACCAAAGAAGTAATCCATTTCCTCTTAAGACCACAAATGAAAATTTTCTTACCAATTGAACCTTGTCTCTAGTTCTATGGTAAAATTTGTGGTAGTCACATGGTGGGGAATATGGTTGTAGTATTTCTCCCAATTGTAAGATAGGGCGTTTGTTGGTCACAAAGGGAGTAAATATCCTATTTGTTTACATGGCTCTACGAAGTAATGTAGGAAGGCAATAGGTAGACTCAAGGCCATAGGCTAACTTCTTCCAAATGGGATTAGATTGTAAAGAAATTTTCTTAAGAGGCGGGAAGGAAAGGAATGGGGCAACAATCATACTACCTAGTCCAAAGATACTCTCCTCACTTATCTCCCTTTTCTCTTGATGCTCTAATGATGTGTCGTCCAATGGATACGACATCTCTTCTTCATATAAGGGATTTGTATGCCACTTGATAAGAGAGGGCTCTTGTCCTTTTAACTCGCATTTCGACAACAAAAGATTTTCCTTAATTTTTCCTTCTTTATGGGTGGCCTCATCATGAGCCACTTGTTCGGGTGTCATAAGTAGTAAATTAATTTTTCTTCCTCCAAAATTAAAGGTGTATCGATTGAGGAACCCGTCGTAGTGAACTCTACGGTCATAGTGCCATGGTCGTCCTAGTAGAATATGGCTGGCAGTCATTGGGACAACGTCGCAAACAACCGAATCTTTATACTTTCCTACGGTGAATTCTACGGTTACTTGCTTAATTATCACATGTTCATTTTTATCGTCCAACCAATTAAGCTTGTAAGGTGTAGGGTGATTAGTGGTTTCCAACCCTAATTTACCGACCATGTCTTGGGAGGCTGCGTTGATGCAACTTCCTCAATCAATTATCATCGAACCAACTTTGTCTTTGACCGCACATCGACTATGGAAAAGATTTTCACATTGACAGTCCTTGTCCACGTTCTTAGACATTAAAGCTCGTCTTATAACAGTAGTAGAGGTCCTTCTTGAGCCGTGCATTCATCGGCTTTGTTGTCACTCTCTTCTACTACGTCCTCTTCTTTGACCTTATTATATTGACCTTCGTCTTCTACACTTTCCCATTCACCCGTGGATTCTTTAATGACCATCACACGGTGGTTGGTGCATTCATTAGCGTAGTGTCCTTTTCCTAGACATTTAAAACATTGAACATCACATGCTCTTGGTCCTTTTGGCTGGTTTTCTTGGGCTTTATGTGTTGGTGGGGGATTGTGAGTGGCGATTGGTCCTTTCGGAGGCCAATTATGATTGAAGGGCCTCTTGTCTTCATGCTTTGGGAAAGTTTTGTCAGAATTGAAGTTTCGTGGTGGAAATTTGTTAGGCAAGTCGGTCTTGCGTTTCCTCTTTAATTGCCTCTCCAACGTGAGGGCTAATTGTATGACCATATCCATGGTCTCCAATTGTTGCATTTCTACCGCGTCGCCTATATTGCGGTTCAAGCCACGGATAAATCTAGCGATGAGTTGTTCGTCCGGCTCATTGATAAGTGTGTATTTTACACACTTACTTATACTTTTTACACTTGATTTGATAAGTTTTTCTCAAGTGTTTGAAGGAATTTGACGTATTTTGTGTAAGTGTGCAGATAATTTATTTAAAACAGGAAGAAAAGCAAAGAGAAGCTAAAGAAGAAAAGAAGAAAAACCTGAGGAGAAAAAGAAGAAAAGAATAAACAGTGAAGGAAGAGAAAACAGAGAAGATGCCAATCGATCAGCAATCTTAGGCGATCAATCGGCGGAAGCCAAGAAATTTTTAAAGAATAAGCAAAGTAGACAAGTTGCCGATTGATCGCTCAATTCCTGCGATTGATCGACTGAAGAGAAGATTGTTTAGAAGAATTGATGCATGAAACAGAGAAGGTGCCGATCGATCACTCATTCCTGCGATCGATCGGCTGAAAGGAAAGAAAATTGACGCAAAGAAGGAGGCGATCGATCGCTACAATTCCTGCAATCGATCGGCTGAAGAATAGACGAAGACAGAATTAGAGCCGATCAATCGGCCATTTCAGGCGATCGATCGGCTACAAATTTGGAAAATTTGTATTGTCTAATATCAACCGTTAATTTGGGAAAAGAATGAATCTAAACCATTGATCTGATGAGAGAAGAAGAATTAAACCTAAAGACGAAAGGCAGCAAAGTATTCTGGAATTTTTATCAAGAGGCGATTGTGAGAGATTTTTACGAGGATTCGGCGATTTTTGGCAAGCAGAAGGTGATTCTAGAGGAGAACTTTTCAAAGGCAGAGGGGAGAATTTCTCAAGAGACCAGAGAAGCGTTAACGATACATCAGCGTAGTTTTCTTCGTTTCCTTTAATTTTTATATATGAACATCATGAACATCCTTATTTTTTTCGTTTCTTTGTCTCTTAGCATGAACTAAGTTTTATTTCTAAGGCTACGATGTAGCCAGATGATGTTTATTTCATGTTCTTTGTTTAATTATAATTATAGATATTTCTTCCAATATTGTTGGCACATTTAATTTCTGTTTTTAAAGCCTGTGAATTTCTTACCAATCTTTACTTGAATTTTGAGGTTTTTTGAGACTGAAAGGTGATAAATACCCGAGCACTGAAATTAATGTCATAAATATGCGTAGGCTAGAGATAGTTACGGTATTGATGTGATCATTGTGATTTCTTGATTTATTTGTATTTGATTAATGTAGAATTTGAGACTGAGAAGAGATAACCCATTAATCAGATAACCTATACAATGCTCGAGAGAAATTGTATTAGAATTTAGTGAAATCGATCATCAACATAGGAAGAATATTTATGAATTTAATTACGAAAGACTGAAATCACTGTTGTCTTGGTGAAATCGTAGTACCTAGGCTTTTATTAATCAGATTTAATCTCATTTTATCTATTTCGATATTTTACATTGGTTTATTTTAATTGTTTTGGTTGTGTAATTTAATTTGAATTCTTGAACCACAAAACTTGTGTTCAATTTAGAATTAAGACTAATAAATTCGGTTATTAATTAACAAGTCCTCGTAGGTTCGACACTCTATTTTATCACTTTATTACTTGTTGCGACTCGTACACTTGCGAAATAATTTTTACCACACTCATCAATAGCACATAGCATATTGAGAGTCTCGAATTCCGTAAGGTACTCATCGACCGTGAGATTGTTTTGTTTGAGATTGTGGAGTTGATGGAAGAGTTCATGTTTATAGTGTCGGGGGACGAACCTATGGTGCATTAGATCTTTCATGGAATTCCAAGTTGAAACGGGGTAACCTAGCGTTCTCATTCGTTGGGCTTTGAGGTTGGACAACCATAGTGCGGCGTGGCCCGTAAGTTCAAGAGAGGCGAGTTGGATTTTTACTTTTTCGGAATAGTAGTGGCACTTAAAAACTCTCTCAACTTTATCAGCCCAATCTAAATTAGTGTGACCGTCACACGTTCCATTGAAAGGGAGAATTGTAATCTTGATGTTACGGGGATCATCGTTGTCCCTACGACGATTCGGGCGATACTCTTCATCATCTCCTGCCCAATCCTCATCATCCGTATCATAATAACGGGATCCCCTTCTTTGGGGCTCAGCCCATTCTTCTTCCTCTAAGGGTTGTTGTAAAGAGGTTCGACGTCTAGAACGTTCGGGAATAATCCTAGAGGAGCTCTCTCGTGAAGGATCTCGGTCATGGGATTCTCGTCGGGGAGGATTGTTCATGTGTTCTTTAAATTGGGCTATCTGTAACACCCGGTTTTACGGGTTTTTGAATTTTGCGCGCAATGGCTTTTTTGTGAATAATTGAAATATTCCCATTTTGCGAATCGAGAGTTTTAACGAAATCCTTATAATTAATATGGATTTTAGGAGAAATAAGAAAATTTGGAGAAAACGAACCGATGGTCGAACAATGAGTTAAACGGGAGATTTAACCAACAGGGGGGGCAAACTTGTAATTTACCAAGTCGAGTTTAATTAAAATTCCAAAATCCCTCTTCCTCCCACATTTCACATTATTTTTCACTCCCTCTCCCTCTCTGGCGATTTTCTTAATCCACGGTGATTCCTTCAACGTTGATTGATTCCTCCACTCTGATCAACAAGTTTCTTCACGTTTTCCTCTCCAATCACGATCCTAGGTAAGATTCTAGTGTTTTCCCGGCCTTTATTCTCGATTTCTAGATTAATAAACCGTTAGGGTTTAGTAGGAATTATGTAGAAATAGTCGAGTTTTGTTAGAAAACGTTAGAAATCACCTTATTAACGATTATTGGGCGAAATAATGGATGTATTTGACGTTTAGTTGAAAAAAAAATTCGGTATGGAGCTTTGGAAAATCTCCATTAATGGAGTTTAAGGATTTGTGAGTGTAAGTTGCTCGATGAAACGCCCGAGAGAGGTTTATTAGAATTTTAGAAAATTTCCTTTAGTTAGGAGTTTCGTTAGTTTACGAAATTTCGATGTTTAGATTCGATTTTAACAAATGACATTGTTAAATGCTTTAGGTGACAAGGCTCGAATCAAGGAGCTCAGTGTGCTAAGGACCCGAGATAAGTTCTCGTGACTTACTGTGGCCGATTAGCCTACACCATAAGTCAGAATTTGTGTTGAGGATTGGTTGGTGCTTTGTTTGTTTAATTGCTTTGGTTGGGTAGTTTAGGCTTGATCGTTTTATAGGTTAAGCATTGTGACGTTAATGGTATTCGTGAGATTTTGATGGTATATTCGTTATGTATGTTTTATTGTATATTGAATTGCTCATGCATCATGGTTTCAAAACGGCAAGAAAACGAATTTACGCATCGGTTTCATGAAAAGAAAATGCATGTAAAGGCAAGTAAAGTATCACAGTAAACAACCATGGCATGTGGTTATCGGGGATGAGCTTCAGACCTGGCGTTCCGTAGTGAGCGGGTTTTCCTCCCTTCAGATGGTGTGGGCTGTCTAACCGCTTGACGTGCCCTATCCATCTGTCGAGCGTTTTTGATAACCATAGACTGACACGTACTGCTAAATGAAATGATATGGATGGCTTTTATGGAAACTGCATATACATGTTCATGCATAGCATTTACGTAGAACTTGCTGAGATTTTTATCTCATAGGTGTCTTTATGGTGTAGGTGACTTTGAGCAAGGTGAGGACAATGTCTCTCCACCTGACGAGCCTGCAGTTTGACGGAGGATGACCGTGGGAGTGGCTAGTGCAGTTGGTGCGAACTTGACCCGTGGGGAGATATAGGTTAAGTATTTTTTGGCTTTTGGGATAAGCGGGTTGATGGGTGATTAGTTAGAATGAAATGTATAGAAACCATTATAGGATGCGGTTGTGAACAAATGTATTGAATGTCCATTTTGATGAATTTTAGGTTGAATGTTCGGTTTTGGATGTGTAATTTAGTTGGATTATTTATGGATATTTTGAGGATGAAATTTGAAGTGTTATTAGGATAAGGAAGAGGTAAATTGATGAGGTGATAAAGTGATGAAGGTATAGAGTGGAAATTGTGATGTGTGAGTGCAGGAAGGAGGAAGGACGAAGGAAGAAGAAGGAGGTGGGCCAACTCTCTGGAATTCAATTTCAAGAGAGTTAGCCGATCGATCGTCAGAAGAGGGGCGATCGATCAACTGATGATGTGGACGATTCAACCTAAGTAAAGTTAAGTGTACTGATGAGGCCTACATCGACCGATTTTAAGTGTGAATTGGCTGGGGTTGTCGACCCCAGCATATTAGAGTCATTTTTGAGGAAATATAGCCAAGTGTCGACCGATCTCATTACAGAGTTTACATTGACTGATATTGGTCAGTGTTGACATCGACCGATTTTCTTCATTGTTGACATCGACCGATTTCGGTCAGTGTGGACATCGATCGATTTTGGTCATTGTTGACATCGACCGATTTTGGTCATTGTTGACATCGACCGATTTTGGTCATTGTTGACATCGACCGATTTTGGTCATTGTTGACATCGACCGATTTTGGTCATTGTTGACATCGACCGATTTTGGTCATTGTTGACATCGACCGATTTTGGTCATTGTTGACATCGACCGATTTTGGTCATTGTTGACATCGACCGATTTTGGTCATTGTTGACATCGACCGATTTTGGTCATTGTTGACATCGACCGATTTTGGTCATTGTTGACATCGACCGATTTTGGTCATTGTTGACATCGACCGATTTTGGTCATTGTTGACATCGACCGATTTTGGTCATTGTTGACATCGACCGATTTTGGTCATTGTTGACATCGACCGATTTTGGTCATTGTTGACATCGACCGATTTTGGTCATTGTTGACATCGACCGATTTTGGTCATTGTTGACATCGACCGATTTTGGTCATTGTTGACATCGACCGATTTTGGTCATTGTTGACATCGACCGATTTTGGTCATTGTTGACATCGACCGATTTTGGTCATTGTTGACATCGACCGATTTTGGTCATTGTTGACATCGACCGATTTTGGTCATTGTTGACATCGACCGATTTTGGTCATTGTTGACATCGACCGATTTTGGTCATTGTTGACATCGACCGATTTTGGTCATTGTTGACATCGACCGATTTTGGTCATTGTTGACATCGACCGATTTTGGTCATTGTTGACATCGACCGATTTTGGTCATTGTTGACATCGACCGATTTTGGTCATTGTTGACATCGACCGATTTTGGTCATTGTTGACATCGACCGATTTTGGTCATTGTTGACATCGACCGATTTTGGTCATTGTTGACATCGACCGATTTTGGTCATTGTTGACATCGACCGATTTTGGTCAGTGTTGACATCGACCGATTTTCTTCATTGTTGACATCGACCGATTTCGGTCAGTGTGGACATCGATCGATTTTGGTCATTGTTGACATCGACCGATTTTGGTCATTGTTGACATCGACCGATATTGGCCAGTGTTGATCTCGACCAAAGAAACCCGAGAGAAGTTAAGTGTTATTGATCTCGACCGAAGAAACCTGAGAGGAATTAAGTGTTAAGCTAGGTTGTAGGCGTCGACCGAAACCAGTTTTCACTGTTTTTCATAGAATGTAAATTAAGTTACACTTTAGTACGAGGTTTATATCTTCCACTGGATAAGGTATATAGTCTTTATATGTGGATAACGAATGAAATGCTAAATGAATTGATAAATGAAAGAAACGAAAAATGAAAGGAAAGATGAAGTTTTAATTTCACGTGATTTTTAGAAATAGTTTAAATGTGAAATTAGGGGTCGTGACAGTAGTTGGTATCAGAGCTCCCGGATTTTAAAATCGGTTCTGTAGACTGCTCGACTGCACAAGCCACTTCACGAACATGCTTCTTTAACTGTAAGTACGTTATATGTTTTTTCTTTGTTTTGATTGCTTAGAGTTATTGCCTTTTACTTTTATAGGTTTATAAAATGGTGCGTCGAGGGAATGATAGAGATGACAGAGACAACACCATAGACCAACTTAGAGAATTCCTTGCCCAACAATCCCAACACATAGAACGACAGGCTCAGCATATGGAGAGACAGTCTCAACAGCTTGACAAGCTTATTAGTCGTGAGGGCCTAAGGACTCAGGATGTAGCGACTCCAAGTAACCGTGGGATGGAAAGGTTCCAGAAGTTACAACCCCCGGTGTTTAACGGACAATCTTCGGATCCCTTTTTAGCTGAGGAGTGGATTCGAACTATGGAGGATATGTTGGCTTATGCGAATATAGAAGATGGGGAGAAGGTCGCGTTTGTCACCTACCATTTGGCTCTAGATGATCGTTTCTGGTGGGATACGATCAAGACGACCACAGATGTTACAATAATGAGTTGGGGTTCAAGACCGTGTTTTATGACAAATACTTTAGCCATACGGTACGGGAGGCCAAAATGATAGAGTTCATGCAGTTGCGACAAGCTGGCTCAGTTGCTGAGTACGTTAGAAGGTTTGAGGCCCTGTCCCGATTCGTACCATGCCAGGTCAGTGTTAATGAGGACAAGGTGCGTCGGTTTATGCAAGGGCTAAATCAGAAGATGCGAAAAAGTGTTATTATAGCAGGGGTGCGGAGTGTGCCTTACACTAAGATTGTGGCAAGAACATGGAGATTAAGGCCGCTGAACCGACCTATGTCAGACCGAGGGAGCCAGCTAAAAGGTTCTTTTGAGAAATTCAGCCTAGGTCTCAGAATAAGGGCTGGCAACTGAGAGGATAGCCACAACAACAAAGAGGTACTAAGAGGCCTTATGATGGTAAGGGCGACCAGGACAAAGGAAAGCAAGTTCAAGAGGATGCTCCAAGACCAGTATGCCCGTAGTGCCAGAAGCCCCACTTTGGCGCTTGTAGATTGGGCACGAACCAGTGTTACAGGTACAGGGAGGTAGGTCATTACGCCCAGAATTGTCCAAGGGCGACTACCGATCAAAGAAGAGTGGCCCCGAGAATATTTACTTTTATTGAGCCCGGCAATGTCGACGACGAGGCCCAACCCTCCGTTATAGCAGGTACCATCTTAGTCACCGGTATAGCAGTATTTTCCTTGATAGACACAGGTGTTACGCACTCATTTATTTCCACTGCATGCATAGCTAGACTGAAGATAGTGTCTGAGTTAGCAGAGTACGAGTATCGAGTAATGCTACCTTCAGGGGAGTTTATGCAGTCAAATCACATCTTTCAGGGCAATGTCGTCTCTGTAGGGAACAACAACCTTTATGCTTGGTAGATAGTTATGGACATAGAGCGGTATGATATTATCTTGGGGATGGATTGGCTATCTCGCCATTTCGCCACCATCGACTGCCGATCCGGGTTGGTGACTTTTTGACCCCCGGGTAAAGAAGAATTTGCTTACCAGGCAATGAATAGATTGAATGGGTTACCAACTTCCTACTCGATGAAGGTCAGAGAGCATTTTAGAGGTGAATGCTCGGTTTACATGGTCATTGTGGTCGACACTCAATTACTTAACGGGGTAACGCCAGGTGTCATCTCGATTGTCAGGGAGTTCGTGGAGATTTTTCGTGACGACCTTCCCGGATTGCCACTGGACCGGTCAGAACCTGTATCTAAAAATCCATACAGATTGGCGTTTGCCGAGCTAAAAGAGTTGAAATCTCAGCTATAAGAGTTGTTAGATAAGGGATTCATCCGACCCAGCTTTTCTCCTTGGGGTGCGTCGGTTTTGTTCGTTAAGAAAAAAGACGGAACTCTCCGTATGTGCATCAACTATCGAGAGTTGAATAAATTGACAGTGAAAAACAAGTACTCGTTGCCCCGAATAGATGATTTGTTCGACCAACTGCAGGGTGCCCTAGTGTTTTCGAGAATTGACCTACGCTCGGGTTATTACCAGTTGAAAGTTCGACTGGAGGATATTCAAAAGACGGCGTTTCGAACAAGGTACAGGCATTATGAGTTCCTTGTTATGTCTTTTGGACTTACGAATGCCCCCGCAGCATTTATGGATCTAATGAACATGTCTTTAAGGAGTATTTAGACAAGTTTGTTGTTGTGTTCATTGACGACATCTTGGTCTATTTGAAGACGAAAGAGGAACATGAAGAGCACTTATGAATTGTTTTGGGAGTTTTGCAACGACACCAGCTTTACCCAAATTCTGCTTGAAGCAGAAATTGACCACGACTCCAGTTTTGACACTGCCTAGTGAAGGCAACAAGTTCAGCATATATTGTAATGCGTCTAAAGTTGGACTTGGATGTGTGCTTATGCAGGAGCGAATGATTATTGCGTATGCTTCTTGGCAGTTGAAGCCATACGAGCAGAATTACCCAACGCATGACTTGGAACTAGCAGCGGTTGTCTTTGCGTTGAAAATCTGGAGACACTATCTATATGGGCAACAATGTGAAGTGTTCTCAGATCACCGAAGTCTAAAGTATCTGTTTACGCAAAAAGAACTTAATATGCGACAAAGAAGGTGGTTGGAGTTTGTCAAAGACTACGACTTCAAGATTAAATACCACCCTGGAAAAGCAAATAAAATCGCAGATGCCTTGAGCCGAATTCCTTCTACGAGTCAACCTTTGCTAGCAACGATGTCGGTAATGTTGAAGTCTGAGATTGAGAAGTTCGATGTGGAGATTGTGGCTGAGTTGTCCAAAATGCTCACCAACATTTCTCTTAGGCCGACGATACTGGACAAGATACGAGAAGCTCAACGAAAAGACTTGGAGTGTGAGAAGCACCGTTTGATCATGACATCTGAGGATTCTTCCGATTTCAGCTTGTCAGAGGATGGCATATTAAAATTCAGGCATAGGTGGTACGAGCCTAACGACGAAGAAGGCACACTCTTCGGCTTGCTCGGTGCATCTAGGAAGCACCAAGATGTATCGAGATTTAAAACAACATTTCTGGTGGCCTAACATGAAGAGGGAGGTTGCCAGGTACGTGGAGATCTGTCTAGTTTGTCAGCAGGTTAAGGCGGAACATCAAAGGCCGGCAGGAACTTTGCAGCCCCTGCCGATCCCGGAGTGGAAATGGGAGCAGATTTCCATTGATTTTATTGCTGGACTCCCGACGACGACTAAGGGACATGACGGGATTTGGGTGATCGTGGACCGTTTAACAAAGTCGGCCCACTTTTTTCTAGTTAAAGCAACGTTTTCCATAGATCAGCTCGCCGAACTCTATGTGCAGGAGATTGTTAGGCTGCACGCTGTATGGGCGGAGGTGTAGGTCACAGCTGTATTGAGATGAGGTTGGTGAGGCTAGTATTATTGGCCCCGATATTCTACAGCAAACAGCGGAAAAGATCGCCATTATCAGACAGCGCATTGAGATAGCTCAGAGCCGTCAGAAAAGCTATGCCGACAATAGAAGAAGGGTGTAACGACCCCATTAGGGCCAAAACCGATTCATAACTTTCGTAAATCATTCATACTAAGTTTACTCTCTATGTTATATATATATTTTTTTAAAACAATACTCAAAGACATTGCCAAGTGGTAGACATCTACCGATGGACATAAGCATTTCACATGACTCAGGAACATCGCCCAGTAGGAGACATCAACCGGTCACAAACGACAAAACATAATGCCCACTTCTGCCGATCACAAAACGACAAGACACCGGTCACTAACGACAAACCATTTTCACTCATATCATCCGATCATAAAACGACGATGTTTAACCCACTTCTGCCGATGACGTCAGTCGGATGGATTACTCACCCGATCTCTACCGATAGACAGTAACAACACAACTCGACTACATCTACCGATTGACACATGCACCCCACGTGATTCATTAAACATCATCCGATCGCTAAACGACAAGACATCATACACTCTCCGATAGAAGACATCATCCGATAGAAGACATCATCCGATAGAAGACATCATCCGATAGAAGACATCATCCGATAGAAGACATCATCCGATAGAAGACATCATCCGATAGAAGACATCATCCGATAGAAGACATCATCCGATAGAAGACATCATCCGATAGAAGTCATCATCCGATAGAAGTCATCATCCGATAAGAGACATCGTCCGATAGAAGACATCATCCGATAGAAGTCATCATCCGATAAGAGACATCATCCGATAGAAGACATCATCCGATAGAAGACATCATCCGATAGAAGACATCATCCGATAGAAGACATCATCCGATAGAAGACATCATCCGATAGAAGACATCATCCGATAGAAGACATCATCCGATAGAAGACATCATCCGATAGAAGACATCATCCGATAGAAGACATCATCCGATAGAAGACATCATCCGATAGAAGACATCATCCGATAGAAGACATCATCCGATAGAAGACATCATCCGATAGAAACATCTTGACTTTCACAAACTTCACCTGATAGAGTCTATCACGCATAAATATAAACAAGAGATTCATCCAGAATACGTGTAGCGGAATACGTATATGAAACAAAACATTTTATAACCTCATAATTACCCATAATCTTAAAATCATTCAGACAAGTCTTAAAATCCTATGTTTTAAGAAAAATCTCATCTTACTTAGACTTCAACATTCACAATCCTTACTACATCATAAGAACAGTAACCACGGGTCAAATTTGCCTACCAGCCACACACTTGACACCCTCAGCTTCATCCAGCAACCATTCTTAGACATCATCCGATAGAAGTCATCATCCGATAGAAGACATCATCCGATAGAAGTCATCATCCGATAGAAGACATCATCCGATAGAAGACATCATCCGATAGAAGACATCATCCGATAGAAGACATCATCCGATAGAAGACATCATCCGATAGAAGACATCATCCGATAGAAGACATCATCCGATAGAAGTCATCATCCGATAGAAGTCATCATCCGATAGAAGTCATCATCCGATAGAAGTCATCATCCGATAGAAGTCATCATCCGATAGAAGACATCATCCGATAGAAGACATCATCCGATAGAAGACATCATCCGATAGAAGTCATCATCCGATAGAAGACATCATCCGATAGAAGTCATCATCCGATAGAAGACATCATCCGATAGAAGACATCATCCGATAGAAGACATCATCCGATAGAAGACATCATCCGATAGAAGACATCATCCGATAGAAGTCATCATCCGATAGAAGACATCATCCGATAGAAGACATCATCCGACAGAAATCATCCACCGGTGAACATGTGCACTGCACGTGACTCATGAAACATCACTCGATAAAAGACATCATCCGATAGAAGACAACTACCGGTGAATGGAAACACCTATCTTAACAGAGTGATTTCTACCGATAGCAGACATCTACCGGTAGAAGACATCTTGACTTTCACAAACTTCAACCTGATAGAGTCTATCACGCATAAATATAAACAAGAGATTCATCCAGAATACGTGTAGCGGAATACGTATATGAAACAAAACATTTTATAACCTCATAATTACCCATAATCTTAAAATCATTCAGACAAGTCTTAAAATCCTATGTTTTAAGAAAAATCTCATCTTACTTAGACTTCAACATTCACAATCCTTACTACATCATAAGAACAGTAACCACGGGTCAAATTTGCCTACCAGCCACACATTGACACCCTCAGCTTCATCCAGCAACCATTCTTAGACATCCTCATTGAATTTGAAATCCTCACCTGGTAGTTCTTCACCTACATCATAAGGTTTAAACTATAAGCCTAATGCTTAGTAAGGAATGCAATATTAACATATATGCATGAATGCACAGATTATTGAGACAGTTCAATGAAACACATATTCATGATCTTTTCTTATTCTTGCTCTTGTTCATGTTCATCGTTTTTATCATATGGATTAAGGGAGGATTTGTGCCAAAAAGGGGAGTTGATAGTGAGAGTGTACGTAGTCCCTTACGGGTCGTAATCATGGTCCTTCTTTTGGACAGTGACATACGCCAAACCGCCTCCAACCCTTTCTTAACCCTTGTTGCATAAGTATCATGTTCATATCTTGTTCAGGAGAGAAATCATGCACTTAAAACATTTTCATATGCTTGAGGAATAATCATGATGCATGAGCATAAGTATTCTTAGTTCATCATACCACAGAACAGGTCATTCATTCATCAAGAGATCATATAACAACTCGAGAACCATAACCAAACAGGCAATAACACAGATCACTTTCGAACATCATAGACAAATTCTACCTAATACCCTTATAATGTAGGGCCCTAGTGGCCGGAAATCTTACTCATTCACTTACCTGGTTTCCCTGGCAAATGGGGCACTTCTCTTTAACCTTCTTCACCTAAAACATTTCACATTACAGAGTTAAAACAAAGTCCAAAAAGTCCTAACCAATAGTCATCCTAGAATCTAACGTACATGTATCTCTAAGTTCTTTAGTCAAGCACCTTTTGTGCGTAGATTAAGTTACCAGAACCTAAAATAACCAGATTCATCCTAGTAACTAAACACAGTCGGTTATCTTACTGTCCATAATCGATTCGGAAATGCCATTACTAAACACAGATTACAAATGTCACTACTATTACTCAGCCATTGATGAATCTGAAACTACAAGTCTTAGTTGAAAACAGAGCTCTAAGTAACTAACTAGCAACTACATTGTCTAAGCCTTACCTAGAGCGTGGGTTGTCAGGGTGGAGACTGAAGAATCGATTGTCGATGGAGGAGTAGCTGACCGAGTGAGAGAGAGAGAAAGAGCTCTGGAGAAAAGGGAAATCGCCGAGAGAGGAAATGTCGGCTATAGTGGGGTTTTACTGAGGTTTAAGGATTTCCATTTCCCATTTATACTAATTAAAATCCATCTGAATTACAATTGTGCCACCCAACCTAGTTTCTCACTACGTGGAAATCAATAAATCAGACATTAATTTAAAGTAAAAAGGTCGATAAAAGGTGGCAGTTAAATCAGATAAGAAAATCACCTGGCCGAAATTGTCGGGTGTTGCATCCACCCCTCCTTAAACAAAATTTTCGTCCTCGAAAATTGATCAAACAAAGAGCTCTGGATATTTGTCCAACATGTCCTGCTGTCGCTCCCATGTGGCTTCTTCAATGCCATGATTCATCCACAAGACTTTCACCAGTGGAATTTCTTTATTCCTTAGAGTCTTAACTGCAGATTCTAATATTTGCACTGGTTTCTCTTCATACATTAATGTCGGCTCAATTTCGATTTCTGTTGGCTTAACAACCTGCGTCGGATCACGTATGCATTTTCTTAGCATCGACACATGAAAAACATTATAAACCTTTTCCAGTGATGGAGGTAATTGCAATTTATAAGCTATACTGCCAATTCTTGCCAAAACAGGGAATGGTCCAATGAATCGTAGATTAAGTTTTCCCGTCTTGCCAAATCTTAAAACTCCTTTAAACGGTGAAATCTTTAAGAAAACTTGATCTCCGACGGCAAACTCAAGATCTCTCCTCCTTCGGTTTGTATAACTCTTCTGTCGGCTTTGTGCTGTCATCATTCTTTTCCTAATAATGGCGATCTTGTCTGACATCTGTTGCAAAATTTCAGGGCCTAGAAGTTTTACTTCGCCAACTTCATCCCAATATAAGGGTGATCTGCATTTCCTGCCATACAGTGCTTCGTATGGTGCCATCCCAATGGTGGACTGGAAACTATTGTTGTAAGAGAATTCAACCAAGGGCAGGCATCGACTCCAAGATGACTGGAAATCCAGCACGCACGCCCTCAACATGTCTTCAAGTGTCTGAATTGTTCTCTCTGATTGGCCATCTGTTTGAGGATGAAATGCAGTGCTGAAGGATAACTTTGTACCAAGCGTGCCCTGAAGACTTTGCCAAAACCTTGAGGTGAACCTGGGATCACGATCTGAGACAATGGATATCGAAATCCCATGCAATCTGATAATTTCCTGAACGTACAGATTAGCAAGCTGGTCCATCGTATAAGTCGTCCTTACGGGTAGGAAGTGAGCTGATTTCGTCAATCTGTCAACCACAACCCAGATGCTGTCATGACCTTTAGTTGTCTTGGGTAATCCTACAACAAAATCCATGGCAATGCTTTCCCACTTCCATTCGGGGATCGGTAAGGGTTGAAGGGTACCTCCTGGACGTTGATACTCTGCCTTAACTTGTTGGCATACCAAACACGACTCTACATACTTGGCAACATCCCTCTTCAAATTCAGCCACCAATAAAATAACTTTAAGTCTCGATACATCTTGGTATTGCCAGGGTGTACAGATAAAGGAGACGAGTGCGCCTCGGCCAAGATCAACCTACGTAATTCTTCATCACATGGAACATACCATCGATTCCTAAACTTCAAAATACCATCTTCGGAGAGACTGAACTCAGACAAGGCTTCCTCCAACTTACTCATTATGATACTCTTCTCCTTTGAGTCCTTCATGTTGTGCCTCATTAATCTTATCCAAAATAGTTGGCCGAATAGATAATGCCGAAAGCAATACTGATAACTCCGGAACTATCTCCAACTCAAATTTCTAAATCTCAACCTTCAAGGGTAATGACATGGTTGACACCGCAGGCTGCATTGTCTTTGACATTCTGCTTAATGCATCAGCTACAGCATTAGCCTTACCTGGGTGATACTTAATTTCAAAGTCATAATCCTTAACGAACTCCAACCAACGTCTTTGTCTCATGTTTAATTCCTTTTGAGTAAAGAGGTACTTCAGGCTCTTATGATCAGAAAATACTTCACACTGCTGACCATACAAATAGTGTCTCCAAATCTTTAGTGCGAAGACAACAGCGGCTAATTCCAAATCATGAGTGGGGTAATTCTATTCATAACTCTTCAGTTGCTTGGAGGCATACGCCACAACCTTGCCTTCCTGCATTAGAACACATCCCAGACCAATTTTGGAGGCGTCACAATAAACACTAAATCTCCCTTCCTCAGTTGGGAGTGCCAAAAGAGGGGCTGTTGTCAACTTCAGTTTCAAGGTCTGGAAACTCTCTTCACAAGCTCCTGTCCAAGAGTATTTGAGGTCCTTCTTCGTTAAACTAGTTAAGGGTTTGGCTATCAATGAAAACCCCTTAATAAACTTCCTATAATGACCTGCCAAACCAAGGAAACTTCGAACTTCACTAACATTTCTCGGTTGGGGCCAATTCTTAACTGCCTGAATTTTGGTTGGATCTACAGATATGCCCTCAGCAGAAATGACATGGCCTAGAAAGTTGACCTTATCCAACCAGAACTCACATTTGGACAACTTGGCATAGAGTTGCTGCTGTTTTAATGTCATCAAAACTACTCTTAAGTGTTTTTTGATGGTCAGCTTCAGTCCGTGAGTAAATTAGGATGTCATCTATAAACACAATCAAAAATTTGTCCAAATACTCATGAAACACACGGTTCATCAAGTACATAAAAGCTGCAGGTGCATTTGTCAAACCAAACGACATCACAAGAAATTCATAATGTCCATATCGGGTTCTAAATGTTGTCTTTGGTATATCTCCCTCCTTAACCTTCAGTTGGTAATAACCCGAACGTAAGTCAATTTTTGAAAATACCTTAGCTCCTTGTAACTGGTCAAACAAGTCGTCAATTCGGGGTAAAGGATATTTATTCTTAATCGTTAACTTATTCAGTTCTCTGTAATCTATGCACATTCTAAGATAACCGTCTTTCTTCTTAACAAATAGAACAGGTGCACCCCAGGGAGAACAACTCAGGCGTATAAATCCCTTGTCTACTAATTCCTGTAGTTGGACTTTTAACTCCTTCAGCTCAACAGGTGCCATGCGGTAGGGGTTCTTAGACATAGGTAATGCCTTAGGGGAGGTATCGATCACAAATTCAATCTCTCTATCGGGTGGTAACCCGGGCAAATCATCCAAAAATGCTTCTGAAAACTCTTGGACTGTAGGAATATCTTGTAGTCCTATCTTATTCTTCACTAGGAAATTGATTATACTAGCTAGGTAACTCTCACAACCACCCTTCAGAAACCGTTGAGCTTCTAGTGAGGATATAATCGGCATCTTACTTAATTTTTGGATGGCTTGGAAGGAATAATGATCTCCATTCGGGGGTCGGAATTCAACTAATCCAGACCTACAACTTATCGTGGCATAATGTCTGAATAACCAATCCATTCCTAGTATGACTTCATATCCCTTCATATCAATTATGATTATTTCTACGTACAACTTCTTATCCCCTAAGGACATAATATCACCTTTTACTACCTGCTCTGAATGTAAAGACTTCCCTGACGGTAACATAACACTATATGACCTCTCGGCTGGCAAGAGTTCTAACCTATGCTTACATACAAATATGGTTGATACAAACGAGTGTGTGGCTCCCGTATCTATAAGTGTATAAGCAGAAACACCACAGATCATAATTGTACCTGTTATGACCGTATGTTGCACTGCATTCTCATCTTCCATTAAAGCATAGACTCTAGGCGCTACTCTTGCTCGATTTAGGTCTGGCGACATGGGGCAATCTCTGACCATGTGTCCAACCTTGTCACATCTATAGCAACGGCCAGAATATAATTTGCATTCGCCATGGTGGTTCTTCTGGCAGGTGGAACATAGAGGAGCTAGAGGTCGCTTTCCTTTTCCTTAGTCATCATTTGGATTGAAGGGTCTCTTCTCACCTTTCTGCTGTTGTTGCGGTCCTCTAATTGGTTGTGGTTGCCAACCTCTGCCCTGGCGCAGTGGTGGCTGGGTCTCGTTGATAAACTTCCTGGGCGGTTCATGTTGTCCTTGTACTGTTAATTCAACTTCTTCCAATTCCAAAGCCTTAGCAGCCACTTCGGAATAAGGTATATTATGGATCCCTGCAGTCTTCACTTCCTGGAAGAGGCTTGGTTTCAGTCCATGGACAAACTGGTGAATCTTGTCTTCCTCATCATCCACCAGACGGGGTGCAAACCTGGACAAGGCCTCAAACTTACAGATGTAATCAGCCACAGAACCGGTTTGGCGCAGCTGCATAAACTCCATCTTTTTGTTGGCTCGAACTGCTCGGCTAAAATACTTGTCAAAGAAAGCCATCTTGAACCACGCCCAAGTCATAGTTTCCGCATTCGTAGTGCTCTGAATTGAGTCCCACCAATGCCTTGCACCCAATGCAAGATGAAAAACAGCACATGTGACCTTGTCCCCTTCTTCGACCTTGGCATACTTGAACATGTCCTCAATTGTTCGAATCCATTCTTCAACATAAATAGGATCCGAAACTTGACCATTGAATACTAGAGGTCAAAGGCGGTGAAAACGCTCGCTTCCATGGTCGTGAGTCGTATTCGAACTAGAATTCCCTTGCTCTTCTCTAGTAGCCACCACTGCTCAATTTGGCAGGACTGGCGAATAACTAATTCAGTTAACTGAGCAATGGTGTTACTATCCTCGTTGCCTTCTCTTTCTTGACCTCTTACCATTTTGAGATTTCTAAACAAATAATCATAAACACATCTTAACTTAATAACATTACTAGAATCGTAAACACTTACAGTTGCTGGAGTGTACTCAGGTGGCAGTCAGTGCTGGAAGGCAGTCTACAAAATCGATTTTAGAACCCGGTTTCACTTTGATACCATAATTGTAACGACCCTATTAGGGCCGAAACTGATTCATAACTTTCGTAGATCATTCATACTAAGTTTACTCTCTATGTTATATATATATATTTTTAAAACAATACTCAAAGAAATTACCCGGTGGTAGACATCTACCGATGGACATAAGCATTTCACATGACTCAGGAACATCGCCCAGTAGGAGACATCAACCGGTCACAAACGACAAAACATAATGCCCACTTCTGCCGATCACAAAACGACAAAGAACCGGTCACTAACGACAAACCATTTTCACTCACATCATCCGATCACAAAACGACGATGTTTAACCCACTTCTGCCGATGACGTCAGCCGGATGGATTATTCACCCGATCTCTACCGATAGACAGTAACAACACAACTCGACTACATCTACCGATTGACACATGCACCCCACGTGATTCATTAAACATCATCCGATCGCTAAACGACAAGACTTTATACACTCTTCTACCGACAGCAATATCTACATTTACCAATTGACATGTGTAACTCACGTGACACTTTCTACATCACCCGATAAGAGACACCATCCCATAGAAGACATCATCTGATAGAAGACATCATCCGATAGAAGTCATCATCCGATAAGAGACATCGTCCGATAGAAGACATCATCCGATAGAAGTCATCATCCGATAAGAGACATCATCCGATAGAAGACATCATCCGATGGACAGGAAACCTTAACATCTATCGACAGAAATCATGGACAGGAAACCTTAACATCTATCGACAGAAATCATCCACCGGTGAACATGTGCACTGCACGTGACTTATGAAACATCACTCGATAAAAGACATCATCCGATAGAAGAGAGGAATTTCTACCAATAGCCGACATCTACCGGTAGAAGACATCTTGACTTTCACAGACTTCAACCTAATAGAGTCTATCACGCATAAATATAAAGAAGAGAGTCATTCCAGAATACGTGTAGCGGATACGTATATGAAACAGAACATTTTATAACCTCATAATTACCCATAATCTTAAATCATTCAGACAGTCTTAAAATCTTATGTTTTAAGAAAAATCTCATCCTACTTAGACTTCACATTCACAATCCTTTCTACATCATAAGAACAGTAACCAGCGGTCAAATTTGCCTACCAGCACAACCGAAGACATCATCCGATAGAAGACATCATCCGATAGAAGACATCATCCGATAGAAGACATCATCCGATAGAAGACATCATCCGATAGAAGACATCATCCGATAGAAGACATCATCCGATAGAAGACATCATCCGATAGAAGACATCATCCGATAGAAGACATCATCCGATAGAAGACATCATCCGATAGAAGACATCATCCGATAGAAGACATCATCCGATAGAAGACATCATCCGATAGAAGACATCATCCGATAGAAGACATCATCCGATAGAAGACATCATCCGATAGAAGACATCATCCGATAGAAGACATCATCCGATAGAAGACATCATCCGATAGAAGACATCATCCGATAGAAGACATCATCCGATAGAAGACATCATCCGATAGAAGACATCATCCGATAGAAGACATCATCCGATAGAAGACATCATCCGATAGAAGACATCATCCGATAGAAGACATCATCCGATAGAAGACATCATCCGATAGAAGACATCATCGAAAGACAACTACCGGGGAACAGAAACACCTATCTTAACAGAGTAATTTCTACCAATAGCCGACATCTACCGGTAGAAGACATCTTGACTTTCACAGACTTCAACCTAATAGAGTCTATCACGCATAAATATAAATAAGAGATTCATCCAGAATACGTGTAGCGGAATACGTATATGAAACAGAACATTTTATAACCTCATAATTACCCATAATCTTAAAATCATTCAGACAAGTCTTAAAATCTTATGTTTTAAGAAAAATCTCATCCTACTTAGACTTCAACATTCACAATCCTTTCTACATCATAAGAACAGTAACCACGGGTCAAATTTGCCTACCAGCCACACACTGACACCTTGAGCTTCATCCAGCAACCAGTCTTAGACATCCTCATTGAATTTGAAATCCTCACCTGGTAGTTCTTCACCTACATCATAAGGTTTAAACTATAAGCCTAATGCTTAGTAAGGAATGCACAGATTATTGAGACAGTTCAATGAAACACATATTCATGATCTTTTCTTATTCTTGCTCTTGTTCATGTTCATCGTTTTTATCATATGGATTAAGGGAGGATTTGTGCCGAAAAGGGGAGTTGATAGTGAGAGTGTACGTAGTCCCTTACGGGTCGTAATCATGGTCCTTTTTTTGGACAGTGACATACGCCAAACCGCCCCCAACCCTCTCTTAACCCTTGTTGCATAAGTATCATGTTCATATCTTGTTCAGGAGAGAAATCATGCACTTAAAACATTTTCATATGCTTGAGGAATAATCATGATGCATGAGCATAAGTATTCTTAGTTCATCATACCACAGAACAGGTCATTCATTCATCAAGAGATCATATAACAACTCGAGAACCATAACCAAACAGGCAATAACACAGATCACTTTTGAACATCATAGACAAATTCTACCTAATACCCTTATAATGTAGGGCCCTAGTGGCCGGAAATCTTACTCATTCACTTACCTGGTTTCCCTAGCAAATGGGGCACTTTTCTTTAACATTCTTCACCTAAAACATTTCACATTACAGAGTTAAAACAAAGTCCTAAAAGTCCTAACCAATAGTCATCCTAGAATCTAACGTACATGTATCTCTAAGTTCTTTAGTCAAGCACCTTGTGTGCGTAGATTAAGTTACCAGAACCTAAAATAACCAGATTCATCCTAGTAACTAAACACAGTCGGTTATCTTACTGTCCAGAATCGATTCGGAAATGCCATTACTAAACACAGATTACAAATGTCACTACTATTACTCAGCCATTGATGAATCTGAAACTACAAGTCTTAGCTGAAAACAAAGTTCTAAGTAACTAACCAGCAACTACATTGTCTAAGTCTTACCTAGAACGTGGATTGTCAGGGTGGAGACTGAAGAATCGATCATCGATGGAGGAGTAGCTGGCTGAGTGAGAGAGAGAGAAAGAGCTCTGGAGAAAAGGAAAATCGCCGAGAGAGGAAATGTCGGCTACAGTGGGGTTTTACTGAGGTTTAAGGATTTCCATTTCCCATTTATACTAATTAAAATCCATCTTAATTACAATTGTGCCACCCAACCTAGTTTCTCACTACGTGGAAATCAATAAATCAGGCATTAATTTAAAGTAAAAAGGTCGATAAAAGGTGGCAGTTAAATCAGATAAGAAAATCACCTGGCCGAAATTGTCGGTTGTTACAAAGGGAGTTAGAGTTTAATGAGGGTGACGAGGTATATTTTAAAATTTCTCCAATCAAAGGTGTCATGAGATTCGGAAGGAGAGGCAAGCTAAGCCCTTGATACGTGAGGCCCTTCCCTATTTTGAAGAGGATTGGGAAGATGGCGTATCGATTATAGCTTCCGGCATCTATGGAGAGCATCCACAACGCCTTCCACGTATCCATGCTTAGGAAATGCGTGTGTGACCCGTCACATGTCGTAGAAGCACGGGAAATTGAGGTACAGCCGACACTAACCTACGTGGAAAAGCCAGTACAAATTCTAGAATCCTCTATTATGGTGTTGAGAAACAAAGAAATTTTGTTGGTCAAGGTTTTATGGCGGAACCACGGTGTAGAGGAAGCTACCAGGGGGAGGCAGCAAACTATGATAGCAAAGTATCCAGAATTATTTGCGTAATTAATTTTAAGGAAAAAATTTCAATTAAGGTGGATAGAATGTAACACCCGGTTTTACGGGTTTTTGAATTGTGCGTGCAATGACATTTTTGTGAATAATTGAAATATGTCTGTTTTGCGAATCGAGAGTTTTAACGGAATCCTTATAATTAATATGGATTTTAGGAGAAATAAGGAAATTTGGAGAAAACGAACCGATGGTCGAACAATGAGTTAAACGGGAGATTTAACTTGGGGGCAAACTTGTAATTTTCCAAGCCGAGTTTAATTAAAATGCCAAAATCCCTCTTCCTCCCACATTTCACGTTATTTTTCACTCCCTCTCCCTCTCTGGCGATTTTCTTCCTCCACGTCGATTCCTTCAACGTCGATCGATTCCTCCACTCTGATCAACAAGTTCCTTCACGTTTTCCTCTCCAATCACGATCCTAGGTAAGACTCTAGTGTTTTCCCGGCCTTTATTCTCGGTTTCTAGATAAATAAACCGTTAGGGTTTTGTAGAAATTTCGTAGAAATAGTCAAGTTTTGTTAGAAAACATTAGAAATCACCTTATTAACGATTATTGGGCGAAATAATAGATGTATTTGACGTTTAGTTGAAAAAAAAATTGGGTATGGAGCTTTGGAAAATCTCCATTAATGGAGTTTAAGGATTTCTAAATTTAAATTGCTTGATGAAATGCCCGAGAGAGGTTTATTAGAATTTTAGGAAATTTCCTTTAGTTAGGAGCTTCGTTAGTTTACGAAATTTCGATGTTTAGGTTCGATTTTAACAAAGGACATTGTTAAATGCTTTAGGTGACAAGGCTCAAATCAAGGAGTTTCATTGTGCTAAGGATCTGAGGTAAGTTCTCGTGACTTACTGTGGTCGATTGGCCTACACCATAAGTCGGAATTTGTGTTGAGGATTGGTTGGTGCTTTGTTTGTTTAATTGCTTTGGTTGGGTTGTTTAGGCTTCATCGTTTTATAGGTTAAGCATTGTGACGTTTGATGGTGTAATATCCGGCTTGTACGGATTTTAGAATTAATATATTATATTATTATTTTATCATATATGGTATTTTTCGTAAATATGTCAAATCAAATCAGTTTCGCAAACAGAAAGCGTCATTACGATCCTAACGATTAATAGGAATTTTAATGAATTTACGAGAATTTTTAGAGTAATAACGCTATATTCCGAGTAATGAAGTTTCTCGTAAAATAAAAGATGTTTTAGTAAAAATAGTAAACAGGGTCCGAATTGCAAACGGACAGTTTTAATGAATCCCAAATAATAAGTTGGACTTGTTGGCGAAATAAGGAGATTTGGTGAAACCGAATAGCTAGCCGATTAACGAAACGAAGGACGAAACGAATATAAAAATAGTGTAAGGGCAAAACGGTCATTAATCAATCAAATCTATTAATAAGGCAAATGCCTTATACGATTTTCACTTTTCTGAAAATCCTCCAGAGAGCATTTCCTTCTCCCCTTCGCGATTCTTCTCTGCCTGCAGCGAGTTCTCCATTTCCGACTTCCGTTTCTCCTCCGTTCGACTTCCGTTCTTCACGATTTCTCCTCCTTTCGCAACCCTAGGTATGAGCTTACAATCTTAGAGCTTTTATTTTGACGTTTACGGCGTTTTAGGCTATTAGGGTTTCGATTAATTTTCGTTAAAAACGCGAATTAGGGTTCGTAATTAATAGGTTAGCCATGATTAAGTATATATTGAACGTATTGGACGTTATTGGACGAAGTTAAATCAATTTGTGAAAAAGTTAAAATTTGTAGATTTTCAGGTTTTTAAGGAAAAACTCGTTAATTGAGGTTTTGGATTATCGAGCGTTAATTGACGTTATAAACGCTTCGATTAGCTAAGTTAAGAATTTAGGAAAATTCTTTAGTTAAGGTTTGTAAATTGGACGTCAATAGCTTAAATTGGTTTTAACGACGAATATCGTGTTTTGCCTCAGACACACGACTCCCGTGGACGAAGCTTGAGATTCCGCGCGCTCAAGGTAAGTTCTCGTGACTTACTCTGGCCGATTGGCCTACACCGTACTTCGATGTCGCGTCGAGGATTTTAGAGGATTGTTTGTTTTAATTGCTTTGGTTGGGTAGTTTGGTTTAAACGTTTTGTAGGTTATTTTATTTACAGTCTTGATGGTACGCATGCTTGTTTGCTTTCTTTTATATTGAACTGTTCATGCATCACGTACTTTAACTTGGCATGAAAACGAATTTCTGCACTGCACGATGTTTTCTGAAAACCGATGTGGCCCAGAACTTGGGGGCTCAGATCTATTGTGCGGACCGATTGAGGGTCTGGCCAATACCACATCTCATATACTGTAATTAATGAACGTAAATCTGTTATCTGGTCACGCGAGGTGGGGCTCAGGCACGGCTGTACGTGTTGTAAGCGTGTACCCCCTCCTCTAACCGCACGGGGTAGTCCGACCGCTGGATGGGCCCCCTTCGGTTAGGGGGATGAGATCTCGGTGATATACTGTCTGCGACGCTCTGTTATGCATGATTTCCGAACTCCATATGCACTGCACGCATCTGCATTTACGTAGAATTTACTGAGCCTTTTAGCTCATAGTGTGTCTGTATGATGTAGGTGACGTTTTAGGTGACATTGAGCCAGGTGAGGACGACGTTCCTCCTCCTGATGTGTGAGGCAGTTGACGGATGATGGCTTGCGTGGTGCGTTGCGCAGTCGATGCTTACCTGACCCGTGGGGATGTATGTACGGTATTTTGAGGGTACTGGGTTATTTTGAAAAGATATGTAGAAAGTTAGAACATATTAGGATGTTTGGATATGATAGTGGATAGGTTTAATGGTTTTAAACATTTTGGAAACTGTTTTATAATTGTTTGGAAAATCTATTTTGTAACTGCGTGGTAAATTAAAAATAGGGAGGATTGTCGATTTTTAGACATATCCACGCAGTTTGTTTTTACGAAAGTATTGCGTGCGTTTAGGTAGTTAATCGAGAGGGAAAGAATGAGACAGAAACGATGTTATGCTTGAATTGTAAGAAAAATGTATAGATGTGTATGTGTGCAGGGGATGAGAATTGAAGGAGAAAGCTCTCCGGAATCGTATTCCAGAGAGTAAATTGATGGTTTCAGTGAAGGTCACTGTGCTCTGGAAAAGTCCAGAGCGTGCAGCGACCGATCGCTGGGCAGCGACTGCTGCCAGCGATCGGTCGCTGGGCAGCGAGCGCTGCCAGCGATCGGTCGCTGGGCAGCGATCGCTGCCAGCGATCGGTCGCTGGGCAGCAATCGCTGCCAGCGACCGAACGCTGTTTTGGCGCTCGGGTGCTGCAGCAATCGAGCGCTGGGCAGCAATCGCTGCCAGCGACCGAACGCTGTTTTGGCGCTCGGGCGCTGCAGCAATCGAGCGCTGGGCAGCAATCGCTGCCAGCGATCGATCGCTGGGCACTGATCGCCGCCAGCGATCAGTCGCCCCTCTTCCTGTGCGGCGCAAATGTCAATTCTGCCCTCTTTTTATTTTAATTGTAAATTGATTTAATTATAGTTTTAAATAACAGTTTTCATAATTGTTTTAATTGTTTTAAATGTTTTATGCAATTGATTTTAAATTGTTTTCTGCATAAACGCTAGAATAAAAGAAAATGAAAAATTTATAAGGGAAATACGGGTACAGTATTAGGGGTGTTACAGATGGTATTCGTGAGGTTTTGATGGTATATTCGTTATGTATGTTTTATTGTATATTGAATTGCTCATGCATCATGGTTTCAAAACGGCAAGAAAACGAATTTACGCATCGGTTTCATGAAAAGAAAATGCATGTAAAAGCAAGTAAAGTATTGCAGTAAACAACCATGGCATGTGGTTATCGGGGATGAGGTTCAGACCTGGCGTTCCGTGGTGAGCGGGTTTTCCTCTCTTCAGATGGTGTGGGCTGCCTAACCGCTTGACGTGCCCTATCCATCTGTCGAGCGTTTTCGATAATCATAGACTGACACGTACTGCTAAATGAAATGATATGGACGACTTTCATGGTAACTGCATATACATGTTCATGCATAGCATTTACGTAGAACTTGCTGAGATTTTTATCTCATAGGTGTCTTTATGGTGTAGGTGACTTTGAGCAAGGTGAGGACGATGTCCCTCCACCTGACGAGCCTGCAGTTTGACGGAGGATGACCGTGGGAGCGGCTAGTGCAGTCGGTGCAAACTTGACCCGTGGGGAGCCATAGGTTAAGTATTTTTTGGCTTTTGGGATAAGCGGGTTGATGGGCGATTAGTTAGAATGAAATGTATAGAAACCATTATAGGATGCTTGGTATCAGGACAGGTTGTGAACAAATATATTGAATGTCTATTTTTATGAATTTTAGGTTGAATGTTCGGTTTTGGATGTGTACTTTAGTTGGATTATTGATGGATATTTTGAGAATAAAATTTGAAGTGTTATTAGGATAAGGAAGAGGTAAATTGATGAGGTGATAAAGTGATGAAGGTATATAGTGGAAATTGTGATGTGTGAGTGCAGGAAGGAGGAAGGAAGAAGAAGGAGGTGGGCCAACTCTCTGGAATTCAATTTCCAGAGAGTTAGCCAATCGATCGTCAGAAAAGGGGCGATTGATCGGCTGATGATGTGGACGATTCAGCCTAAGTAAAGTTAAGTGTACTGATGGGGGCTACATCGATCGATTTTAAGTGTGAATTGGCTGGGGTTGTCGACCCCAGCATATTAGAGTCATTTTTGAGGAAATATAGCCAAGTGTCGTCGACCGATCTCATTATAGAGGTTACATCGACCGATTTTGGTCAGTGTTGACATCGACCGATTTTTGTCATTGTTGACATCGACCGATTTCAATCAGTGTGGACATCGATCGATTTTGGTCATTGTTGACATCGACCAATTTTGGTCATTGTTGACATCGACCGATTTTGGCCAGTGTTGATCTCGACCGTAGAAACCCGAGAGAAGTTAAGTGTTATTTATCTCGACCGAAGAAACCCGAGAGAAGTTAAGTGTTATTGATATCGACCGAAGAAACCCGAGAGGAATTAAGTGTTAAGCTAGGTTGTAGGCGTCAACCAAAACCAGTTTTCACTGTTTTTCATAGAATGTAAATTAAGTTACACTTTAGTACAAAGTTTATATCTTCCACTGGATAAGGTATATAGTCTTTATATGTGGATAACGAATGAAATGGGAAATGAATTGATAAATGAAAGAAATGAAAAATGAAATGAAAGATGAAAGTTTTAATTTCACGTGATTTTTAGGAATAGTTAAAAGGTGAAATTAGGGGTCGTGACATTATCTCAAGGGAAACGTCCTTAATTTGTTGGGCAAGGGTGCTAACCAAGCCCGTTAAGGCATTGATTTGACCTTGCATGCCACCTTGCATGTTAGTCTCACACTCGTGACGTGTAAGTTCGGGAGGGGGAGTGTCCCTAATTCGTTTTGGTTCTTGTTGGTGTGGGGTATCTCGTGTGAGTCCACTTCTATTAGTCATGGTTAAGTGCTAGGTAGTTAAATTCAAATTTTAAATTTTAATTCTCTCTAAGTTGTTTCATCCTAAATTAGTGAGGTGATTATCTATTTAGTGTCTTAGGAAAATTTTAGGGACTAAGGAATGTTTCCTAGCTAAGACAATAAGAAAATAAGGATCATGCTCACACTTAACTTTTAAAAATTTGGAGTCAAGAAGACAACTTAGAATTATCAATAACACTTAGCAAACTAACTTAGAAATGAAATTTCATTAACATTTAATACCACAATTTTCAACCAAACTCAACCAAGTTGTCAACTTTAAATTAGAATCACTCAAATTAATATTAATACCAACTAAATAACCTCAAAAACAGCAAGGGAGTAAATGTCAAAAACACCAATTCTACTCAAGTTAAGCATGCTGGAATTTTTTGTTCAAGAGCAGAATTTTCATGTAGACCATCGCATCAATTTAGCCGATTTTTAATCTAAGTTGTGTCACAATTTTGCAAATCACCTAGTGTGCTCAAATGCTAGCATATAATAGTTGATTCATGTGAAAAATTTAAGTGCAAATGAGGAGCAAAATATCATGAAAACCGAGGCACTAAAATGGATAAAACCGAGAGGAGCAAATAACACCACAAACCGATTTTAGAACATGTTATTAAGGCCGGTTTTTATATGCATTGTTATGACCAGATTTTAAGCAAAGTTAGAGGCAAATCTTAGAGGCAAAATCATGGTTCAAATCAAACATCATAGGATAGAAAATTAGAAGCAAAGATTATGCAAAAACCGAGAGCTAAAATAAGAAAAACCGAGGGAAAAGCAAGCATGAAAAACTGAAGCTAAAGTAGACATAAAACTGATTTTATAACTTTAATCTTTAGGCCGATTTCATGCATCCAAAAATATTCAGATTTTACCTCTAGTTATTTGACAATATTTAGATGCAAAGCATAGGGTAAAACATAACATTATAGTGCTAAAAAAATCGAGGCCAATAACAAGCAAAAACCGAAGCAAACATCAAGGAAACCGAGAAGGAAATATAGCCCCACCTTGGCCGAGTTTATGTGTAGCAATGTAACCACTTTTAGCTTAATGTTTTAGACTATGAAATGAATATAAAATAGGCTAGGAATAACACATTAAACATAGCTAAAAATTAACATAAAAACAGATCCGAAATGAAGCAAAAAGGAGCGGCTGTCCACCGGTTTTATGATAGAATTTTGAACTCAAAAACCATGGTGCCATGGCTGAGCCAATTGCATCAAAATGCATCAGGGGAAGCACCTTGGGCTCTGATACCACTTGACACGATGGCCCTTAGAAAAGGGACCGTGTAACCCACAAAATAGGATCAAAGTGCTCGGGTGAAATTGTGTTGCACAAAACCGAAATAAAGAGAAGAAATTGGCAAGAAATACAACTGAATGAATAGGTGCAATGTGAGTGCTAGGTGGCCGAATGGTGTATGCATGGTGAGGGCATGAAATGTGGAGAAAAATAAAAGAAAGAGATGAAGAGAAAGAGTGTGTGAAATCGTGAAGAAGGATGATATGGAGAAGAAGAAAAATGCAATAAAATAAAAGTGAGTGTGTGAGATGGTGTATGGCCGAAAATAAAGATTGAAAGTGTGTGAAAATGTGTGAACGGAGAAGATAAAATGGATACCTTTGGCGGATCCGAAGAGCTATCTTACGTTGGGCTCTCGGATAAACGATTTTTCAGGAGAAAAACCGACCACCGTAGGCCTAGGTTTTCGTCCTTAACTCCTAACTCCCAATGGAGGAAGGCGAGGGAATAGGTAAGAGTTAACCTAGCAACCCGAAGGCTAGGTTAACAATGGAGGGCTATTCCACTCGATTCAAGAATCGAGGAAAACCAAAACAAACAAGCTTGGAAGGAAAATAGAGATTTTATTAATTTGGCCAAAAGTTCCAATACATGCACCAATGCTATGCATTTATAGGCAACCTAGGTGGATTAGGGTTTGGCATGGTTTGAAGAAGAATTTGTGGCCTTTGGATGCAAAATGATCGGATGGCTAGGAGAGATCAATCTGTGCGCGCGCATCTGGTTGGAGGAGGCCGCTGGCGCGCGTATCTGACGGTCCACAGCGCTGCCCAGGTGCACGCCATCAACGGTGCAGCTGGTCGATCCGTGCGCGTCATCGAACGGTGCCAGATGCTGCCCGGGAGCATGCTATCAATGGCGCTGGAGCGGTCTGCGCGCCTTCGCTGCTGCCCACGTGCCTCGCTGCTGTCCACGCCCCACACTCTTGCCCGCGCCTCACGCTGATGCCTACGCGCGCCTACCCAGTGATGCACTGCCTGCTTGCACGCGCCAGAACGTTGATCTAGCGTGTCCAGCGCCCATCCCTTATCAATTGCTGAGCCGTTGCCATGTCATTGAGCCATGTTCCACCCACATTTGTTCCTGCAATTTCATACCTTTAAATGTGGGATCTTCCTTGGGCTAAGGCTTTCTTAGGCTCCATTTTTGTTGATGCATTCTCCTTTTGTTGAATTAATCTTCAACCTATAATCTACCAACATACATCTGACTCTAACCACACAATCTAATGCATGATGCAAATATAAATAATCCATACAGTAAAGGATAATGTATGTCAAATAAGTTCAAACCAAAAATTACATAAACTCTTGGGCAAGGAAGACAAATTCCCATGGGCCGAGTTGTAGCTTCCTCCAAGTGCTCCATGTTGAATTTCCATCACGATCATCAACTACCTGCCAATAAAGAAAATAATTTTCATTAGTAAAAATATCAAACAATTCCTGGGCCTTGGGTCGTGATCGAGCTTTGGGCCTCGATGACACATTAAAAAGAGGCAAATCCGTGGAAACTACGGACTTCAATGATACTATTGGGTATGGGCCAATCCTTGATGGCTTTAACCTTGTCTTCATCCGCTTCTAAGCCATCTTTCGAAATGATAAAGCCCAAAAAGTAAACTTTCTCTTGACCAAAGGAACATTTACTCAAATTTCCAAACAATTTAGCTCGATGGAGAGTTTGAAAAAGTATCCCGAGATGGTTGACATGTTGTGGGAGGTTGGGGCTATACATTAAGATGTCATCGAAATAAACGACAACAAACTTTCCAAGGAGATCCTTAAGAACATGGTGCATTAGCCTCATAAAGGTGCTCGGGGCATTTGTAAGTCCGAATGGCATAACCATCCATTCAAATAATCCATATTTAGTTTTGAAGGCAGTTTTCCATTCATCACCTTCTTTCATTCGTATCTGATGATAACCACTCTTCAAGTCGACTTTGGAAAAGATCGATGCTCTGCTTAATTCATCTAACATGTCTTTGAGTCTAGGGATCGGGTATCTATACTTAATAGTGATTTGATTGATAGCTCGACTATCGATGCACATCCTCATAGTGCCGTCTTTCTTGGGTACCAATAATGTAGGCACGGTGCAAAGGCTCATCGATTCTCTAATGTATCCACTTCCCAAAAACTCTTGGACTTGTTCTTGCAATTCTTTGGCCTCTTCAAGCCTCATCCTATAGGCCGGTTGGTTAGGTAACATAGCTCAGGTTGGAGGTCAATTTGATGTTCTATTCCTCTAATTGGTGGTAAACTGGGTGGTAATTCCTCAGGAAAAACGTCTTGGTAAGATTTAAGCAAATTTTGGACCGGTAAAGGTATATCTCCAAGTTCCATAACGTGGTCTCTAAATAACACGAGAATCAAGGTCTTTCCTTTAGTGACAGCAGCTCTTAATCCTCGTTTAGACAAGAAAATATTCTTCTTAATCTTCTCTTCCTTCCTAACTGCATCGTCATGTGCTATTTGTTCAGGGGTCATAGGAAGCAATTTAATGGCCCTACCACCAAATTTCAAACTATAATTATTGAGGAATCCGTCATGTTGCACCCTACGGTCATAAAGTCATGGTCTCCCTAATAGAAGATCACTCGCGTTCATAGGAACGACATCGCAAAGAACTGCATCTTTATATTTACCAATAGTGAAATTGATGGTCACTTGCTTTGTCACCTTGATGTCATCTTTATCGTCTAACCATCTTAATTTATATGGCTTAGGGTGGCTAGTCGTTTCCAACCCAAGTTTGCTAACCATATCTTGGGAAGCTACGTTGACACAGCTTCCACCATCTATAATCATGGAGCAAACTTTATCCTGACTGCACATCTACTTTGGAAAATATTTTCGCGTTGGCAGTCCTCTTTTACGTTCTTAGAAATGAGGGCTCTTCTTATAACCATCAAAAGTGGTCCCTCTTGAGCCAAACATTCATCCGAATCGTGCTCACTTTCTTCTTCTTCTACCTCTTCTTCTTATTTGACCAGGTATTGACCTTCGTCATTTTCGCTTTCCCATTCTCCGGTTGATTCCTTAATAACCATCACTCAACGGTTAGAGCATTCATTCGCATAATTTCCTTTTCCTAAACACTTGTAGCATTGGACATCATAGGCTCTTTGTCCTTTAGAAGGGTTCGATTGATTCTTATCCTCCGGAGGGGGTTTGTTTTGGTTGAATGGTGCTTTAGGTGGCCAATTACGGTTAATTGGCCTTTTCTCTTCATTCTTCCATGAAGGTTTAGGCTTATCTTGGTCCAAGTGGCTAGGTGGGAATTTGTTCGGGAAGTTGGTCTTTCGTTTTCTCTCCACCGTAAGGGCAAGTTGAATGACCATATCCATGGCTACTAGTTGTTGCATCTCAACCGCATCGCCAATGTCGCGATTCAAACCACGAATAAACCTCGTGATGAGTTGTTCCTCAGGCTCATCAATAGCACAATGCATATTGAGAGTTTCGAATTCCGTAAGGTATTCATCTACTGAGAGGTTATTTTGTTTGAGGTTGTGGAGTTGATGAAAGAGTTCGTGTTTTTAATGTCGGGGAACAAACCTCTTGTGCATTAAGTCTTTCATTGAAATCTATGTAGAGACGGGGTATCCTAGTGTACTCATTCTTTGGGACTTAAGGTTGGACCACCATAGTGCATCGTGGCCCGTAAGTTCGAGGGAGGCAAGTTGTATTTTTACTCTCTCGGAGTAATCATGGCATTCAAAAACTCTCAACTTTATCGACCCAATCTAAAACTGTGTGCCCGTCACACGTCCCATTGAAAGGGGGAATTGATATCTTAACATTACGGAGGTCGTCGTTGTCCCTACGACGATTTGGGCGATATTGCTCTTCATCATCTCCCATCCAATCCTTATCCTCCGACTCATAATATTGGGGTCTCCTTCTTTGGGGCTCAGCCCATTCTTCTTCCTCTAAGGGTTGTTGGAAAGGAGTTCGACGTCTAGGACGTTCGGGTATAATCCTAGAGGAGGTCTCTCGTGAAGGATCTCGGTCATGGGATTCTCGTCGGGAAGGATTGTTCATGTGTTCCTTAAATTGTGCTATCTCAAGGGAAACGTCCTTGATTTGTTGGGTGAGATTAGTAATCAAGCTCGTTAAGGCATTGATGTGACCTTGCATGCCACCTTGCATGCTAGTCTCACCTTCGTGTCTCGTATGTTCGGGAGGGGGAGTGTCTCTAACCCGATTTGCTTCTTGATGTGGTGTGTGTCGTGTAAATCTACTTCTATTAGTCATGGTTAAGTGATAGGTTGATAAGTATCAAATTTTAAATTTTAATTCTTGCCAAGTTGTTTCATCCAAAATTAGTGAGGTGATTATCTCTTTAGTATCTTAGGAAAATTTAAGTACTAAGGAATAATTCATAGCTAAGACAATAAGAGAATAAGAATCATGCTCACACTTAACATTTAAAATTTGAATTTAATAAAACAACTTAGATGTTTCAACAACACTTAGTAAAACTAAATTTAGAAATGAAATTTTCTTAATAACGTGCAATTACAACAATCTAACCAATTTTCAACCAAGTTACCGACTTTAAGCTAGAATCACTCAAAATAATATTAATACCAACTAAATAACTTCAAAAACAGCAAGTATTAAAATTAAAAATACAAGTTTAATCAAGGATAACCCGTTGAAATTTCCATTAAAACATAGCAGAATTTTTCATAAGTTCATGGTATCAATGTGATCGATTTTAACATGCTATTGATATACTCTTGTAAATCAATTTCATGCACTCAATTAACAGCATATAATAGAAGATTCGTAGGTTAAATCTAAGTGCAAACAATCAGCAAATGGTAGGAAAAGTCGAGTATACAAGTAATAGAAAAACGAGAAGAGTAACACAT
Organism: Begonia masoniana; assembly: GCA_022432975.1. Taxonomy (NCBI): domain Eukaryota; kingdom Viridiplantae; phylum Streptophyta; class Magnoliopsida; order Cucurbitales; family Begoniaceae; genus Begonia; species Begonia masoniana. Next base: position 26,650,617 of record CM039508.1, on the reverse strand, counting down.
GAATAACCGATTTGTTATATATCACTTGGCCGATTTCTCTTTGCACCAATAAGAGCAGAATTTGTTATTAAGTTGATGTATATTTTAGATGCAAACATAGGGTAAAACATAACATTATAGTGCTAGGAAAAATTGAAGCCAATAATCAAGCAAAAACCGAAGCAAACATCAAGGAAACGGAGAAGGAATTCAACCTTACCTTGGCCGATTCTATGCTTCAATGTATACCGGTTTAAACATAAGTTTCATGCTATTAAATGTCAAGAAAAGTGGCAGCAATTATCAAGATGTGAATAGCACAAAATTAGGACAAAAGTAGATCCGAAAATAAAACTAGAAACAAGAGCGGCTATCCCGGTTTCGTGCTATATTTTGACTAACGTCAAATGCAACCAAAAACGCATAAAGGAAGCACCTTACGCTCTGATACCACTTGACACGGGGGCCCTTAGAAAAAGGACCGTGTAACCCACAAATAAAGCTCAAGTGCTCGGGTGAAGGTGTGTACACAAAATCGACAATAGGGAAGAAGAGCTAGTGATGCAAAATACTATAAAATGCAAGGTGAAAGTGTGTGTTAGGGCCGAGGGATGTATGCATGATGATAACAACAAAATGAAAAGAAAACGAGAAGAAGATGAAGGTGATGGTAGTGTGAAATTCGTGGAACAAATGATGAGGAAAATAAAGAAACATGCAAAGATGAGGGTGAGTGTGTGAAGTATTGAAATGGCCGAAAATGAGGATATTAAAATGCTAGAAATTAAAATGGATGAAGAGACTTGGCGGACCTGAGGAGCTATCTCACGTTTGAGCTCTCGGGTGCACGTTTTCTTGGAGGAAAACGACCACCGTAGGCCTAGGTTTTCATCTTCAACTCCTAACTCCCAATAGAGGAAGGCGAGGGAAAGAGTTAAGAGTTAACCAAGCAACCCGAAGGCTAGGCTAACAATGGAGTGCTACTCCACTTGATTCAAGAACCGAGAAAACCCGAAGGCAAACCAACACAGAGTGTAGGGAAATAGGTTATTTTATAAACATGGAAAAAGTATATTACACACACCAATGCAATGCTTAAATAGGCAACCTAAGGTGGACGAGGGTTTGGCAAAATTGGAGGAAGGAATGAGAGCCAGCGATGGAGTGCAATCGGCGGCCACAAATGCAGATCTGCACGTGCCAATCAGAGGGATCAAGTGCTGCCAGCGCGTGCCATCAACAGCGCTGATGAGCATTCGAGTGCGCGCCTTTGAGCGAATCAGGTGCTGCCACGGTAGGCGCCATCCAGCAGTCCAGATCAACGACCCGAGCGCGCCTACGATCAACGGCCAGGAGCAGCTCCCGCGCGCGATCTGTGGCTCTAGCACGCGCCTCATCCATAGGCTGGTTGCTGCTCGCGCGCGTGCCTTCCCGGTCCTCTTGCTGCCCGCGCGCCATCTTGATCAAGGGTTGATAATTGCCATGTCATTGATCCACTTTTCCACCAACATTGTACCTGCAATTTCTTACCTTTAAATGTGGGCTTTTCCTTGGGTTAAGTCTTTCTTAGGGCTCCCTTTGATGAAATGCTTTCCTTTGTTGATTAATTCCTCAACCCATCATCCACCAACATTCATCTAACCCTAACCACATAATCTAATGCATGATGCAAATATAATAATCCATGCAATAAAGGCTAATGTATGCCAATAAGTTTAAAAATAAAAATTACATTTTTAAAGGCCCGGGAAGACAAATTCCCATTGGGCTACTTGAAGGCTCCGTGCAAATGTTCCAATGAAGGCAATGCAAAGGTTTTTTCCACATCTTGCAAAGATGGCTCTCAAGTAAAATCCATGATGGGGTAAAAACCTGCAAAAAAGAGAAAAATCATCAGAAAACTGAGCAACAAAATTATGGGCCCGAGTTTGCGATCTAATGATGGGCCTCTTCGGCATGTCAAAAGTGCTTCGGCGAGAGTAGTACTAAGTTGGGTGAACACTTGGGAATTCCTTGTGTTGCACCCCTTTTTTTGACCAAGTATTTTTTTCCATATCAGGCGCGACGAAGATTGGCGCATGACAGCTGCGACGTCTATTGAAAATTTGGGCAAATTGCGACGTCTGGAGCCTGAGAATAACACTTTTGCATGCGTGTCGTGGTTGATTCGGAGTGGAAGGCGATCGCGATGGAAGCGTTCAACGCGTGGGAGTGCGGCAGTTGTAGAGCCGTGACGCCGAAAAGGAGGGCCAGGGGCGTGGAGGGTTTTGTGGAGCAAAATTCAATGGCACGGGAGGTCTTGTGTGGGAGGAACGGGTTGCGGCGGTCTCGCTAGGCATCGGACAAAGTGAATTGGCGGACAAAGAATGTTGGGTGTGACCATACGAGCACTAATGCCCCGGAACCCATCAGAACTCTGAAGTTAAAAGTGCTTCGGCGAGAGTAGTACTAAGTTGGGTGACCACTTTGGAAGTCCTCGTGTTGCACCTCTTTTTTCGAACGAGTACTTTTTTCCATATCAGGGACGACGAAGATCGGCGCAGGACAGTTGAGGCTATGGTTTCAGCGGCCGTTGTCCTTTTTGCCCTGCGCGGCTTAGCACGTAGCGGTAGTGGGCGCCTACGGCGCTAACTATTGAAAATTTAGGCAAATGGCGATGTTCGGGGCCCGAGAATGACACTTTTGCATGCGTGTCGTGGTTGATTCGGAGTGGAAGGCGATAACGATTAAAGCGTTCAACACGTGGGATCGCGAAGGTTGTAGAGCCGTGACGCCGATGAGGAGGGCGGGGGGCGTGGAGGGTTTTGTGGAGCAAAATTCAATGGCACGGGAGGTCTTGTGTGGGAGGAACGGGTTGCGGCAGTCTCGCTGGGCATCGGACAAAGTGAATTGGCGGACAAAGAATGTTGGGTGCGGCCATATGAGCACTAATGCATCGGATCCCATCAGAACTCTGAAGTTAAAAGTGCTTCGGCGAGAGTAGTACTAAGTTGGGTGACCACTTGGGCGCCTACGGCGCTAACTATTGAAAATTTAGGCAAATGGCGATGTTCGGGGCCCGAGAATGACACTTTTGCAAGCATGTCGTGGTCGATTCGGAGTGGAAGGCGATAACGATTAAAGCGTTCAACACGTGGGATCGCGAAGGTTGTAGAGCCGTGACGCCGATGAGGAGGGCGGGGGGCGTGGAGGGTTTTATGGAGCAAAATTCAATGGCACGGGAGGTCTTGCATGGGAGGAACGGGTTGCGGCAGTCTCGCTGGGCATCGGACAAAGTGAATTTGCGGAGGAAGAATGTTGGGTGCGGCCATATGAGCACTAATGCATCGGATCCCATCAGAACTCCGAAGTCAAAAGTGCTTCTGTGAGAGTAGTACTAAGTTGGGTGACCACTTGAGAAGTCCTCATGTTGCACCCTTTTTTTCGACCGAGTACTTTTTTCGATATCAGGGGCGACGAAGATCAGCGCAGGATAGCTGAGGCTGTGGTTTCAGCGGCCCTTGTCATTTTTGCCCCGCGCGGCTTCGCGCGTAGCGGCAGTGGTGACCTACGGTGCTGACTATCAAAAATTTGGGCAAATTGCGACGTTCGGGGCTTGAGAATGTCACTTTTGCATGCGTGTCATGGTCGATTTGGAGTGGAAGGCGATCGCAGTGGAAGCGTTCGACGCGTGGGAGTGCGGAGGTTATAGAGCCGTGACGCCGAGGAGGAGGGCGGGGGGCGTGGAGGGTTTTGTGGAACGAAATTCAATGGCACGGGAGATCTTGCGTGGGAGGAACGGGTTGCGGCAATCTCGCTGGGCATCGGACAAAGTGAATTGGCGGACGAAGATTGTTAGGTGCGACCATACGAGCACTAATGCACCGGATCCCATCAGAACTCCGAAGTTAAAAGTACTTCGGCGAGAGTAGTACTAAGTTGGGTGACCACTTGGGAATTGCTCGTGTTGCACCTCTTTTTTCGACCGAGTACTTTTTTCCATATCAGGGGCGACGAAGATCGGTGCAGGCTGTCCTACGACACTGGCTATTGAAAATATGGTCAAATTACAACGTTTGGGGCTCGAGAATGGCACTTTTACATGCGTGTGGTGGTCCATTCGGAGTGGAAGGCGATCGCGGTGGAAGCGTTCCACGCGTGGGAGTGCGGAGGTTGTACAGCCATGATGCCGAGGAGGAGGGCCTGGGGCGTGGAGGATTTTGTGGAGCAAAATTCAATGGCACGGGAGGAACAGGTTGCGGTGGTCTCGCTGGGCATCGGACAAAGTGAATTGGCGGACGAAGAATGTTGGGTGCAACAATACGTGCACTAATGCATTGGATCCCATCAGAACTCCAAAGTTAAAAGTGCTTCGGTGAGAGTAGTACTAAGTTGGGTGACCATTTAGGAAGTGACACGGAGTCCCTTAGGAAAGGGCTGTGTAGTACCCACAAAATAAACAAGTGTTCGTGTGATTCGTGTAGGCAAAATCAGAGAAGGAAAATGATAGTAAAATGGAGGTAATATGCATGTAAAATGAGATATGATTAAAATGCAAACATGGCCGAGAATGAGTAGAAAGAAAATGGCATGAAATGAATAATAGGAAGTAAAATGAAGGTGGAGAAACGTGTGTGAATCCGTGAAGAAGATGAAGATAAAAATGAAGAGAAAATGCTAGGAAAATAATGTGAAGTTTGTGAATGGTGAATGGCCGAATATGTGTGTGAAAATGTGATGGAAATGATGAAATTGGAAATACCTTTGGCGGACCTGAGGAGTTATCTCACGTTGAGCTCTCAGGTGCACGTTTTCCTGGAGGAAAACGACCACCGTACGCTTAGGTTTTCGTCCTCGAACCTAAATCTCGAGAGTAGACGGTGAGGGAAAGATTCGAGTTCACCTAGAAACCCGAGGGCTAGGGGAACAAGGGAGGACCTCTCCATTCTATTCAAGAATCGAGGAAAACACCCAAGGCGGGGCTTTTAACCTTAGTTAGGAAAAATAACAATTTTATAAAATAGGCCAAAAGTTTTAATACATGCACCAATGCTATGCTTAAATAGGCAACCTAAGGTGGATTAGGGTTTGGCAAAGATTGAAGAAGAAATGGTGGCCATTGGATGCAAAATAATCGGCGGCCAAGGAGGGAGGCATCCGTGCGCGCGCATCTGGTTGGTGGAAGCTGCTGGCACGCGCATCAAACGATCCAGCGTGAAGCAGCCGTGCGCCTCATCAACGACGCTGGATGCTGATCTGTGCGCGCGATCTGATGGCCCAAATTGCTGCCCGAGTGCGCGCCATTAACGGTGCTGAGAGGCCCACGCGCCTTCGCTGCTGCCCGTGAGTCTCGCTGCTGCCCGCGCCTCACGCTACTTCCCGCGCCTCCCGCTCCTGCCCGCGCCTCAAGTTGATGTCTGCACGCGCCTGCCCGGTGACACTCTGCTTGCCCGCGCACGCCAGATCGATGGCGCAGTGTGTCCAGTGCCCTTCCTTGATCAATGGCCGAATTTTTGCCATGTCATTGAGCCATGTTACCACCCACATTGTACCTGCAATTTCATACCTTTAAATGTGTGCTCTTTCTTGGGCAAATGCTTCCTTTGGGCTCATTTTATTGAAGAGAAAATCCATAAGTGTGGAGAGCTTCTTAACTTGGATGGCCAAGTCTTCAACCCATTATCCACCAACATTCATCTAACCCTAACCACACAATCTAATGCATGATGCAAATATAATAATTCATACAAAAAGGCTAATGTAAGCCAAATAAGTTCAAAAAATAAAATTTCAAATTTAGAGGGCCAGGAAGACAAATTCCCATGGGCCATTTGGCGATTCCTTCCATGTGCTCGAAGTGCATTCCTTCCACATAATTATACCTGCAAAAAGAGAACATGTAATAAGTAGAGAGGGTAGATAATGTATGGGACTTTTCCAAATTTCTTTTTGAATGCAAATCGATGCATGTCATCTTCTCCGGGTGATTTGAGGATTTGACCTCAAATCCATTGGTTGACTTTGTCCCAAAGATGTCTCCTACAATTTCTCGTCTACTCGCTTGATCGATACTCTCGAAAGGCTTGAGTTTGAATGCAACGAGGACATATTCTTCCGTTTGAAAGTCTCTCAACAAACGATACTCTAAATGGCATGGTGGTTAAATGGTCTTATTAAAAATTTCTTTGGTAAAGATGAAATGATTAAATTCGGGGACTACTTGGGAGGGCGATTGCACAGTTATGGAGTGAAAGTTTCTAAAGTAGTCGAATTCGGCATGTAGCACTATTGGGTTTCCAATATACCCTTTCGACCAAAGAGGTAATTGATTTGTCCTTAAGACCACAAATGTAAGTTGACATGGGGTCCCTTAGAAAAGGGGCCGTGTAACCCACAAAATATTAAAGGTGTGCTCGGGTGTGTGGTGTGAACAAAGCCGAGAAGAAAATATAGAAAGGGAGAAGAAAATGTTATCGATTAAGCAAGGTGGATGTGTGCGAAATATGGATGAGATTTGTGTGCATTAGGAGAGCATAAAATATAAAAAAAAATAGAATAAGATGAAGGTGTTGGTAGTGTGCAATCCGCGGAGAAAGAGTAATAATGGAGGAAAAGAAAATGCAAGGAAATAAGGTGAAGTGTGTGTGATAAGTGTTGGCCTAAAATAAAGGTGATGTGTGTGTGAAAATGTGATGGAAATGATAAACGTGGAAATACCCTTGGCTGACCCGAGGAGCTATCTCACGTTTGAGCACTCGGGTGCACGTTTTCCCGGAGGAAAACGACCACCGTAGGCCTAGGTTTTCGTCCTCAAACCCAAATCTCAAGAGAAAAGGGTGAGGGAAGATTATGAATTCACCTAGCAACCCGAGGGCTAGGGGAATAAGGGAGGATCTCTCCACTCGATTCAAGAATCGAGGAAAAACACCCGAAGGGCTTCTAACACGGAGTTAGGGAAATAGAAATTTTATAAATGAGCAAAAGTTTTTTATACATGCACCAATGCTATACATTTATAGGCAACCTAAGGTGGATTAGGGTTTAGCATGGCTTGAAGAAGAATTTGTGGCCATTGGATGCAAAAATGATCGGCGGCCATGGAGGGGGATCTGCGTGCGCGCGCGCGCCATCTGAAGCCCAGCAGCGTGCCACATCAGCAATCTGGGGCGCGCAAATCTGATTGCCCAGGCGAGCTCTAGCGCGCGCCAATCCAGCAGCCCAGATCAGCATCTGTGCGCGTGCCAGCTCAGCGATCCATTGCATGCTGTCCGCGCGCCTCCAAGCTGCTGCCCGCGCCTCATGTTGCTGTTTGTGCACGCCTTCCCGGTGCCCTTCTCCTTGCCCGCGCGCACCAGAATGGACGAGGAAGATTGTGGCCGAGCCAAAACTTGATCAATGGTGGAGGTTGTGCCATCTCTTTGGTCCATGTTGACACTAACTCTTGTACCTATAAAATCCATACCTTAAAAGTGGGCTCTTCTTTGGGCCAAGGCTTTCTTTGAGCTCTATTTTGTTGATGTGTTTCTCCTTTGTTGAATAAGTCTTCAACCCATAATCCACCAACATACATCTAACCCTAACCACACAATCTAATGCATGATGCAAATATAATAATTCAAACAAAAAGGCTAATGTATGCCAAATAAGTACAAAAAATCAAATTACATAATTTCTTGGGCCGGGAAGACAAATTCCCATGGGCCGATTAGAAGATTCCTCCAAGCACTCCAAGTGAGACTTCCATCACGATCATCAGCTTCCTGCAATGAAGAAAAATAATTTTCATTAGTTAAAATGCTAAGTATTTTATAGGCCTCGGGTTGTGATCTAGCTATCGGCCTTAGTGGCACATCATCCCCTCTGGGTAGCTGAGGATTTGACCTCAAATCCATTGATTCAACCACCTCTTCAAGAGTCCCAATAGAAACGAAAGGAATCAACATTTGAGCACTAAAGGTGGATGTTAAGGGCGTTAGTAGAAACTGGGTGGTCTTACTAAAGTTTTCTTTGGCAAGGGTGGTATAATTGAATTCGATAGCTACTTTGGAGGGCGATTTCTCAATGATGGAATGAAATTTTCCAAAATAGTCAAATCCGACATGTAGTGATGTGGAAATGTCATATTCCTCCAACCAAAGAAATAATTCATTTTTCCTTAATACCATGAATGCAAGTTTACCATATACTTGAACCTTGTTCCTTGTTCGATGATAAAATTTATGATAGTCACACGGTGGGGTCAATCGTTTTGGTAATTCTCCCCATTGTAAGATAGGGCGTTTGTTGATCACAGACGGAGTAAAATTCCTATTAGTTTGTATGGCTTTACGAAGGAATGTAGGAAGGCAATAGGTAGACTCAATGCCATAAGCTAACTTCTTCCAAATTGGATGAGTTTGTAAGGAAATTTTCTCAAGATTCGGGAAAGAAGGAGGTAGAGCAACGATAATACTACCTAGTCCAAAAATACTTTCCTCACTTATCTCCCTTTTCTCTTGATGCCATAATGATGCGTCTTCCAAGGGATATGGCACCTCTTCGTAATATAAGGGATTATTATACCAATTGATAAGAGAGGTCTCTTGTTCTTTAACCGTCATCAAGCCACGTTTTGATACTAAAAGATTTTCCTTTATTTTTCCTTCTTTTCGCGTGGTCTCATCACGAGCCACTTGCTCGGGCGTCATAGGTAGTAAATTGATTTTTCTTCCTCCAAAATTAAAAGTGTAGTGATTGAGGAATCCATCATATTGCACTCTCCAGTCATAATGCCATGGTCGTCCTAATAGGATATTGCTGGCACTCATTGGGACAGCATCGCAAACAACCGAGTCTTTATATTTTCCTATGGTGAATTCTACGGTGACTTGCTTAGTTATCACGTGATCATTACTATCGTCCAACCATTTAAGCTTGTAGGGAGTAGGATGGTTAGTGGTTTCCAACCCTAACTTGTTGACCATGTCTTGGGAGGCCGCATTGATGCAACTTCCTCCATCAATTATTAACGAACAAACCTTATCTTTTACTGCACAACGACTTTGGAAAAGATTTTCGCGTTGACAATCCTTGTCGACATTTTTAGATATTAACGCTTTCCTTATAACTAGTAGAAGGGGTCCTTCTTGAGCCGGGCATTCATCGGCTTCTTGCTCACTTTCTCCTACTACCTCTTCTTCTTCTTCCTTATTATATTGTACTTCATCTTCCTCACTTTCCCATTCACCCGTGGATTCCTTAATGACCATCACACAGCGGTTAGTGCATTCGTTAGTATAATGTCCCTTGCCTAGACATTTAAAGCATTGGACATCACATGCTCTTGGTCCTTTTGGTAGATTTTCTTGGGTTTTGTGTATTGGTGGGGGATTGTGAGTGGCGATTGGTCCTTTTGGAGGCCAATTACGATTGAAGGCCTGTCTTCGTGCTTTGGAGTGGTTTTGTCGTTATTGAAATTTTGTGGTGGAAATTTGTTAGGGAAGTTGGTCTTACGTTTCCGCTTTAATTGCCTTTCCACCGTAAATTTGTTAGAATTATCACATGCTATCCGATTTTCATATATTCATTATAGCCAATTTTTGTAAGCACTAATATGACCAGATTTTATATTATGTTGTTGGCATATTTTAGAGGAAAATCATGGTTCAACATATAATATAATATGCTATAGAAACCGAAGCTAAGAACTAACAAAAACCGACGTAAAAATAGACATAAACCTAGAACAAATGCAAGAATAGCCGAGGAGAAAAGTATGACTACCTTGTCGATGTTAATGCCATAATGCAAGCCAATTTTATCACAAGTTTCATGCTATTAAATACCAAGAAAAGTAGTAGCAAATATTAAGATATTCATAGCACAAAAATAGCACAAAATAGATTCAAAATGTATGCTAGAAAGTAAGAGCGGCTTTCCCGGTTTTGTGTCAACTTTTGGCTAACGCCAAAAACAATTAAAAGGCATGTGGGAAGCACCTCGTGCTCTGATACCACTTGACACGGGGTGACGTGCCACGGGTTGCAATTAAAAGGAAAATTAGTAAGGTCCCAAACTTTAAATCATCTTCCTATTTATTACGTGTTTTTCTTTTGTAGGTATAATTTATGGAAGGAATGTATAAGGAGCACTTGGAGGATTCATCATTCGGCCCATGGGTATTTGTCTTCCCGGCCCATTAATTTGTAATTTTATTTTCTAACTTATTTGGCATACATTCACCTTTATTGTATAGATTTTATAATTGCATTGCATGCATTAGATTGTGTGGTTAGGGTTAGATGTATGTTGGTGGATTATAGGTTGAAGAAAAATCAACCAATTATTCAACCCAAGGAAAGAGCCTCAACAAATCAAGCCCAAAGGAAACCTTAGCCCAAAGAAGAGCCCACATTTAAAGGTAAGAAAAGGCAGGTACAAATGTGGGTGGAAGCATGGCTCGATGACGTGGCAAAATATCCCCTTGATCAAATTGGCGCGGGACACAAGCTGAGTCGTCGATCTGGGCGCGCGCGGGTAGCAACAAGCACGGGCAGGCGTGCGCGCGGGCAGCAACCAACCAATAGATGAGGCGCACGCTGGAGCCACGAATTGCGCGCATGGACCGCTCCTGACCGTTGATCGTAGGCGCGCATGGAACGCTGCTCTGGACCACTACATGGGTGCCTACCGTGGCCGCGCCTGATTCGCTCGTGGGTGCACATCTGGATAGCCATCAGCGCCGTTGATGGCGCGCGCTGGTAGCATCTGGGCCGTTCGCTTGGGCGTGCGCTGATCTCCATTTTGGGTCGCCGATTACATCTCCATCTAAGGGATCAAATCTTCTCTTCAATCCTTGCCAAACCCTAATCCACCCTAGGACTCTATAAAAGCATGGCATTGGTGAATGTTTTGGAACTTTTGCTCATTTATAAAATTTCTATTTCTCTACTCCAAGGTGGTTAGCCTTAGGTGTTTTTCCTTGGTTCTTTGAACTAAGTGGAGTAGCCCTCCATTATTAACTTAGCTTGGGTTGCTAAGTTAATTTTTACTCATTCCCTCGCCTTCTCCATTGGGAGTTGGAATTGAGGACGAAAATCCCAGTCTACGGTGGTCGTTTTTCCTCTAGGAAAATCGTTCACTCGAGAGCTTAAACCGTAAGATCGCTCTACGAGTCCGCCAAGGGTATTTTCCTTTATTTTATTGTCATCACATTTCACACACCAACACCTTTTATTTTCGGCCACACTTCCCACACACCTCACCCTTTATTTTCTTGCATTTATTTTCCTTCATCTCCATCTCCATTTCTTCACCTTTTCACACACATTTTCACACCCTTATTTCTTCTATTTTTATTGCATATCATCCCTCTCTTCTCCACTATTTTTGGCCATATATCATTCACACACCATCACCTCATTTTTCTTGCATTTATTTCCATGTTATTTCATCTCATTTTCGGTCATTTTCACTACAACACAACCGAGCACTTTTCTTGAATATTTTGTGGGTTTGAACACAACCCTTTTCTAAGGAATTTTGTGTCATGGGGTCCCTTAGAAAAGGGGCTGTGTGACCCACAAAATATTAAAGGTGTGCTCGGGTGTGTGGTGTGAACAAAGCCGAGAAGAAAATATAGAAAGGGAGAAGAAAATATAGAAAGGGAGAAGAAAATGCTATCGATTAAGCAAGGTGGATGTGTGCGAAATATGGCTGAGATTTGTGTGCATTAGGAGAGCATAAAATACAAAAGAAAATAGAAGAAGATGAAGGTGTTGGTAGTGTGCAATCTGTGGAGAAAGAGTAACAATGGAGGAAAATAAAATGCAAGGAAATAAGGTGAAGTGTGTGTGATAAGTGTTGGCCGAAAATAAAGGTGATGTGTGTGTGAAAATGTGATGGAAATGTTAAAGGTGGAAACATCCTTGACGGACCTGAGGAGCTATCTCACGTTTGAGCTCTTGGGTGCACGTTTTTCGAGAGAAAAATGACAACCGTAGGCCTAGGTTTTTCATCCTCAAACCCAAAGCTCAAGAGAAAAGGGTGAGGGAAGATTACGAATTCACCTAGCAACAAGAGGGCTAGGGGAATAAGGGAGGACCTCTCCACTCAATTCAAGAATCGAGGAAAAACACCCGAAGGGCTTCTAACACGGAGTTAGGGAAATAGAAATTTTATAAATGAGAAAAAGTTTTTCATACATGCACCAATGTTATGCATTTATAGGCAACCTAAGGTGGATTAGGGTTTTTGCATGACTTGAAGAAGAATTTATGGCCATTGGATGCAAAAATGATCAGCGGCCATGAAGGGGGATCCGCGTGCGCCCGCGCTCGGCCAATCAGATGCTGCCGCGCACGCCATCTGAAGCCCAGCAGCGCGCCACATCAGTGATCCGGGGCGCGCCAATCCGATTGCCAAGGCGAGCTCCAGCGCGCACCAATCCAGTGGCCCGAATTAGCATCCGTGCGCGCGCCAGCTCAGCGATCCGTTGCGTGCTGCCCTCGCCTCATGTTGCTATTTGTGCGCGCCTGCCCGGTGCCCTTCTCCTTGCCCGTGCACGCTAGAATGGACGAGGAAGATTGTGGCCGAGCCAAAACTTGATCAATGGTGGAGGTTGTGTCATCTCTTTGGTCCATGTTGACACTAACTCTTGTACCTATAAAATCCATACCTTAAAAGTGGGCTCTTCTTTGGGCCAAGGCTTTCTTTGAGCTCTATTTTGTTGATGTGTTTCTCCTTTGTTGAATAAGTCTTCAACCCATAATCTACCAAAATACATCTAACCCTAACCACACAATCTAATGCATGATGCAAATATAATAATTCAAACAAAAAGGCTAATGTATGCCAAATAAGTTCAAAAAATCAAATTACATAATTTATTGGGCCGGGAAGACAAATTCTCATGGGCCGAGTAGAAGATTCCTCCAAGCACTCCAAGTGAGGCTTCCATCACGATCATCCACTTCTTGCAATGAAGAAAAATAATTTTCATTAGTTAAAATGCTAAGTATTTCATGGGCCTCGGTTTGTGATCTAGCTATGGGCCTTAGTGGCACATCATAAGTATTCCATTTAATTGAACCTTATCCCTCGTACGATGGTAAAATTTATGATAGTCACATGGTGGGGTCAATCGTTTTGGTAATTCTCCCAATTGTAAGATAGGACGTTTGTTGATCACAAAGGGAGTAAAATTCTTATTTATTTGTATGGCTCTTAGAAGGAATGTAGGAAGGCAATAGGTAGACTCAAGGTCATAGTGATGGGAATCGGGGTGCCATAATGACAATCAAACTCATATTTGCAGAAGCCAAAAGAGAAGAAGAAAAAAATGCATGAAAATAGTGGCAAAAATTTGACGAAAACAGAGGCGATTTGGCGTATCACGAAAGATGGCGTAATATTGATTTCGTGATGTGGGTGCTGTAATATCCGGCTTGTACGGATTTTTGGATATATTATGTTATATTATTATTTCATTATTTAATGGCATTTTCGGTAAATATGTCAAATCAGGTCCGTTTTACAAAAAGAAAGCGTCATTACGATTCTAACGAATAATAAGAATTTTAAAGAATTTATGGGAATTTTCGGAGATCAAACACTATATTCCGAGTAAATACACCTTTTGTTGTGTAAAAGACGTTCTCGTAAAAATAGGAAACGAGGTCCGAATCGCGAACGGACAGTTTTAATAAATCCCTGGCAATGAATAAAAGTTATTGGCAAAATATGGAACTTTCGAGAATCTGAATAGTTGGACGATTAACGAACCGAAAGACGAAATCAATATAAAAACTAAAGAAGGGCAAAATCGTCATTTGAGCATTTAATTGTTATTATTTAAATAAGGCAAAAAGCCTTAATCGATTTCATTAACTGAAATCGATTTCCAGAGACTCCCTCCCTCACGATCTCTCTCTGCCAGCCGAGGGTTTCCGACGAATCCGACCTCCGTTCTCCTCCGTTTTTCCTCCGTTCCTCGTCATTTCTTCTCCTCTCGCTACCCTCGGTATGTAGCCCCAATCTCTGAGCGTTTATTTCGAGTTTTCGGTTCGATTTAGGGTTAGGGTTTCAATTAGGGTTTCGACGAAAAACGCGAATTAGGGTTCGTAATTAATAGGTTAGCCTTGATTAAGTATATATCGAACGTATTGGACGTTATTGGACGAAGATAAACCAATTTGTAAAAAAGTATAAATTATAGAATTTTCGGGTTTTCGGAAATAACTCGTAATATGGATTTCCAGATTTATCGAGCGTTGTGTAGTTGTTTAAAAGCTTCGATTTGTTAAATTAAGGATTTTATTAGTTTGGACATTTAATCGTTTAAATTGGTTTTAACGACAAATATCGTGTTTTGTCTCAGACACGACTCCCGTGGACGAAGTTTGAGATCCAGCGCGCTCAAGGTAAGTTCTCGTGACTTGCTTGACCAAAAGGTCTACACCATACCTCGTCGTCGTATCAAGGATCCTTGATGGTTCCGTGTTTTACGTTGTTTAGGTTGGGTAGCTAGGTTATGTTGTATTGTCTAATTAATATGTATGTTGTTTGTTTACTTTCCGCTGATATGAACTGTTCATGCATCACGGTTTTCGAAAGTCATGAAAAGGAATTTCTGCACGTGTTTTTAAGAAAAGGAACGTATATCTGAAATGAAATCTGTAACGAAATCTGAATGAATAAACGTAATCTGTCTGTATCTGGTCACGCGGGATGGGGCTCAGGCACGGCTGTGCGTGTTGCAAGCGTGTACCCCCCCTCTCTAGGTGGAAAGGGTAGTCCGACCGCTGGATGGGCCCTCTCCGCTTAGTGGGTAGAGGTTTCGGTGACAATTCTGTCTGTCTGTGACGTAATGAATCTGTAATCTGTAATTCTATATCTGTAATCTGAATCTGAGCATGATTTCTGAATGGCATACGCACGCATGCATCTGCATTTACGTAGCTTACTGAGATTTCAATATCTCATATGTATCTGTATGGTGTAGGTGATCTGCTAGGTGACGTAGATCCAGGTGAGGACGACGTCCCTCCTCCTGATGTCGGGACAGTTGATGGATGATGGTCGTGGGAGTGCGCTGAGTAGTCGAGGCGCGATATGACCCGTGGGGATGTATGTATGGACTCTGGGGTTATTTTGGGATGTTTTGATCTGATAATTGTATAGAATATTTAAGTTGTTTGGATCTGGATAGGGGTTAGATAACGTTTTGGTAATTGTATGTAAAACGTTTTGGTTTAAACTGTTGATGAACGTTATAAAATGTTTTGGTTTAGAACCGTTATTTAAACGTTATAGAAATTCTGGAACTGTTTGGTTGTTTAAATTAAGTGTTATGAATTTTTTTTAGGTTGATACGGATAGCTTGGTTTTTAGAGCTATCCACGCAGTTGGACTTCGTAAAGTCTGACACGAGTCGATTGAGTTTAGATTATGCATTAATTGGTTGAGTTTAGGTTGTGAATTGTGGTGATCCTTGGCGTGAAGTAACAGAAATTTGCTCTCTGGAATTCAGGATTCCAGAGAGCTAATTGAGGAAATGGTGAAGCAGGAAGGATAGAGGGAAAATGTTGAATTCTGCTCTCTGAAATCACGTTCCAGAGAGGCGAAAATGTTAGAGTAAAAAGGTTGGTTGCTCTCTGGAAATCTCAAAAATTTCCAGAGAGCGAAGTCGCTGCTGTGTGCAGCGAAGTCGCTGCACACTGTGCAGCGACTGGTCGCTGCACACAATGCAGCGACCAGCGCCTGGTCGCTGCATAGGGCAGCGACCGTGCGCTGCCCCATTCACGAGGGCAGAATTCCGATTCTGCCCTCCCTTCTTTTGATTGTTTTATTTTAAGTTTCATTAAATGTTTAGTTTTAATTCCGATTTCAGTTCTGATTTCAACTTCAGTTTAGATTCCGCATTAAGTTTTTATTTAAAGCATAGAAAAGTAAAAAGTATAAAATGAAAAATTTGTACGGGTAAATAGGTACAGTATTAGGGGTGTTACAGGTGCTGTGCAGAAATATGCGAAAATGGAAGATGAAATGAAGGAAGGCCCGCAACTGTCCCAACGCTTGAGCGTTTGGGAGAAGAACTCCAATGTTGCCGAAGGAGGTGCCAGCGAAGGGCACTCGGTTCTCGCTCATATTCAGTTTCCGCTCTTTGACAGAGAGGAGTGAAAATGGGCTAAGAATACCCCTAGCAACCGAGAGCTCAGGGCACAATACAATGGTTCACCCCTGGTGCTGCGCACCGGTGAAACCAGAGAGGGGCTCTCTCTCTCGCTCACGGAGGTCACTCTGACAAGGAAGAAAAACTCTTTTGTATTTCCAAAAATTCAAATCTACTAATACAGGGTTACTGTGGAAGCTAAATACATCGAAAAGAAGATCGAGACTTCTGGCGAGGGCGATGGAAGGCGACTAGCAGATGACCGTTGGCGAAGAAGGATGTAGCCGTTGGCGTGAATTGGCTGAGGCATAAAGAAGGATATAACCGGTCTTGGTCTCTCGGCTGAATGGCGTGCAGCGGTTCAGCATGCTTCTCACGTGGATGAGTGGCAGCAGCTCTTGCTGATGTGTCCATATGCTGATGTGGCTTCCCACTTGTCCTCATTAGCTGCTGACGTAGCTCTTACTGATGACGTGGTAGCTCCACTTGCGATCTCGCTTTAATCTTCCATTTTCCTAAGGCATTATCGATTATATAATCTAGATAAATATTACGCTTATGAGTTTTCCCAAAAATGAGGGTTTTAAATTACAAATAAAATAAAATGAAAGCTTGGTTACAAAAGTTGAATTTTAAGGAAAACAAATTCCTTCTTCATTCCAAGCTTCGAAAGGACAATTTACCTACAAAATTTTACAAGTCAATTAGATAGATAAAATAAATATATACCTTGACTTGTGTTTTAACGGTTCGGACCATAGGCACATTATGGCAAGGTCATTGGACCCCGGGGAATATCACATAGGCTAACTTCTTCCAAATTAGATGAGATTGTAAGGAAATTTTCTCAAGATTCGGGAAGGAAAGGAAGGGAGCAACAATCATACTACCTAGTCCAAAAATACTTTCCTCACTAATCTTCCTTATCTCTTGATGCCATAATGATGCGTCTTCCAATTGATACGGCATCTCTTCGTCATATAAGGGATTAATATGCCACTTGATAAGAGAGGTTTCTTGCTCTTTGATTGACATCAATCCACGTTTCAATGAGAGAAGATTTTCCTTCTTTTCGTGTAGCTTCATCACGAGCCACTTTTCGGACGACATAGGAAATAAATTGATATTTCTTCTTCCAAAATTAAAAGTGAAGCGGTTGAGGAATCCATCGTAGTGTACTCTTCGATCGTAATGACATGGTCGTCCTAATAGAATATGGTTGGCATCCATTGGGACAACGTCGCAAAGAACTTAGTCATTATATTTTCCTATGGTGAAGTCTACGGTTACTTGCTTAGCTATCACGTGGTCATTTCTATCGTCCAACCATTTCAGCTTATATGGTGTAGGGTGGTTAGTGGTTTCCAACCCTAACTTACTGACCATGTCTTGGGAGGCCGCATTGATGCAACTTCCTCCATCAATTATTAACGAGCAAACCTTGTCCTTGACTGCACAGCGATTGTGGAAGAGATTCTCACATTGACAGTCTTCATTCACATTCTTGGATATTAAAGCTCGCCTTATAACCAGTAACAGGGGTCCTTCTTGAGCCGTGCATTCATCGTCTTCTTGGTCACTTTCTCCTAATACTTCTTCTTCTTCGACCTTATTATACTGTCCTTCGTCTTCCTCACTCTCTCATTCACCCGTTGATTCCTTAATGACCATGACACGGCGGTTAGTGCATTCATTAGCATAGTGTCCCTTGCCTAGACAATTAAAGCATTAGACATCACGTGCTCTTGATCCTTTTGGTTGGTTTTCTTGGGTTTTGTTTGTTGGTGGGGGATTGTGAGTGATGTTTGATCCTTTCGGAGGCCAATTACGATTGAAGGGCCTCTTCTCGTCATGCTTTGGGGTGGTCTTATCGGGGTTTAGATTTCTTGGTGGAAACTTAGGAAAGTCGGTCTTACGCTTCCTCTTCAATTGCCTTTCCACCGTAAGGGCTAATCGTATGACCAGATCCATGGTCTCCAATTGTTGCATTTCTACCGCATCTCCTATATCGTGGTTCAAACCACAGATAAACCTTACGATGAGTTGCTGCTCAATCTCATCAATAGCACATCACATATTGAGAGTCTCAAATTCTGTAAGGTACTCATCGACCGTGAGATTGTTTTGCTTAAGGTTGTGGAGTTAATGGAAGAGTTCGTGTTTGTAATGTTGGGGGACGAACCTCTTGTGCATTAGTTCTTTCAGGGAATTTCAAGTTGAAATGGGGTAACCTAGTGTTCTCATTCTTTGGGACTTAAGGTTGGACCACCATAGTGCAGCGTGGCCCGTAAGTTCAAGAGAGGCAAGTTGTATTTTTATTCTCTCGAAGTAATCATGGCATTCAAAAACTCTCTCGACCTTATCAACCCAATCTAAAAATGTGTGCCCGTCACACGTTCCATTAAAAGGGGGAATTGTGATCTTAATGTTACGGAGGTCGTCGTTGTCTCAACAAAAATTTGGGCGATATTGCTCTTTATTATCTCCCGCCCAATCCTCATCCTCCGAGTCATAATAACGGGGTCTCCTTCTTTGGGGCTCAGCCCATTCTTCTTCCTCTAAGGGTTGTTGAAAAGGGGTTCGACATCTAGGACGTTCGGGTATAATTCTAGAGGAGGTCTCTCGTGAAGGATCTCGTTCATGGGATTCTCTTCAGGGATGGTTTGTCATATGTTCTTTAAATTGAGCCATTTCAAGGGAAACGTCCTTGATTTGTTGGGTGAGGTTAGTAACCAAGCCCGTTAATGCATTGATTTGACCTTGCATGCCACCTTGCATGCTAGATTCACCCTCATGGTGTGTATGTTCGGGAGGGGGAGTGTCTCTAACTCGATTAAGTTCTCGGTGTGTAACACCCCTAATACTGTACCCATTTACCCGTACTAATTTTTCATTTTTATTTTACATTTTAAATAAAACGTTATGCGGAATCTAAAACTGAAGTTGAAATCAGAACTGAAGTCGGAATTAAAACTGAACTTTAAAAGCATTTAAAACAAAACCTTTAATAAATAATTAAAACTAAAATATTTAATAACACTTAAAAGAAAACAATTAAAAGAAGGGAGGGCAAGATCGGAATTCGTTGCCCAAAAGGAGGGGGGGGGGGGGGGCGATCGATCTCTGTAAACTACAGAGATCGATCGCTGCATGCATAAAGGTAGCAAGCGATCGATCTCTGTAGTTTACAGAGATCGATCGCTGCATGCAGCATGCAGCGATTGATCTCTGCTTTTCAGCAGAGATCGATCGCTGCAGCATGTAGCAAGGGCAGCGATCGATCTCTGCTGAAAAGCAGAGATCGATCGCTGCATGCTATGCAGCGATCCCACTTTCCTTCGTTCAATTTCCTTCAGTAACCTTCAACACTTAACCATTTTCCTCAATCCTTCCTGCTTCACCATTACCTCAATTAGCTCTCTGGAATCCTGAATTCCAGAGAGCAAATCTCTGTTATTTCACTCCAACAATCACCATAATTCACAACCTAAACTCAACCAATTAAAACATAATCTAAACTCAATCGACTCGCGTCGGACTTTACGAAGTCCAACTGCGTGGATAGCTCTTAAAAACCGAGCTATCCGTATCAACCTAAAAATAGTTCATAACACTTAATTTAAACCAAACAGTTCCAGAATTTCTATAACGTTTAAATAACTGTTTAAACCAAAACATTTTTACATACAATTACCAAAACGTTATCTAACCCCTATCCAGATCCAAACAACCTAAATATGCTCTATACAGTTCGTCATCAATCCAAAATATCATGAAGAACCCCCAAAACCTTTACATACACCCACCACGGGTCAAAACGCGCCTCGACTGCTCAGCGCACTCCAACGGCCATCATCCATCAGCTGCTCCTACGTCAGGAGGAGGAATATCATCCTCACCTGGCTCAATGTCTCCTAAAATATCTCCTACACCATACAGACACATATGAGATATTGAAATCTCAGTAAGCTACGTAAATGCAGATGCATGCGTGCAGTGCATATGAAGTTCAGAAAATATGCATATCAGACATATCAGGTCATTTCATACATATTGCCACCGAGATATCAGCCCACTAAATGGAAAGGATACATTCCGCGGTCGAACTACCACTTTCCACTTAGATGGGGGGGGGTACATGCTCACAAACCCTACAGCCATGCCTGAGCCCCATCCCGCGTGACCTTTCAGATACAGATTACGTATTTTCGTTCATTATTCATTTCATTGAAAACTCGTGCAGAAACCCATTTTTTATGCCATTTTGAAACACGTGATGCATGAACAGTTCATATCAGCGGAAAGTAAACAAACAGTTCATATCAGCAGACAATATAACATAACCTATAAACAACTAACCTAACTACCCAACCTAAACAACGTAAAACAAGGAACCCTCAAGGATCCTTGATACGACGACGAGGTATGGTGTAGACCTTTGGGTCAAGCAAGTCACGAGAACTTACCTCGAGCGCGCTGGATCTCAAGCTTCGTCCACGGGAGTCGTGTGTCTGAGAAAAACACGACATTCGCAATTAAAACCAATTTAAACTATTAACGTCCACATTTCAAACTTTAACTAAAGAATTATCCTAAATTCTTCACTTAGCTAATTAAAGCATTTCGAACGTTAATTATAGCTCGATAATCCAAATTCTCAAATAACGAGTTTTTCTCTAAAAACCTGAAATTTAACCAATTTATAACTTTTTCGCAAATTGATTTTCTTCGTCCAATAACGTCCAATACGTTCAATATATACCTAATCACGGCTAACCTATTAATTACGAAGCCTAAATCGCATTTTTAACGAAAACCCTAATCGAAACCCTAACCCTAAATCGAACCGAAACTCGAATTAAACACTCGAAAACTAAAGCTACATACCGAGGGTAGCGAGAGAGGAAGAAATCGTGAAGGACGGAGGAGAAACGAAGGTCGGACGGAGGTCGGAATGGTGGAGCTCGCCGGCGGCCGAGAGAAGAAATCTTCTCTGTTCGTGAGTTCCAGAGAGAAAAGAGAGAAAAGAGAGAAGTGAGGGAAAAGGAGGGAATTTGTGTTATTTATAAAATTGATTTTACAATTTACCGTTTTGCCCTTCTTTGATTTTTATATTGATTTCGTTCTTCGGTTCGTTAATCGTCTAGCCATTCGACTACTCCATACGTCCTTACTTTACCAATAAGTCCATCTAATTATTTGGGATTTAACAAAACTGTCCGTTCGCAATTTGGACCTCGTTTGCTATTTTTACGAGAATGTCTTTTACTTTATGATAATAGTAATTACTCGGAATATAGCGTCACTATTCTGAAAATTCCCAGAATTTTCTTAAAATTCTAATTAATCGCTAGGATCGTAATGACGCTTTCTTTTCGTAAATCGGACCTGATTTGACATAATTACAAAAATGCCAATAACAATATAATAATAATATAATAAAAGGTCCGTACAAACCGGATATTACATTCTCCCCTCCTTATTCAGAATTTTGTCCACAAAATTAAACTATCCAAACAGATCAGGATACCTAGTCATCATATCCTGCTGTCGTTCCCACGTAGCCTCTTCCACCTCGTGGTTCCGCCATAGGACTTTGACCAGGGGAATCTCCTTGTTGCGCAAGACTTTGGTAGAGTACTCCAGAATACGTACCGGCTTCACCTCGTAAGTCAAGGTAGGCTATACCTCGATCTCTGTAGTCTCCACGGCATGAGATGGATCACGTAAACATCTCCGAAGCATAGATACGTGAAACACATCATGAATGCCCTCCATAGAAGCCGGAAGCTGCAGCCTATACGCCAACTTCCCGATCCTCTTCAGAACAGGAAAGGGCCCCACGTACCGAGGGTTCAGCTTACCCCTCCTTCCAAATCTCGCGACGCCTTTGAATGGAGAAACCTTCAAATAAACTTCGTCGCCCTCCTCGAACTCTAGCTCCCGCCGTCTCGTGTCGGCATAACTCTTCTGCCGGCTCTGAGCTACCTCAATTCGCTGTCGGATAACGGCAATCTTATCTGCCGTTTGCTGTAAGATCTCAGGACCAACGATGCTGGCCTCGCCAACCTCGTCCCAATATAACGGAGACCTACACTTCCGACCATATAAAGCCTCATACGGAGCCATGCCGATAGTAGCCTGGAAGCTGTTGTTATACGAGAACTCAACCAGAGGTAAATATCGGCTCCACGAGCCCTGAAACTCCAGCACACACGCTCTGAGCATATCCTCAAGAATCTGGTTCGTCCTCTCTGTCTGACCATCGGTCTGAGGATGAAACGCTGTGCTGAAATTTAGCTGAGTCCCCATAGCTCGATGTAAACTCTTCCAGAACTTTGACGTGAATCTAGGATCTCTGTCGGAGACAATAGAAACTGGAACTCCGTGCAATCTAACGATCTCCTGCACATATAGTTCGGCGAGCTGATCCATGGATGATGTCATCTTCACAGCTAAGAAGTGGGCCGACTTTGTCAATCGGTCCACAATAACCCATATGCCATCGTGGCCCTTCGTCGTCCTCGGGAGTCCAACAATAAAGTCCATGGAGATCTGCTCCCACTTCCACTCCGGAATCGGCAGTGGCAATAATGTCCCGGACGGTCTCTGGTGCTCGGCCTTCACCTGCTGACAGACTAAACAGGTCTCAACATACTTGGCCACCTCCCTCTTCATGTTTGGCCACCAGAAGTGTTGCCTCAAATCCCGGTACATCTTAGTACTTCCCGGGTGCACTGAATAAGCTGAAGAATGTGCCTCAGTCAAAATATCCTTCTTCAAACTCTCATCGTTAGGCACGTACCACCTGTGCCTGAATCTCAGAATACCATCTGCAGATAAGTGAAAATCCGACGAGTCATCTAATAACATGCTCGATCGAAGCTCAATACACTCCGCATCGCTCTGCTGAGCCTCGCGTATACGATCCAGAATGGTCGGCCTGAGAGAAATACTAGTGAGCATGCTGGACAACTCTGCCACTATCTCCACGTCGAATCTCTCAATCTCTGACCGCAGCGTAACTGACATCGCTGCTAATGAAGGCTGACTCGCAGAAGGCATTCTACTCAAGGCATCAGCTACCTTGTTTGCCTTCCCTGGGTGGTACTTGATATCAAAATCATAGTCCTTGACGAACTCAAGCCACCTGCGTTGCCGCATATTCAGTTCCTTCTGCGTAAATAAGTACTTCAAGCTCTTGTGGTCGGAGAATATCTCGCACTGCTGCCCATATAAGTAATGTCTCCATATCTTCAGTGCGAAGACCACAGCTGCTAACTCGAGGTCATGCGTAGGGTAGTTCTGCTCATACGGCTTCAGCTGCCGAGAAGCATAAGAAATGACTTTCCCCTCCTGCATCAACACACAACCGAGCCCGACTCCAGATGCATCGCAGTAAATACTGAACCTGACACCCTCAACAGGTAGCGCCAGAACTGGAGCGGTGGTCAATCTCTGCTTTAACTCTGCAAAACTGTCATCGCAAGCAGATGACCAAATAAACCTCTCACTCTTCCGAGTTAAGCGTGATAAGGGAAGTGCAATCTTCGAGAATCCCTGAATAAACTTCCGGTAATAACCGGCTAATCCGAGAAATCCACGCACCTCACGTACGTTCTTCGGCTGTGGCCAATCTCTGACCGCCTGGACTTTGCTCGGATCCACAGAAACTCCGTCCTGTGATACAACATGGCCAAGGAAACTGATCTGATCCAACCAAAATTCGCATTTGGAGAACTTCGGATATAGATAGTGCTCACATAAAGTCCTCAGAACAGTCCTCAGATGCTCCTCGTGATCTTCCTTTGTCTTAGAATATATCAGAATGTCGTCGATAAAAACCACTACGAACTTATCCAAGTACTCTTTGAAGACACGGTTCATCAGATCCATGAACGCTGCAGGAGCATTAGTGAGCCCGAAAGACATAACAAGGAACTCATAATGCCCATACCTCGTTCGGAACGCCGTCTTCGGTATGTCATCTCTCCGAACCTTCAGCTGATTGTAACCCGAGCGCAGATCAATCCTGGAAAATACTCGGGCACCCTGTAGCTGATCAAACAAGTCGTCGATGCGGGGCAATGGATACTTATTCTTCACCGTGAGCTTATTCAGCTCCCTGTAATCAATGCACATCCTGAGGGTCCCGTCTTTCTTCTTAACAAACAGAACGGGCGCACCCCAGGGTGAAACGCTGGGCCGAATAAAACCCTTTTCTAGCAACTCATCAAGCTGTGTCCTCAACTCTCTCAACTCAGCTGGTGCCAACCGATACGGGTTCTTGAACCTTAGCGCGGAGTTTGGATAGACGTCAATAGTGAACTCAATCTCCCGGTCTGGTGGTAAACCGGGAAGATCATCGAGGAATATACTAGAGAACTCTCTAACAATAGGAATGTCGCTCGGCTGTACTCCGCTGAGCAACTGAATATCAAAAACTGAGGCCAAATAAATAGAGCACGCACCTTTGAATTGCTCGTTGACCTCCATATCATAAGAAATAGGCGATCCACTCAATCGGTTCATCGCCTGATAAGAAAACTCGGCACTATCCGGGGGTCGGAAGGTCACAATCCCGGAGCGACAATCGATGGTGGCGAAGTGCTGTGCTAGCCAGTCCATCCCCAAAATAAGGTCGTACCGCTCTATGCCCATAACGATCAGACGTGCGTAGAGGGTAACGCTCCCAACAGAAATAATATTCCCCTGAATAACACGACTGGACTGCATACGCTCTCCTGAGGGCAGCATCACACTATACTCGTACTCTGCCGACTCAGACTCTAACCCCAATCTAGCCATACATGCAGTCGATACGAAGGAGTGCGTAGCTCCGGTATCCATCAAAGTAAATACAGTAGCGCCCATAAGCAAAATAGTACCTGCAATCACGGCAGGCTGAGCATCGTCATCAACATCCTCAGGCTCGATGAAGGCGAAAATCCTGGGCATAACCTTCCTCTGATCTCCGCCCAACTGATCTCGGCCCGGATAGGGGCATTCTCTAACAAAATGGCCGACTTTACCACATCTGTAGCATTTGTTAGAGCCCACACGGCACTCTCCACTATGCTCTCTCTGGCACAAGGGACACCATGGCATCTGAGAAGCCCCCTGTATCTGCTTCCCCTTACCCCGATCATTACCTCCCTCGAGAGGTCTCTTCACACCCCGCTGCTGTGACTGGGGCGGTGCTCTGGGCTGCCAACCTCGGCTCTGCGTCTGAGGTCGAATCTCGCGAAAGAAGCCCTTAGCTGGCTCCCTCGGTCTAATACAAGTGGCTCTGGCAGCCTCAATATCCAGAGCTCTGGCTGTAATATCAAAAAAGGTACATCAATAATACCTGAGACAACCACGTGCATCCGGATCTCCGGATTAAGTCCCTCCATAAACTGGTGCACCTTCTCCTCATTATCGCTGACAAGGCGAGGTGCGAATCGTGATAAAGACTCAAATCTCCGAATATAATCTGCAACTGAACCAGTCTGCTTCAGCTGCATAAACTCGTTCCTCTTGGCCACTTTCACCGTGCGGCTGAAATACTTATCGTAGAATAAAAACTTGAATCGATCCCAAGTCATAACTGATACATCTGTGGTGGACTTGATCGAGTCCCACCAGAAACGAGCGTCCAAAGCTAAGTGAAACGTAGCATAAGCGACCCTGCTCCCGTTGGCAACCTCGGCGTAACTCAACATGTCCTCCATAACCCTAATCCACTCCTCGGCACGTGTCGGGTCCGATGACTGGCCCTCGAATACTGGAGGCCGAAGGCTTTGAAACCTCTGCATACCCTAATTACTGGGGACTACCAACTCCTGAGTCCTCTGATTCTCTCGCTGGTTCTCTCGGTTCACTAAGTCCGAAATTTGTTGCGCTTGCCGGTCCATATGCTGGGACTGGCGGTCTATCAAGTCTGTAAGACGATCCATCGCGTCGTCTCTAGGATCCCTTCCTCGAGTCATAGTGTATAAAACTCCTATAAAATTTAAAACAAATAATCTCTAAGAAATAAAATCAAAGAAAGCTATAAACAGACTTACAGTTGATAAAGGATATCCGCGTAGTGGCTGTGCAGTCGAGCAGTCTACAGAATCGGTTTTAAAACCCGGGGGCTCTGATACCATAAATGTAACACCCCTAATACTGTACCCATTTACCCGTACTAATTTTTCATTTTTATTTTACATTTTAAATAAAACGTTATGCGGAATCTAAAACTGAAGTTGAAATCAGAACTGAAGTCGGAATTAAAACTGAACTTTAAAAGCATTTAAAACAAAACCTTTAATAAATAATTAAAACTAAAATATTTAATAACACTTAAAAGAAAACAATTAAAAGAAGGGAGGGCAAGATCGGAATTCGTTGCCCAAAAGGAGGGGGGGCGATCGATCTCTGTAAACTACAGAGATCGATCGCTGCATGCATAAAGGTAGCAAGCGATTGATCTCTGTAGTTTACAGAGATCGATCGCTGCATGCAGCGATTGATCTCTGCTTTTCAGCAGAGATCGATCGCTGCAGCATGTAGCAAGGGCAGCGATCGATCTCTGCTGAAAAGCAGAGATCGATCACTGCATGCTATGCAGCGATCCCACTTTCCTTCGTTCAATTTCCTTCAGTAACCTTCAACACTTAACCATTTTCCTCAATCCTTCCTGCTTCACCATTACCTCAATTAGCTCTCTGGAATCCTGAATTCCAGAGAGCAAATCTCTGTTATTTCACTCCAACAATCACCATAATTCACAACCTAACTCAACCAATTAAAACATAATCTAAACTCAATCGACTCGCGTCGGACTTTACGAAGTCCAACTGCGTGGATAGCTCTTAAAAACCGAGCTATCCGTATCAACCTAAAAATAGTTCATAACACTTAATTTAAACCAAACAGTTCCAGAATTTCTATACGTTTAAATAACTGTTTAAACCAAACATTTTTACATACAATTACCAAAACGTTATCTAACCCCTATCCAGATCCAAACAACCTAAATATGCTCTATACAGTTCGTCATCAATCCAAAATATCATGAAGAACCCCCAAAACCTTTACATACACCCACCACGGGTCAAAACGCGCCTCGACTGCTCAGCGCACTCCCACGGCCATCATCCATCAGCTGCTCCTACGTCCGGAGGAGGAATATCATCCTCACCTGGCTCAACGTACTCCTAGAACTATCACCTACACCATACAGACACATATGAGATATTGAAATCTCAGTAAGCTACGTAAATGCAGATGCATGCGTGTCAGTGCATATGAAGTTCAGAAAACATGCTCATCAGACATATCAGGTCATTTCATACATATTGCCACCGAGATATCAGCCCACTAAATGGAAAGGATACATTCTGCGGTCGAACTACCACTTTCCACTTAGATGGGGGGGGGGGGGGTACATGCTCACAAACCCTACAGCCATGCCTAAGCCCCATCCCGCGTGACCTTTCAGATACAGATTACGTATTTTCGTTCATTATTCATTTCATTGAAAACTCGTGCAGAAACCCATTTTTTATTCCATTTTGAAACACGTGATGCATGAACAGTTCATATCAGCGGAAAGTAAACAAACAGTTCATATCAGCAGACAATATAACATAACCTATAAACAACTAACCTAACTACCCAACCTAAACAACGTAAAACAAGGAACCCTCAAGGATCCTTGATACGACGACGAGGTATGGTGTAGACCTTTGGGTCAAGCAAGTCACGAGAACTTACCTCGAGCGCGCTGGATCTCAAGCTTCGTCCACGGGAGTCGTGTGTCTGAGAAAAACACGACATTCGCAATTAAAACCAATTTAAACTATTAACGTCCAAATTTCAAACTTTAACTAAAGAATTATCCTAAATTCTTCACTTAGCTAATTAAAGCATTTCGAACGTTAATTATAGCTCGATAATCCAAATTCTCAAATAACGAGTTTTTCTCTAAAAACCCGAAATTTAACCAATTTATAACTTTTTCGCAAATTGATTTTCTTCGTCCAATAACGTCCAATACGTTCAATATATACCTAATCACGGCTAACCTATTAATTACGAAGCCTAAATCGCATTTTTAACGAAAACCCTAATCGAAACCCTAACCCTAAATCGAACCGAAACTCGAATTAAACACTCGAAAACTAAAGCTACATACCGAGGGTAGCGAGAGAGGAAGAAACCGTGAAGGACGGAGGAGAAACGGAGGTCGGACGGAGGTCGGAATGGTGGAGCTCGCCGGCGGCCGAGAGAAGAAATCTTCTCTGTTCGTGAGTTCCAGAGAGAAAAGAGAGAAAAGAGAGAAGTGAGGGAAAAGGAGGGAATTTGTGTTATTTATAAAATTGATTTTACAATTTACCGTTTTGCCCTTCTTTGATTTTTATATTGATTTCGTTCTTCGGTTCGTTAATCGTCTAGCCATTCGACTACTCCATACGTCCTTACTTTACCAATAAGTCCATCTAATTATTTGGGATTTAACAAAACTGTCCGTTCGCAATTTGGACCTCGTTTGCTATTTTTACGAGAATGTCTTTTACTTTATGATAATAGTAATTACTCGGAATATAGCGTCACTATTCTGAAAATTCCCAGAATTTCCTTAAAATTCTAATTAATCGCTAGGATCGTAATGACGCTTTCTTTTCGTAAATCGGACCTGATTTGACATAATTACAAAAATGCCAATAATAATATAATAATAATATAATAAAAGGTCCGTACAAACCGGATATTACACGGTGTGGTGTGTCTCGTGTGAAGCCTCTTCTATTAGTCATAACTAGGTATTTTAATTTTAAATTCCAAATTTAAATTCTTGCCTAAGTTGTTTCATTTTAAATTAGTGAGGTGATTATCTCTTTAGTGTCTTAGGTAAATTTTTAGGTACTAAGGAATGATTCCTAGCTAAGACAAAAATAGAATAAAATCATGCTCATACTTAACATTTAAAATTTTGAATTCAATAAAACAACTTAGAAGTTTCAATAACATTTGCAAACTACTTAGAAATGAATTTTCAATAACATGCTAATACCACAAATCCAACCAAATTTCACAATTTCTTCAACTTTAAGTTAGATTCACTCACGATAATGTTAATACCAACTAAATAACTTCAAAAATAGTAAGAAAAATGATTAAAACACAAGCTTGAACCAATTTAACATGCTGAAATTTTAGTTATAAGAGCAGAAATTTTCATGAAGTGCTATGTTCTTCTATGTCCGGATTCAACTTAAATTTGATATAATCTTGCAATCAATTTTGTGTACCCAAACACCAGCATATAATAGAAGATTCATAGGCTAAATCCAAGTGCAAACAATCAACAAAATAATGTTAAAACTGAGCATAAACATAGTAGAAAATCCGAAACTTAACATCAAGCATAAACCTATTTAATCGAAATTTCTTGGCCGATTTCTCTATGTAACAATAAGAGCAGATTTTATATGAGTTAATGGCATACATTTTTTATGCTAATCATGGTTCCAACATAACAAAATAAGCTAAAGGAAACCGAGGCAAGAAATGCAAAATTTCGAAGCAAATATAATCCAAAATCGAGAACAAAAATGCAAGGGGAATGAAATTATTACCTTGGCCGATTTATGTCCATGCATACCACATTTCAACTTAATATTTTAAGTTATTAAATGACAATAAAAATGGTAGCAAATTTAATGTTAAGCATAGCACAAAAATAGCACAAAATAGCTCCGAAAATTATGCTAGAAAGGCGGCTTTCCCGGTTTTGTGTCAACTTTTGGCTAAGACCAAAGACAACTAAAACGCATGTGGGAAGCCTTGTTCTCTTATACCACTTGACACAGAGTCCCTTAGGAAAGGGCTGTGTAGTACCCACAAAATAAACAAGTGTTCGTGTAATTCGTGGAGGAAAAATCCAGAAGGAAAAGGATAGTAAAATGGAGGTAATATGCATGTAAAAAGAGATATCATTAAAATACAAACATGGCCGAGAATGAGTAGAAAGAAAATGGCATGAAATGAATAATAAGAAGTAAGATGGAGGTGGAGAAACGTGTGTGAATCCGTGAAGAAGATGAAGATAAAATGAAGAGAAAATGCAAGAAAAATAATGTGAAGTGTGTGAATAGTGATTGGCCGAATATGTGTGTGAATATGTGTGTGAAAATGTGTTGGAAATAATGAAATTGGAAATACCTTTGGCGGACCCGAGGAGCTATCTCACGTTGAGCTCTCGGGTGCACGTTTTCCTGGAGGAAAACGACCACCGTACGCTTAGGTTTTCGTCCTCGAACCCAAATCTCTAGAGAAGAGGGTGAGGGAAAGATTCAAGTTCACCTAGAAACCTGAGGACGAGGGGAACAAGGGAGGATCTCTCCACTCGATTCAAGAATCGAGGAAAACACCCAAGGAGGGGCTTCTAACCTTAGTTAGGAAAAATAGCAATTTTATAAAATGGGCCAAAAGTTTTAATACATGCACCAATGCTATGCTTAAATAGGCAAACCTAAGGTGGATTAGGGTTTGGCAAGAAACGGGTTACGGCGATCTTGCTGGGCATCGGACAAAGTGAATTGGAGGACGAAGAATGTTGGGTGCGACCATACGAGCACTAATGCACCGGATCCCTTCAGAACTCCGAAGTTAAAAGTGCTTCGGCGAGAGTAGTACTAAGTTGGGTGACCACTTGGGAAGTCCTCGTGTTGCACCCTTTTTTTCGACCGATTACTTTTTTCCATATCAGGGGTGACGAAGATCGCCGCAGGACAGCTGAGGTTGTGGTTTCAGCCGCCATTATCCTTTTTGCCTCGCGCGGCTTCTTGCGTAGCGGGATTGGGTGCCTACGGCGCTAACTATTGAAAATTTGGGCAAATTGTGACGTTCGAGGCCCGAGAATGGCACTTTTGCATGCGTGTCGTGGTAGATTTGGAGCGAAAGGCGATCGTGGAGGAAGCGTTCGACGCGTGGGAGTGTGGTGGTTGTACAGTCGTGACGCCGAGGACGAGGGCGGGGGGCGTAGAGGGTTTTATGGAGCAAAATTCAATGGCACGGGAGGTCTTGCGTGGGAGGAACGGGTTGCAGCGGTCTCGCTGGGCATTGGACAAAGTTAATTGGCGGACGAAGAATATTGGGCGCAACCATACGAGCACTAATGCACCGAATCCCATCAAAACTCTGAAATTAAAAGTGCTTCGGCGAGATCAATTCTAAGTTGGGTGACAACTTGGGAAGTTCTTGTGTTGCACCCCTTTTTTCGACCGAGTTTTATTTTTCCATATCAGGGGCGATGAAGATCGGCGCAGGACAGCTGAGGCTGTGGTTTCAGCGACCCTTGTCCTTTTTGCCCGCACAACTTCGTGCGTAGCAGGAGTGGGCGCCTACGGCGCTGACTATTGAAAATTTGGTCAAATTGCGCCGTTCGGGGCCCAAGAATGGCACATTTGCATGCGTGTCGTGGCCGATTCAGAGTGGAAGGCGATCGCGGTGGAAGTGTTCGACGCATGGAAGTGCGGAGGTTGTAGAGCCGTCAAAACGAGGAGGAGGGCGGGGGGCGTGGGGGGTTTTGTGGAGCGAAATTCATTGGCACGAGAGGTCTGGCGTGGGAGGAACGGGTTGCGGAGGTCTCGCTGGGCATCGGACAAAGTCAATTGCCGGAGGAATAATGTTGGGTGCGACCATACGAGCACTAATACACCGGATCCCATCAAAACTCCGAAGTTAAAAGGGCTTCGGCGATAGTAGTACTAAGTTGGTTGACCACTTGGGAAGTCCTCGTGTTGCAACCCTTTTTCGACCAAGTACTTTTTTCCATATCAGGGGCGACGAAGATCGGCGCAGGACAGCTGAGGTTGTGGTTTCAGTGGCCCTTAGATTTTTTGCCCCCCGCGGCTTCACGCGTAGCGGGAGTGGGCACCTACGGCGTTGAATTTTGAAAATTTAGGTAAATTGTGTCGTTCAAGGCGCGAGAATGGCACTTTTGCATGCGTGTCGTGGTCGATTCGGAGTGGAAGGCGATCGCGGTGAAATCATTCGACGCGTGGGAGTGCGGAGGTTGTAGAGCCAAGACACTGAGGAGGAAGGCGGGGGGGCGTAGAGGGTTTTGTGGAGCAAAATTCAATAGCACGGGAGGTCTTGCGTGGGAGGAACGGGTTACGGCAGTCTCGCTGGGCATCAGTCAAAATGAATTGGTGAACAAAGAATGTTGGGTGCGACCATACGAGCACTAATGCACCGGATCCCATCAGAACTTCGAAGTTAAAAGTGCTTCAGTGATAGCAGTAATAAGTTGGATGACCACTTGTGAAGTCCTCGTGTTGCACCCCTTTTTTCGACTGAGTATTTTTTTCCAAATCAGGGGCAACGAAGATCGGCGCAGGACAGCTGCGGCTGTGGTTTCAACGGCCCTTGTCCTTTTGCCCCGCGCGGTATCGTGCGTAGCGGTAGTGGGCGCCTACGGCGTTGACTATTGAAAATTTGGGCAAATTACGACGTTCGAGACCCAAGAAGGGCACTTTTGCATGCGTGTCGTGGTCGATTCTAAGTGGAAGGCTATCACGGTGGAAGCGTTCGACGCGTGGAAGTGCGGAGGTTGTAGAGCCGTGACGCCGAGGAGGAGGGCGTGGGGCGTGGAGGGTTTTGTGGATCGAAAATCATTGGCACGGGAGGTCTTGCGTGGGTAGAACGGGTTCCGGCGGTCACGCTGGGCATCTGACGAAGTGAATTGGCGGACGAAGTGAATTGGCGGACGAAGAATGTTGGGTGCGACCATACAAGCACTAATGCACCGGATCCCATCACAACTCCGAAGTTAAAAGTGCTTCGGCGAGAGTAGTACTAAGTTGGGTGACCACTTGAGAAGTCCTCGTCTTTCTCCCCTTTTTTCGATCGAGTACTTTTTTCCATATCAGGGGTGACGAAGATCGGCGTAGGACAACTGAGCCTGTGGTTTCAGCGGCGCTTGTCCTTTTTGCCCCGCGCAGCTTCATACGTAGCGGGAGTGGGCACCTACGGTGCTGACTATTGAAAATTTAGGGAAATTGCATCATTTGGGGCCCGAGAATCGCATTTTTGCATGCGTGTCGTGGTCGATTCGGATTGGAAGGCAATCGCGGTAGAAGCGTTCTACACGTGGGAGTACAGAGGTTGTAGAGCCGTGACGACGAGGAGGAGGGCGAGGGGGAGGGCGGCGTGGAGGGTTTTGTGCAGTGAAATTCAATGGCATGGGATGTCTTGCGTGGGAGGAACGGGTTGCAGCGGTCTCGCTGGGCATCGAACAAAGTTATTGGCGAACAAAGAGTGTTGAGTGCGACCATACGAGCACTAATGCACTGGATCCCATCAGAACTCTGAAGTTAAAAGTGCTTGGGCAAGAGCAGTACTAAGTTGGGTTACCACGTGGGAAGTCCTCGTGCTGCACCCGTTTTTTCGACCGAGTACTTTTTTACATATCAGGGGCGACGAAGATCGGCGCATGACTGCTGAGGCTGTGGTTTCAGTGGCCCTTGTCCTTTTTGCCTCGCGCAACTTCGCGCGTAGCGGGAGTGGGCACCTACGGCATTGACTATTAAAAATTTGGGCAAATTGCGACGTTCAGGGCCCAAGAATGGTACATTTGCATGAGTGTCGTGGTCGATTTAGGAGTGGAAGGCGATCGCCGTGGAAGCGTTTGACGCGTGGGAGTGCAGAGGTTGTAGAGCCGTGCATACGAGGAGGAGGGCCCGGCGTGGGGGGTTTGTGGAGCGAATTGCATGGCACGGGAGGTCTGGCATGGGAGGAATGGGTTGCGGCAGGTCCGCTGGGGCATCAGACAAAGTGCATTGGCGGACGAAGAATGTTGGGTGCGACCATACGAGCACTAATGCACCGGTTCCCATCAGAACTCTGAAGTTAAAAGTGTTTCGGCGAGAGTAGTACTAAGTTGGGTTGACCACTTGGGAAGTCCTTGTGTTGCAACCCTTTTTAGACCAAGTACTTTTTTCCATATCTGGGACAACGAAGTTAGGCGCAGGACAGCTAGGCTGTGGTTTCAGTGGCCCTTGTCCTTTTGCCCTGTGCGGCTTCGTGCGTAGCGCGAGTGGGCGCCTACGGCGCTGACTATTGAAAATTTGGACAAATTACGACGTTCGGGGCCCGAGAATGGCACTTTTGCATGTGTGTCATGGTCGATTCGGAGTGGAAGGCGATCGCGGTGGAAGCGTTCGACGCGTGGAAGTGTGGAGGTTGTAGAGTCGTGACGCCGTGGAGGAGGGCGGGGGCATGGAGGGTTTTATGGAGCGAAATCCAATGGCACGGGAGGTCTTGGGTCAAGGGAACAGGTTACGGCAGTCTCGCTGGGCATCGGACAAACTGAATTAGCGGACGAAGACTGTTGGGTGCGACCATACGAGCACTAATGCACCGGTTCCCATCAGAACTCCGAAGTTAAAAGTGCTTCGGCGATAGTAGTACTAAGTTAGGTGACCACTTGGGAAGTCCTCGTGTTGCACCCCTTTTTTGACCGAGTACTTTTTTCCATATCAGGGGCGACAAAGATCGGCGCAGGACAGTTGAGGCTGTGGTTTCAGCGCCCTTGTCCTTTTTGCCCGCACAACTTCGTGCGTAGCAGGAGTGGGCGCCTACGGCGCTGACTATTGAAAATTTGGTCAAATTGCGCCGTTCGGGGCCCAAGAATGGCACATTTGCATGCGTGTCGTGGCCGATTCAGAGTGGAAGGCGATCGCGGTGGAAGTGTTCGACGCATGGAAGTGCGGAGGTTGTAGAGCCGTCAAAACGAGGAGGAGGGCGGGGGGCGTGGGGGGTTTTGTGGAGCGAAATTCATTGGCACGAGAGGTCTGGCGTGGGAGGAACGGGTTGCGGAGGTCTCGCTGGGCATCGGACAAAGTCAATTGCCGGAGGAATAATGTTGGGTGCGACCATACGAGCACTAATACACCGGATCCCATCAAAACTCCGAAGTTAAAAGGGCTTCGGCGATAGTAGTACTAAGTTGGTTGACCACTTGGGAAGTCCTCGTGTTGCAACCCTTTTTTCGACCAAGTACTTTTTTCCATATCAGGGGCGACGAAGATCGGCGCAGGACAGCTGAGGTTGTGGTTTCAGTGGCCCTTAGATTTTTTGCCCCCCGCGGCTTCACGCGTAGCGGGAGTGGGCACCTACGGCGTTGACTTTTGAAAATTTAGGTAAATTGTGTCGTTCAAGGCGCGAGAATGGCACTTTTGCATGCGTGTCGTGGTCGATTCGGAGTGGAAGGCGATCGCGGTGAAATCATTCGACGCGTGGGAGTGCGGAGGTTGTAGAGCCAAGACACTGAGGAGGAAGGCGGGGGGGCGTAGAGGGTTTTGTGGAGCAAAATTCAATAGCACGGGAGGTCTTGCGTGGGAGGAACGGGTTACGGCAGTCTCGCTGGGCATCAGTCAAAATGAATTGGTGAACAAAGAATGTTGGGTGCGACCATACGAGCACTAATGCACCGGATCCCATCAGAACTTCGAAGTTAAAAGTGCTTCAGTGATAGCAGTAATAAGTTGGATGACCACTTGTGAAGTCCTCGTGTTGCACCCCTTTTTTCGACTGAGTATTTTTTTCCAAATCAGGGGCAACGAAGATCGGCGCAGGACAGCTGCGGCTGTGGTTTCAACGGCCCTTGTCCTTTTGCCCCGCGCGGTATCGTGCGTAGCGGGTAGTGGGCGCCTACGGCGTTGACTATTGAAAATTTGGGCAAATTACGACGTTCGAGACCCAAGAAGGGCACTTTTGCATGCGTGTCGTGGTCGATTCTAAGTGGAAGGCTATCACGGTGGAAGCGTTCGACGCGTGGAAGTGCGGAGGTTGTAGAGCCGTGACGCCGAGGAGGAGGGCGTGGGGCGTGGAGGGTTTTGTGGATCGAAAATCATTGGCACGGGAGGTCTTGCGTGGGTTAGAACGGGTTCCGGCGGTCACGCTGGGCATCTGACGAAGTGAATTGGCGGACGAAGTGAATTGGCGGACGAAGAATGTTGGGTGCGACCATACAAGCACTAATGCACCGGATCCCATCACAACTCCGAAGTTAAAAGTGCTTCGGCGAGAGTAGTACTAAGTTGGGTGACCACTTGAGAAGTCCTCGTCTTTCTCCCCTTTTTTCGATCGAGTACTTTTTTCCATATCAGGGGTGACGAAGATCGGCGTAGGACAACTGAGCCTGTGGTTTCAGCGGCGCTTGTCCTTTTTGCCCCGCGCAGCTTCATACGTAGCGGGAGTGGGCACCTACGGTGCTGACTATTGAAAATTTAGGGAAATTGCATCATTTGGGGCCCGAGAATCGCATTTTTGCATGCGTGTCGTGGTCGATTCGGATTGGAAGGCAATCGCGGTAGAAGCGTTCTACACGTGGGAGTACAGAGGTTGTAGAGCCGTGACGACGAGGAGGAGGGCGAGGGGGAGGGCGGCGTGGAGGGTTTTGTGCAGTGAAATTCAATGGCATGGGATGTCTTGCGTGGGAGGAACGGGTTGCAGCGGTCTCGCTGGGCATCGAACAAAGTTAATTGGCGAACAAAGAGTGTTGAGTGCGACCATACGAGCACTAATGCACTGGATCCCATCAGAACTCTGAAGTTAAAAGTGCTTGGGCAAGAGCAGTACTAAGTTGGGTTACCACGTGGGAAGTCCTCGTGCTGCACCCGTTTTTTCGACCGAGTACTTTTTTACATATCAGGGGCGACGAAGATCGGCGCATGACTGCTGAGGCTGTGGTTTCAGTGGCCCTTGTCCTTTTTGCCTCGCGCAACTTCGCGCGTAGCGGGAGTGGGCACCTACGGCATTGACTATTAAAAATTTGGGCAAATTGCGACGTTCAGGGCCCAAGAATGGTACTTTTGCATGAGTGTCGTGGTTGATTTGGAGTGGAAGGCGATCGCCGTGGAAGCGTTTGACGCGTGGGAGTGCAGAGGTTGTAGAGCCGTGATGCTGAGGAGGAGGGCCCGCGTGGAGGGTTTTGTGGAGCGAATTGCAATGGCACGGGAGGTCTTGCATGGGAGGAATGGGTTGCGGCATTCTCGCTGGGCATCAGACAAAGTGAATTGGCGGACGAAGAATGTTGGGTGCGACCATACGAGCACTAATGCACCGGTTCCCATCAGAACTCTGAAGTTAAAAGTGTTTCGGCGAGAGTAGTACTAAGTTGGGTTACCACTTGGGAAGTCCTTGTGTTGCACCCCTTTTTTAGACCAAGTACTTTTTTCCATATCTGGGACAACGAAGTTAGGCGCAGGACAGCTAAGGCTGTGGTTTCAGTGGCCCTTGTCCTTTTTGCCCTGTGCGGCTTCGTGCGTAGCGCGAGTGGGCGCCTACGGCGCTGACTATTGAAAATTTGGACAAATTACGACGTTCGGGGCCCGAGAATGGCACTTTTGCATGTGTGTCATGGTCGATTCGGAGTGGAAGGCGATCGCGGTGGAAGCGTTCGACGCGTGGAAGTGTGGAGGTTGTAGAGTCGTGACGCCGTGGAGGAGGGCGGGGGGCATGGAGGGTTTTATGGAGCGAAATCCAATGGCACGGGAGGTCTTGGGTCAAGGGAACAGGTTACGGCAGTCTCGCTGGGCATCGGACAAACTGAATTAGCGGACGAAGACTGTTGGGTGCGACCATACGAGCACTAATGCACCGGTTCCCATCAGAACTCCGAAGTTAAAAGTGCTTCGGCGATAGTAGTACTAAGTTAGGTGACCACTTGGGAAGTCCTCGTGTTGCACCCCTTTTTTTGACCGAGTACTTTTTTCCATATCAGGGGCGACAAAGATCGGCGCAGGACAGTTGAGGCTGTGGTTTCAGCGGCCCTTGTCCTTTTTGCCCTAAGCGTCTTCGCGCGTAGAGGGATGTTGGCGCCGACGGCGCTGACTATTGAAAATTTGGGCAAATTACGACGTTCGGGGCCTGAGAATGGCACTTTTGCATGCGTGTCGTGGTTGATTCTGAGTGGAAGGCAATCGCGGTGGAAGCGTTCGACGCGTGGGAGTGCGGAGGTTGTGACAGAAAAATGGGGGAGTAAAATAGAACAAAATAAAAGGGATGAAAAATGCAGCGGAGGATGTAGTTGAAATGCCACAAAACATAATGCGGGAAGAAAATTGACAGAATGTAATGGAGGAGAAATGGAATCTGGGGAACCCTTGGCTGACTGAGAAGCTATCTCATGTTATGCTTCTCGGTGCATGCCTTCCTGTGGAAAGGCAACAGCTGCTGGGGACTGGCTTTCAACCTCAACCTTTTAAACTCTGAAAACAGAGAGAGAGGGAAACATTAAGAGATCACAGCCGCCAAAAGACTGATGATCAATGGAGGCACAGTCCTCACGGCAGAACCGTGGCTTACCTTGACGGCAACCAGAAATCCTTCTGGATTTTCAGAGAGAACAAAATTGGTTTATATTAATCAAAGGGGAATGCGTACAAACACTAAAAGCGATTCTTAAATACCTATGGTGGCTAGGTTTGGAAATGCCCAGAGGAGAAACTAGCCGTTGGAAGGCTTCTGCTGGGCGTTCACGAAGTGGAGCTCAATGCTGACAAGGCTACTTGCTTGGAACAGAGAAGGGCTTCGGTTGGTCAGCTAGTCCAAGTGAACAATCTGTGCGCTCGCAGAGTGCTCGCCATCGATCTCTGAATCTCGTGGTCGCTTGCTATGCGATCGTCTGAAGATCGCTTCTGTCGCTGAACTGCTCGCTGGGCTTCTTTGTGAAGTTGAGGAGCAGGCTGAAATAAACTTGTTTATTGGGCTGTTCATGTGATGGGCTTCTCCTTATGGGTCTTTAATCTTCTCATGGGCTAAGTTGATGGTGTATGGTCCAATCTACTCTTTAATTGCTCATGGGCTTGTTGCTCTTATGGCTCATGGGTTTTACCAAACATTTATGTCACCAACTAATCCTAACCACACAATTTAACCCTAAATGCCTAATTATGCATGATTAAATATAAGGACCAATTGTTTGTCCAAATTACAAAAAGACCATTTTTGCCAAATTAAAGATAAACTAAAAATTATACAATTAGCTTGGTTACACAATTGATGAAGGGAAGACAAATTCCCTCTTTGACAATCCAAGCTTTAAGAAAACCTTTTTGTTACAAAACTCACAAACCAATTAGTAGAAAAAAAATAGTCAAAATACGTACCTTGGTTTGTGCTTGACGGTTGGGGATCATAGGCACATCAGGTTGTAGAGTCGAGACGCCAAGGAGGAGGGCGGGGGGAGTGGAGGATTTTGTGGAGCGAAATTCAATGGCACGGGAGGTCTTACGTGGGAGGAACGGGTTGCGGCGGTCTCGCTGGGCATCGGACAAAGTGAATTAGCGGACGAAGAATGTTGGGTGTGACCATACGAGCACTAATGCACTGTATCCCATTAGAACTCCGAAGTAAAAAGTACTTCAGTGAGAGTACTACTAAGTTGGTTAACCACTTGGGAAGTTCTCGTGTTGCACTCCTTTTTTCGACCGAGTAC
Organism: Begonia masoniana; assembly: GCA_022432975.1. Taxonomy (NCBI): domain Eukaryota; kingdom Viridiplantae; phylum Streptophyta; class Magnoliopsida; order Cucurbitales; family Begoniaceae; genus Begonia; species Begonia masoniana. Next base: position 26,611,030 of record CM039508.1, on the reverse strand, counting down.
TTTTTGCCATATCAGGGGCGACGAAGATCGGCGCAGGATAGCTGAGGCTATGGTTTCAGCGGCCCTTGACCTTTTTGCCTTGCATGGTTTTGTGCGTAGCGGGAGTGGGTGCCTATGGCGCTGACTTTTGAAAATTTGGACAAATTACGATGTTTGGGGCCCGAGAATGGCACTTTTGCATGCGTGTCGTGGTCAATTTTGATTGGAAGGCGATCGCGGTGGAAGTGTTCGACGCGTGAAAGTGCGGAGGTTGTAGAGCCGCGACGTGGAGGAGGAGGGCAGAGGGGTTTTGTGGAGTTAAATTCAATGGCATGGGAGGTCTTGCGTGTAAGGAACGGGTTGCGGCGGTGTCGCTGGGCATCGGACAAAGTGAATTGGCAGACGAAAAATGTTAGGTGCGACCATACGTGCACTAATGCACCGGATCCCATCAGAACTCCAAACTTAAAAATGCTTCGGGGAGAGTAGTACTAAGTTAGGTGACCACTTTTGAAGTTTTCGTGTTGCACCACTTTTTTCGAACGAGTACTTTTTTCCATATCAGGGACGACGAAGATCGGCGCAGGACAGCTGAGGCTGTGGTTTCAGTGGCCCTTGTCTTTTTTGCCCCGCGCGGCTTCCCGCGTAGCAGTAGTGGGCGCCTACGGCTCTGACTATTAAAAATTTGGACAAATTGCGACGTTTGAGTCCCGAGAATGGCACTTTTGCATGCGTATCGTGGTCGATTCGGAGTGGAAGGCGATTGCGGTGGAAGCGTTCGACGCATCGAAGTGCAGAGATTGTAGAGCCGTGACACCGAGGAGGAAGGCGGGGGGCGTGGACAGTTTTGTGGAGCGAAATTCAATGGCACGAGAGGTCTTGCGTGGGAGGAACGGGTTGCGACGATCTCGCTGGGCATCGAACAAAGTGAATTGGCAGACGAAGAATGTTGGGTGTGACCATACGAGCACTAATGCACTGTATCCCATCAGAACTCCGAAGTAAAAAGTTCTTCGGCGATAGTACTACTAAGTTGGGCGACCACTTGGGAAGTCCTCGTGTTGCACCCCTTTTTTCGACCGAGTACTTTTTTCCATATGAGGGACGACGAAGATCGGCGCATGACAGCTGAGGCTGTGGTTTCAACGGCCCTTGTCCTTTTTGCCCCTCCCGGCTTTGCGCGTAGCATGAGTGGGCGCCTGCGGCGCTGACTATTGAAAATTTGGGCAAATTGCGACGTTCGGGGCCCGAGAATGGCACTTTTGCATGCGTGTCGTGGTCGATTTTGATTGGAAGGCGATCACGGTGGAAGCGTTCGACACGTGGGAATGCGGAGGTTTTAGAGCCGCGACGTCGAGGAGAGGGCGGGGGGTGTGGAGGGTTTTGTGGAGCGAAATTCCATGGCATGGGAGGTCTTGCGTTGGAGGAACGGGTTGCGGCGGTCTCGTTGGGCATCGGACAAAGTGAATTGGCGGAGGAAGAATGTTGGGTGCGACCATACGAGCATTAATGCACCAGATCACATCAGAACTCCGAAGTTAAAAGTGCATCGGCGAGAGTAGTACTAAGTTGGGTGACCACTTGGGAAGTCCTCGTGTTGCACCCCTTTTTTCGACCGAGTACTTTTTTCCATATCGGGGGCGACGAAGATCGGCGCAGGACAGCTGAGGCTGTGGTTTCAGCGGTCCCTTTCCTTTATGCCCCGCGCGGCTTCTCACGTAACGGGAGTCGGCGCCTACGGCCCTGACTATTGAAAATTTGGGCAAATTACAACGTTCGGGGCTAGACAATGGCACTTTTGCATCTGTCTCATGGTCGATTTGGAGTGGAACGGGATCACGGTGGAAGCGTTCGACACGTGGGAGTGCAGAGGTTGTATAGCTCTGACGCCGAGGAGGAGGGTGGGGGGCGTGTTGGGTTTTGTGGAGCAAAATTCAATGGCACGAGAGGTTTTGCATGGGAGGAACGGGTTGCGGCGAACTTGCTGGGCATCGAACAAAGTGAATTGGCATACGAAGAATGTTGGGTGCGAACATACGAGCACTAATGCACCGGATTGATTTGCCTAGGAGGCCCATAACTAGATAAAAAACTAGGGCCCATAATTTAATTAATCAATTTTCTAATGATTTGTCTCTTTTTGCAGGTTATGACCCCATTGTGGATCTCACATGGGAGCTGACATCAGAGGATATGGACAAGCCCATGCATAGCCTACAATGGAGCTTTGACACTGAGTCTTCAGGCAGCCCAATGGGAATTTGTTTTCCTGAGCTCTTAAATATGTAATTTTAATTTTTAAACTCATTTGGCATACATTAGTCTTTTTGTACGGATTATTATATATTTGGATCATGCATTAGATTGCTTGGTTAGGGTTAGATGAATGTTTGTGAATGATGGGTTGAAGATTAATTCAACAAAGGTGAAAGACATCAACAAAAGGTAGCCCAAAGGAAGCCTTAGTCCAAAGAAGAGCCCACATTTAAAAGTATGAAATTGCAGGTACAAGTGTGGGTGACAAAATGGCTCAAGGAGTTGGAAAGTTTTTGGCCTTTGATCAAGTAAAGGCTTGGCCAACATCAGCACCGCACAGCTGGCGCGCGCGGGCAGTACCGGGCAGCAAGGGAGAGGAACAGGGGCAGCAGCGACGTTCAGCAGATAGGCGCGCGCGAAGGAGCATATCCACCGTTGATCATGCGCGCCCCAGATCGCTGCGCTGGCGCCCCACAGCCGTTGAACAACGCCCCACCAGATTTCTGCGCTGGCTGCTGAAGTGGCGAGCCCGGGTTCGCAGGCATGCGCGCCCCAGATCGCTGCGCTGGCGCCCCACAGCCGTTGAACAACGCCCCACCAGATTTCTGCGCTGGCTGCTGAAGTGGCGAGCCCGGGTTCGCCAGCTAGGCGCGCGCGGATAACTCACCAGCGCCGCTAATTGGCGCGGCCAAAATGCTACTGGCCCTTGGATGCGCGCCCACGAGATCTTCACTCCTAGCTGCCGATCAAGCTTCATCCAATGGTCCAAATCCTCTCTTCAATTTTGCGAAACCCTAATCCACCCTAGGAATTCTATAAATGCATAGCATTGGTGCATGTATTGAAACTTTTGCTCATTTATGAAATTTCTATTTCCCTAACTCCGTGTTAGAAGAACCTTCGGGTGTTCCTCGAAATTCTTTCGAGTGGAGAGGTCCTCCATTGCTATCCTAGCTCAAGGTTGCTAGGCTAGCTCTTATTTTCCCTCACCTTGCTCTCTTGAGAGTAAGAGCTTCGAGGAAGAAAACCTAGGCCTACAGTGGTCGTTTTCCTCCGGAAAAACATGCACCTGAGAGCTCAAACGTGAGATAGCTCCTTGAGTCCGCCAAAGGTATTTCCATCTTCGCTACATCCATTATTTTCCTTATATTTTGTTTCCCATTTTCGGCCATCTTTACACTTCACTCATTCACCTTTTATTTTATTGCATTTTCTATTCATCTCCTACACATCTCTCTCCACGGTTTTATCACTCATTCTACCTCCATTTTTATCATTTTTCTCTTGCATTTTGACAATGATCTATGCCTTAATATTCGGTCATTACATGCACACACATTCACTTCCATTTACTTGCATGATATTTGCCATCTTTCTCACTTCAACTTCGACCATAACACCCTTGCACACAACCGAGCACTAGTTTCCTTTTTGTGGGTTCAAACACGTCCCCTTTCCTAAGGGACCTCGTGTCACGGATCCCATCTGAACTCCAAAGTTAACAGTGCTTCGGCGAGAGTAGTACTAAGTTGGGTGTCCACCTGGGAAGTCCTCGTGTTGCATCCCTTTTTTCGACCGAGTACTTTTTTCCATATCAGGGGCAACAAAGATCGGCGCAGGACAGCTGAGGCTGTGATTTCAGTAGCCCTTGTCATTTTTACCCCGCGCGGCTTCGCGCGTAGCAAGAGTGGGCGCCTGAGGCGCTGACTATTGAAAATTTGGGCAAATTACGACGTTCGAGGCCTGAGAATGGCACTTTTGCATGCGTGTCGTGGTCGATTTAGGGTGGAAAGCGATCGCGATGGAAGCGTTCGACTCGTGGGAGTGCGGCGGTTGTAGAGCCGTAACGTCGAGGAGGAGGGCGAGGGGCGTGGAGGGTTTTGTGGAGCGAAATTCAATCGCACGAGAGGTCTTGCGTGGGAGGAACGGGTTGCGGCGGTCTCGGATGGCATTGGAGAAAGTGAATTGGAGGACGAAGAATGTTGGGTGCGACCATACGAGCACTAATACACCGGATCCCATCAGAACTCCGAAGTTAAAAGTGCTTCGGTAAGAGTGGTACTAAGTTGGGTGACCACTTGGGAAGTCCTCGTGTTGCACCCCTTTTTTCGATCGAGTACTTTTTTCCATATAAGGGGCAACAAAGATCGGCACAGGACAGCTGAGGCAGGCCTACGGCGCTGACTATTGAAAATTTGGGGAAATTACGACGTTTGGGGCCCGAGAATGGCACTTTTGCATGCGTGTCGTGGTTGATTCGGAGTGGAAGGCGATTGTGGTGGAAGCGTTCGACACGTGGGAGTGCGGAGGTTGTAGAGCCGTGATGCCGAAGAGGAGGGAGGGGGCGTGGAGGGTTTTTTGGAGCAAAATTCAACAGCACGGGAGGTCTTGTGTGGGAGGAACAGGTTGCGGCGGACTCGCTGGGTATCAGACAAATTGAATTGGCGGACGAAGAATGTTGGGTGCGACCATACGAGCACCAATGCATCGGATCCCATCAGAACTCCAAAATTAAAAGTGATTCGGCGAGAGTAGTACTAAGTTGGGTTACAACTTGGGAAGTCCTCGTGCTGCAACCCTTTTTTCGACCGAGTACTTTTTTCCATATTAGGGGCGACGAAGATCGGCGCAGGACAACTGAGGTTGTGGTTTCAGCGGCCCTTGTCCTTTTTGGCCCGCAGGGCTTCGCGCATAGCAGGAGTGGCCGTCTACGGCTTTCACTATTGAAAATTTGGGCAAATTGCGACGTTCAGGGCACGAGAATGGCACTTTTGCAAGCATGTCATTGTCGATTCGGAGTGGAAGGCGTTCGCGGTGGAAGCATTCGACATGTTGTAGTGTGGAGGTTGTAGAGCCGGGATGCCGAGGAGGAGGGTGGGGCGTAAAGGTTTTTGTGGAGTGAAATTTAATGGCACGGCAGGTCTTGCATGGGAGGAACGGGTTGCGGCGTCTCGCTGGGCATCAGACAAGGTGAATTGGCGGACGAAGAATGTTGGGTGCGACCATACGAGCACTAATGCACCGGATCCCATCAGAACTCTGAAATTAAAAGTGCTTCGGTGAGAGTAGTACTAAGTTGGATGACCACTTGGGAAGTCCTTGTGTTGTACCCCTTTTTTTGACCGAGTACTTTTTTCTATATCAGTGGCGACGAAGATCGGCGCAGGACAGCTGAAGCTGTGGTTTGAGCGGTCCTTGTCTTTTTTGCCCCAAGCAACTTCGTGCGTAGCGGGAGTTGGCACCTACGGCGCTGGCTATTGAAAATATGGGCAAGTTGCGACATTCGGGGCCCGAGAATGGCACTTTTGCATTCGTGTCGTGGTCGATTTGGAGTGAAAGGCGATCGCGGTGGAAGCGTTTGACGCGTGGGAGTGTGAAGGTTGTAGACACGTGACGCCGAGAAGGAGGGCAGGGGGCGTGGTGGGTTTTGTTTAGCGAAATTCAATGGCACGGGAAGTCTTGCGTGGGAGGAACGGGTTGTGGTAGTCTCGCTGGGCATTTGACAAGGTGAATTGGCGGACGAAGAATGTTGGGTATGACCATACGAGCACTAATGCACCGGATCTCATCAGAACTTTGAAGTTAAAAGTGCTTTGCCGAGAGTAGTACTAAGTTAGGTGACGACTTGAGAAGTGATGTGCCACCGAGGCCCAAAACTAGATCAAGGCCCATAAATTATTTAGCATTTTTATTAATGAAAATTATTTTTTTTATTGGCAGGTAGTTGATGATCGTGTTGGAAATTCAACTTGGAGCACTTGGAGGAAGCTACAACTTGGCCCATGAGAATTTGTCTTCCCGGCCCAATAATTTATGTAATTTTTTGTTTAGAACTTATTTGGCACACATTAGCCTTTATTGTATGGATTATTATAATCGCATCATGCATTAGATTGTGTGGTTAGGGTTAGATGAATGGGTTGATTATGGGTTGAAGACTTAGCCCACAAATGATAAAAGCCCTTCAACAAATGAAGCCCAAAGAAAGACTTGGTCCAAATAAGAGCCCACATTTAAAGGTATGATTTTGCAGGTACAAGAGTTAGTGGCAACAAGGATCAGTGAGTTGGCAAGATCTCATCCATTGGCTAAGTTTTGGCTCGGCCTCAATCAACATCGCACAATCTGGCGCGCACGGGCAGGCGGAGTGGCACCGGGCAGGCGCGCAAGCTGGAGAAGAGGGAGCGGGCAGGCGCGCACGGGTAGCTGCATTGCTGGGCGTTGATGGAGGTGCGCTGGTGCTTCACTCGGATTGCTGAGTTGGCGCGCTACTAGGCATCAAATGGCGCGCGCGGGACTGCTGAGTTGGCACACCACTGGGCGTCTGATGGCGCGCACATGGCAGTGCCTGATTGGCGCGCGCACGCGCACACGGCTCTCTTTCCCTTGCTATCCGATCCTTCCTTCATCAATGGCCAACATTCACTCTTCCAACCCTTGCCAAACCCTAATCCATCTAGGTTGCCTATAAATGCATAGCATTGGTGCATGTATTAGAACTTTTTGTTCATTTATGAAATTCCTATTTTCCTAACTCCGTGTTAGAAGAACCTTCGGGTGTTCCTCGAAATTCTTTCGAGTGGAGAAGTCCTCTATTGCTATCCTTGCTCTAAGGTTGCTAGGCTAGCTCTTATTTTCCCTCATCTTGCTCTCTTGAGAGTAAGAACTTCGAGGAAGAAAACCTAGGCCCTAGGTGGTCGTTTTCCTCCAGGAAAATGTGCTCCCGAGAGCTCAAACGTAAGATAGCTCCTCGGGACCGCCAAAGATATTTCCATCTTCTTCATTTTCCTCACATTTTCACACACTTTTCACCCATTAAATTCGGCCCTCACCATCCACACCCTTCACCTTTTATTTTGTGCATTTTCTTCTTTACCTCCATCTTCCATTTCTTCATCTTATCACACACGATTTACACCTTCCTTGTACTCCATTTTATTGTGCATTTCCTTCCATTTTACTCTCTTTGTTCTCGGCCATATCACTCATCACACACTCACTTTATTTCCTTGCATTTATCTTCCTTTTTGCTCTCTTTATTCTCGATTTGTGCAACACACTATCACACGCATACTTTTGCTATATTTTGTGGGTTACACGGCCCCTTTCCTAAGGGCCACAGTGTCAAGTGGTATCAGAGCGTAGGAAGCTTCCCTAATGCGTTTTAGTGCCATGACATTAGTCAAAATTCGGCACAAAATCGGGATAGCCGCTCTTACTTCTAGCACCATTTTCATTTCCATATTTGTGCTTATTTTGTGCTATATTTATCATGATATTTGCTGCCATATTTCTTGTCATTTATTAGCTTAAATATTATGGTAAAATGTGGAATTATTGAGGACATAAAATCGACCAAAGGTGAGCAACATATTCCCTCGATTTTCCTTAATCAATTCGGATTTATGTGTTGTTTTCCCTCGATTTCCTTGCTTTCTAGCTTCTGATTTTTGCATGATTAGTTTCGGTTTACTTAGCCTATTTTGTTATTTTATGAATCATGCTTTACATCTAAATATTGAGCAAATAAGTAAGGATTAAATTCTGAAATTATGGATGCATGAATTCGGCTCTACACTAATGCTATAAAATCGGTTTATGCTCATTGTATCTTCTCGATTTTTCTAGCATTTCTTGCCTCGATTTTTCATATTAATTTGCTGAATGATTGCACTCAAATTTAACTTATAATTCATTCTATTATATGCTGTTATTTGATTGCACAAAGTTGAATTACAAGGATTAAGTAATAACATGTTAAAATCGGCTATATTGAATATTATGCACCTATGAAAATTCTGCTATGTTATCATGAAAATTTCAGCATGTTATTTTGATAAAGCTTGTGTTTTAATGATATTACTTGCTGTTTTTGAAGTTATTTAGTTAGTATCAATATTATTTTGAGTGATTCTAGTTTAAAATTGATAACTTGGTTGAATATTGGTTGAAAATTGTGGTGATAAACGTTTATTGAAAATATTCATTTCTAAAATTAGTTTTGCTAAGTGTTATTAAAACTTCTAGATTGTTTTATTGATTTTGAATGTGAATGTGAGCATGATCCTTATCATTTAATTGTCTTAGCTAAGAATTCTTCTTTTGTGCCTAAAATTATCTAAGACATTAAACAAGATAATCACCTCACTAACTTTGGATGAAACAACTTAGTCAAGAAACTAAAATTGAATTTTAAATTAAAATACTTAGACATGATTACTAGAAGTGAATTCACACGTGACACTTCACATCAAGAGCCTAACCGTAATAGGGACACTTTCCCTCACGAACCTACACGTCACGAAGGTGAGACTAGCATGCAAGGTCAAATCAAAACCTTAACGGGCTTGGTTAACACCCTTGCCCAACAAGTCAAAGAACTTATGACCAACCATCCCCGAAGAGAATCCAATGAACGAGATCCTTCACGAGAGACCTCCTCTAGGATTATACCTGAACGTCCTAAACGTCGAACCCCTTTTCAACCACCCGTAGAGGAAGAAGAATGGGCCGAGCCCCAAAGAAGGAGATCCCGTTGTTATGATTCGGAGGATGAAAAATGGGAGGGAGATGATGAAGAGCAATACCGTCCTAATCGTCAACGAGATAACGACGACCTCCGCAATATCAAGATTACAATACCCCCTTTCAATGGAACGTGTGATGGGCACACATATTTAGATTGGGTTGACAAGGTTGAGAGAGTTTTTGAGTGCCACGACTACTCTGAGAGAGTAAAAATACAACTTGCCTCCCTTGAACTCACGGGCCATGCTGCACTATGGTGGTCCAACCTCAGAGCCCAAAGAATGTGAACCCTAGGCTACCCCGTCTCAACTTGGAATTCCATGAAGGACTTAATGCACCATAGGTTCGTCCCCCGACACTATAAACATGAACTCTTCCATCAACTCCACAATCTTAAGCAAAATAGCCTCACGGTAGATGAATACCTTACCGAATTTGAGACTCTCAATATGCGATGTGCTATTGATGAGCCTGAAGAACAACTCTTTGCTCGGTTTATACGAGGTTTGATACGCGATATAGGCGACGCGATAGAAATACAACAAGTGGAAACCATGGATATGGTCATACAATTGGCCCTCACGGTGGAGAGGCAATTAAAGAGGAAGCGCAAGACCGACTTGCCTAATAAATTTCCACCCCGAAATTTCAATGCCGACAAAACCACTCCGAAGAATGATGACAAGAGGCCTTTTAATCGTAATTGCCCCCCGAAAGGACCTAGCACCACTCATAATCCCTCACCCATGAACAAGACCCAAGAAAATCAACCAAAATGACTAAGAGCACGTGATGTGCAATGTTTTAAATGTCTAGGAAAAGGACATTATGCTAATGAATACACTAACCGCCGTGTGATGGTCATTAAAGAATCCACGGGTGAATGGAAAAGTGAAGAAGATGAAGGTCAATATAATAAGGTCAAAGAAGAGGACGTTGTAGAAGAGAGTGACGAAGAAGCCGATGAGTGCACGGCTCAAGAAGGACCCTTACTACTTGTTATAAAATGAGCTTTAATGTCTAAGAACGTGGACAAGGACTGTCAACGTGAAAATCTTTTCCATAGTCGATGTACGGTCAAAGACAAGGTTTGTTCGATGATAATTGATGGAGGAAGTTGCATCAATGCGGCCTCCCAAGACGTGGTCGATAAATTAGGATTAGTAGCCACTAATCACCCTACTCCCTACAAGCTTAGTTGGTTGGACGATGAAAATGAACATGTGATAACTAAGCAAGTAACCGTAGAATTCACCATAGGAAAATACAAGGACTCGATTATTTGTGACTTTGTTCCGATGAGTGTCAGCCATATCCTATTAGGACGACCATGGCATTATGACTGAAGAGTTCAGTATGACGGATTCCTCAACCGTTACACCTTTAATTTTGGAGGAAGAAAAATTAATTTACTATCTATGGTGCCCGAGCAAGTGGCTTGTGATGAGGCCACCCGTAAAGAAGGCAAAATTAAGGAAAATCTTTTAATATCAAAGCACGGGTCGGAAACGAATATAGAACAAGAGCCCTCTTACATTAAGTGGTATTCCAATCCTTTATACGACGAAGAGATGCCATTGGAAGACGTACCCTTGTGGTTTCAAAAGAAAGAGAAAATAAGTAAAGAGACTATTTTTGGACTCGGTAATATGATCATTACTCCCTTTCTTCCCTTTTTAAAACTTGGGAAAATTTCCATACCATTCCCACCAATTAGGAAGAAGTTAATCTATGGACTTGAGCCTACCTATTACCTTCCTACATCCTTCCTTAGAGCCATGCACATAAATAGGAATTTTACTCCATTTGTGAACCACAAACGCTATAGCTTACAATTGGGAAATTTTTCACAACAATTGACTCCACCATGTGACTACCACAAATTTTACCATAGAACTAGAGTTAAGGTTCATTTGGTAGGAAAATTGCCACTTATGGTCTTAAGAGTATACGAATTATTTCTTTGGACAGAGGATTATCGCATTTCCACCTCACTACATGACGGATTCGACTACTTTGGAAAATTTCATTCCATTACTGAGCAATCGCCCTCCAAAGTAGCCATCGAATTCAATTTTACCACCCTTGCCAAAGAAAACGTTAATAAGACCACCCGGCTCCTAGTGACGCTCCGAAACTCCACATTTAGTGTTCAAGTGTTGATTCCTTTCCTTGACATTGGAACTCTTGAAGAGGTGGCTGAACCAATGGATTTGAGGTCAAATCCTCAGCCACCCGGAGGGGATGATGTGCCACCGAGGCCCAAAACTAGATTATGACCCAAGGCCCATAAATTATTTAGCATTTTTATTAATAAAAATTATTTTCTTTATTGGCAGGTAGTTGATGATCGTGTTGGAAATTCAACTTGGAGCACTTGGAGGAAACTACAACTTGGCCCATGGGAATTTGTCTTCCCAGCCCAATAATTTATGTAATTTTTGGTTTAGAACTTATTCGGCATACATAAGCCTTTATTGTATGGATTATTATAATCGCATCATGCATTAGATTGTGTGGTTAGGGTTAGATGAATGGATGGATTATGGGTTGAAGACTTAGCCCACAAATGATAAAAGCCCTTCAACAATAGAAGCCAAAAGAAAGCCTTGGTCCAAAGAAGAGCCTACATTTAAAGGTATGTTTTTACAGGTACAGGAGTTAGTGGCAACAAGGATCAGTGAGTTGGCAAGATCTCATCCATTGGCTAAGTTTTGGCTCGGCCTCAATCAACACCGCACAATCTGGTGCGCACGGGCAGGTGGAGTGGCACCGGGCAGGCGCGCAAGCTGGAGAAGAGGGAGCGAGCAGGCGCGCACGGGCAGCTGCATTGCTGGGCGTTGATGGAGGCGCGCTGGAGCTTCACCCGAATTTCTGAGTTGGCGCGCTGCTGGGCATCAAATGGCGCGCGCGGGACTGCTAAGTTGGCGCACCACTGGGCGTCTAATGGCGCGCACATGGCAGCGCCTGATTGGTGCGCGCACGCGCACACGGCTCTCTTCCCCTTGCCATTCGATCCTTCCTTCATCAATGGCCACCATTCACTCTTCCAACCCATGCCAAACCCTAATCCACCTAGGTTGCCTATAAATGCATAGCATTAGTGCATGTATTGGAACTTTTTGCTCATTTATGAAATTCCTATTTCTCTAACTCCGTGTTTAAAGAACCTTCGGGTGTTCCTCAAAATTCTTTCGAGTGGAGAAGTCCTCCATTTCTATCCTAGCTCTAAGGTTGCTAGGCTATCTCTTATTTTCCCTCATCTTGCTCTCTTGAGAGTAAGAACTTCGAGGAAGAAAACCTAGGCCCTAGGTGGTCGTTTTCCTCCGGGAAAACATGCTCTTGAGAGCTCAAACGTAAGATAGCTCCTCGGGATCGCCAAAGGTATTTCCATCTACTTCATTTTCCTCACATTTTCACACACTTTTCACCCCATTAAATTCGGCCCTCACCATCCACACACTTCACCTTTTATTTTGTGCATTTTCTTCTTCACCTCCATCTTCCATTTCTTCATCTTATCACACACGATCTACACCTTCCTTCTACTCCATTTTATTGTGCATTTCCTTCCATTTTACTCTCTTCATTCTCGGCCATATCACTCATCACACACTCACTTTATTTCCTTGCATTTATCTTCCTTTTTGCTCTCTTTATTCTCGATTTGTGCAACAGACTATCGCACGCGTACTTTTGCTATATTTTGTGGGTTACACGGCCCCTTTCCTAAGGGCCACCGTGTCAAGAAGTCTTCGCGTTGCACCTCTTTTTTCGACCGAGTACTTTTTTCGATATCAAGGGCGACGAAGATCGGCGCAGAACAGCTAACATGCCTAGGAGGCCCATCACGAGATCTCAAACTCAGGCCCATAATTTAATTATTCAATTTTCTAATGACTTTTCTCTTTTTGCAGGATTTGACCCCATTGTTGATTTCACATGGGAGCCGACATCAGAAGATATGGACAAGCCCCTACAATGCCTTCACTGGAGAACTTACACAGAGCCTTCAATTAGCCCAATGAGAATTTGTCTTCTCGGGCCTCTTAATGTGTAATTTTTGGTTTTGAAATTATTTGACATACATTAGCCTTTTTGTATGGATTATTATAATTACATCATGCATTAGATTATTTGGATAGGGTTAGATGTATGTTTGTGGATTATGGGTTGAAGAATTAATCAACAAATTTATGCACATCAACAAATGGAGACCAAAGGAAGCCTTAGCTCATAGAAGAGCCCAACTTTAAGGTATGGATTTTGCAGGTACAAGTGTTAGTGGCACATGGATTGATGACTTGGACAAATTCAGCCTTTGATCAAGGAGTGGATTGGCCCTAATCTTCACCGCACAGCTGGCGAGCGCTCGGGCAGTAGCTGGACTCGGGCATGGCGCGCAAGCAGGCGCAACACGGATTACTGCGCTATCGCTGATCAGCGCCATCTGATCGCCGCACTCTGATCGCTTAGCTGGCGCGCAAGGTTGCAGCTTGGACCGTTGATGGCGCATGTGAAGAGCAGCACCTCCTCCACCCGATTGGCGGCACGTGGCTGCTCCTGGTTCAGCGATAGCGCGCGCACCAAATTCTCCATCCTCGTCCCTTGAAGCTCCACCAAATCTAATGGTTCATCTTCACTCTTGCCAAACCCTAATCCACCTAGGTTGCCTATTTAAGCATAGCATTGGTGTTTGTAGCCAACTTTTTGCTCATTTATGAAATTACTATTTCCCTAACTACGTGTTAGAAGAACCTTCGGGTGTTTCCTCGATTTCTATTGAGTGGAGTGGTCCTCCATTGCTATCCTAGCTCAAAGTTGCTAGGCTATCTCTTATTTTCCCTCACCTTGTTCTCTTCAGAGAAAGGGCTTTGAGGAAGAAAACCTAGGCCCTAGGTGGTCGTTTTCCTCCGGGAAAAACATGCACCTGAGAGCTCAAACGTGAGATAGCTCCTCGGGATCGCCAAAGGTATTTCCATCTACTTCATTTTCCTCACATTTTCACACACTTTTCACCCCATTAAATTCGGCCCTCACCATCCACACACTTCACCTTTTATTTTGTGCATTTTCTTCTTCACCTCCATCTTCCATTTCTTCATCTTATCACACACGATCTACACCTTCCTTCTACTCCATTTTATTGTGCATTTCCTTCCATTTTACTCTCTTCATTCTCGGCCATATCACTCATCACACACTCACTTTATTTCCTTGCATTTATCTTCCTTTTTGCTCTCTTTATTCTCGATTTGTGCAACAGACTATCGCACGCGTACTTTTGCTATATTTTGTGGGTTACACGGCCCCTTTCCTAAGGGCCACCGTGTCAAGAAGTCTTCGCGTTGCACCTCTTTTTTCGACCGAGTACTTTTTTCGATATCAAGGGCGACGAAGATCGGCGCAGAACAGCTAACATGCCTAGGAGGCCCATCACGAGATCTCAAACTCAGGCCCATAATTTAATTATTCAATTTTCTAATGACTTTTCTCTTTTTGCAGGATTTGACCCCATTGTTGATTTCACATGGGAGCCGACATCAGAAGATATGGACAAGCCCCTACAATGCCTTCACTGGAGAACTTACACAGAGCCTTCAATTAGCCCAATGAGAATTTGTCTTCTCGGGCCTCTTAATGTGTAATTTTTGGTTTTGAAATTATTTGACATACATTAGCCTTTTTGTATGGATTATTATAATTACATCATGCATTAGATTATTTGGATAGGGTTAGATGTATGTTTGTGGATTATGGGTTGAAGAATTAATCAACAAATTTATGCACATCAACAAATGGAGACCAAAGGAAGCCTTAGCTCATAGAAGAGCCCAACTTTAAGGTATGGATTTTGCAGGTACAAGTGTTAGTGGCAACATGGATTGATGACTTGGACAAAATTCAGCCTTTGATCAAGGAGTGGATTGGCCCTAATCTTCACCGCACAGCTGGCGAGCGCTCGGGCAGTAGCTGGACTCGGGCATGGCGCGCAAGCAGGCGCAACACGGATTACTGCGCTATCGCTGATCAGCGCCATCTGATCGCCGCACTCTGATCGCTTAGCTGGCGCGCAAGGTTGCAGCTTGGACCGTTGATGGCGCATGTGAAGAGCAGCACCTCCTCCACCCGATTGGCGGCACGTGGCTGCTCCTGGTTCAGCGATAGCGCGCGCACCAAATTCTCCATCCTCGTCCCTTGAAGCTCCACCAAATCTAATGGTTCATCTTCACTCTTGCCAAACCCTAATCCACCTAGGTTGCCTATTTAAGCATAGCATTGGTGTTTGTAGCCAACTTTTTGCTCATTTATGAAATTACTATTTCCCTAACTACGTGTTAGAAGAACCTTCGGGTGTTTCCTCGATTTCTATTGAGTGGAGTGGTCCTCCATTGCTATCCTAGCTCAAAGTTGCTAGGCTAGCTCTTATTTTCCCTCACCTTGTTCTCTTCAGAGAAAGGGCTTTGAGGAAGAAAACCTAGGCCTACGGTGTTCGTTTTCCTCCGGGAAAAACATGCACCTGAGAGCTCAAACGTGAGATAGCTCCTCGGGTCTGCCAAAGGTATTTCCATCTTCTTCTCATCCATTTTATTTCTTGCAATTTTATTGTCATCACTTCGGTCATAACACTCACACATTCTACCTTAGTTTTCTTACATTTTCTTCACCTCCGTTGCATTTCCTTCTTTACGTTTTTATTCACTCACTCTCTTTATCTCTTTCTTTTATTTTCTTACTAATTTCATGTCCTCACCATGCACACACTATTTGGCCACTTAGCACACTCCTAGCACCAATTTCATTTAGTTGCATTTCTTCCATTTCCTTCATCTAATTTTTCGATTTGTGTTTAAGTCACTCCACACCCGAACACTTGCTTATTTTGTAGGTTAACACGGCCCCTTTTCTAAGGGACCCTGTGTCAAGTGGTATCAGAGCAAGGTGCTTCCCACATGCGTTTTAGTTGTCTTTGACGTTAGCCAAAAGTTGACACAAAACTGGGAAAGCCGCTCTTTGTTTCTAGCATAATATTTGGATCTATTTTGTGATTATCTTTGTGCTATTAATATCTTAATATTTGCTGCCATTATTATTATTATTATTATTTAATAGCTTAATATATTGTGGAAAAATGTGGTATGCATTGTGGCAAAAATCGGCCAAGGTGAGATAAATTTCCTCTCGGTTTTAGGCTTGTGTTTCTTCTCGGATTTATTCATGCTTTGCTTCGGTTTTTGTATCTACTTGGCCACGGTTTCCTTTAGCTTATTTTGTTATGTTTGAAGCATTATTAGCATCTAAAATTTATGCCATTAACTTATATAAAATCTGCTCTTATTATTGGGATATTCTAAGTTGTTTCATTACTTCAAATTAAATGATAATTGTGACCATGATCCTTATTATCTTATTATCTTAGCTAAGAATCTATCCTTAGTGCCTAAAATTTTACCTAAGACATTAAATAGATAAACACCTCACTAACTTAAGGTAAAATAACTTAGACAATAATTTGAATTTTAAATTAAAACACTTAACTATGACTAATAGAAGTGGCTTTACACGAGACACATCACATCAAGAACCAAATCGGGTTAGGAACACTTCCCCTCCCGAACATACACGTCACGAGGGTGAGACTAGCATGCAAGGTGGCATGGAAGGTCAAATCAATGTCTTAACGGGCTTGGTTAACACTCTTACACAACAAATCAAGGATGTTTCCCTTGATATGGCCTAATTTAAAGAGCTTATGACAAACCATCCTCGAAGAGAACCCCATGAACGAGACCCTTCACAAGAGACCTCCTCTAGGATTATACCCGAACGTCCTAGACATCGAACCCCTTTTCAACAACCCTTAGAGGAAGAAGATTGGGTCGAGCCCCAAAGAAGGAGACCCCGTTATGATTCGGAGGATGAGGATTGGGTGGGAGATGATGAAGAATATCGCCCAAATCATCGTAGGGACAACGACGACCTCCGTAACATCAAGATCACAATTCCCCCTTTCAATAGAACGTGTGACGGGCACACCTATTTAGATTGGGTTGATAAAGTAGAGAGAGTTTTTGAATGCCACGACTATTCCGAAAGAGTTAAAATTCAACTCGCCTCTCTTGAACTTACTGGCCACGCTGCACTATGGTGGTCTAATCTTAAAAGCCAAACAATGAGAACCTTAGGTTACCCCGTCTCAACTTGGACTTCCATGAAAGAACTAATGCACAAGAGGTTCGTTCCCCAACATTATAAACACGAACTCTTCCATCAACTCCACAACCTTAAACAAAACAATCTCTCGGTCGATGACTACCTCGCAGAATTCGAGACTCTCAATATGCGATGTGCTATTGATGAGCGTGAAGAGCAGCTCATCGCAAGATTTATCTGCGGTATGAACCGTGATATAGGAGACGCGGTTGAGGTGCAACAATTGGAGGCTATGGACATGGTCATTCAATTAGCCCTTACGGTGGAAAGACAACTTAAAAGGAAAATAAAGACCAACTTTCCTAACAAGTTTCCACCTAGACACTTGGACCAAGATAAGCCTAAACCTCCATGGAAGAATGAAGAGAAAAGACCAATTAACCGTAATTGGCCACCTAAAGCACCCTTCAACCAAAACAAGCCCCCTTTGACGGATAAGTGCAACACCTGGATTTTTAGGACTATGGATTTTATTTATAGACATCCAATTTTGCCGAATAGTGTCTTTAATTCGTAGAATTAGTAAGTTAAGCTTGTTTTGCTTACGGGAAGTTTTATTGAGACCCCAAGGATTTATGAGAAATTTTAGAGGTTTAATAATATTTTTGGAAAGATCCAATCATAGGTGTTAATTAGTGGATTCAATTTAAGGATTAGTAGGTGGGGCAATTAGGTAATTTACAAGAAAAGTTTTAAATTGAAACCTAAAATCTTCCATTTCCTTCGGCATTTCTCCTCTCGAGCCGCTCCTCCCTTCCCTTGGTGATTTCCCACTTCTTCCTCATGTCGTTTCTTCCATCGACCGATCAACGTCCATTTCTGGCAATTCTTATTCTGATTCTATCTCTCCAATCGACTTTCTAGGTAATCCCTTAAGCTTTGACCCGTGAAGTTGTTGGTTCAGGGTTATAATTCGTTAGAGTTAAGGATTTAGAATTGGGATTTATTTAGTTTTGATTAGAAATTGATAGTATTGCGTGTTTATGCTGATTGATGATACATTTATTGCTATTGACGTAGTTGGGATGAATGGTTGGTTGAGTTATTGAATATTTGGTGGTTGAAAGGAGTAAATATCATTAATGTTAGAATAGTTTCGTTATGCACACCAAGTGTTCGTCAAAATGCCCGAATGATATAAGTTAGATTTCTAGGAGATTTCCTTAGCTAGGACTTTGTTGGTTTTGAGTTTAGGTTATTTAGGATTGATTTCTAATACCGGAATATGAAATGTCATAGGTGAAAAGGAGCTTAAAGGTGGGGTACACAGTTTGCAGAGGACGCCAGGTAAGTGAGTGTGTTAGGATTCCGGCCTTTAGGGCCCTACATTTCAAGGATATTAGGGAGGTTTGTTTGAGTGGTTGTTTTACGATTATGATTTCCTTGCCCTTTTTCCCCGTGTCCACCCTTAATTCATGCCAAGTAAAAGAGGAGTATGAGAATGATTACGAATATGAACATGATTTTGTGATGTTTGCATTTATGAGCTTTTATGTGTTCGTTGCACTCCTTACTAAGCATTAGGCTTATAGTTTGAATCTTATGATGTAGATGACGAGTTTAAAGGTGAGGACCTCAAACCGAATGACGAAGTTTAATTTGAGTTGTTGGATGGTGCTCATGGCGGAATTTGTGGCTGGGCGGCGTTTTGACCCGAGGGTGGTACACTTAACAAGATTGGTAAAAGATTACGCTATAGAAGTTTAAGTAAAAGGATTTCGTAGGATTTTCATGTGATGACTAGTGTTGGGATGATTGGTGTCTTTTCTTGTTGGTTTTAAAGATGATTTTATGACTAAGGGGATTTCACCCGTTTTGACTTTCGCTATGGTTTACTCGTTTATTCAAGTATGATTTTCAATGATGGATGATTTAAAGAATTTATGTTCCTTGTTGAATGATTTAAATTGAGTCTAGAGTGAAGATTGTAGGAGAAGAGGAGATTAGTTCGTTGCATGTATAGGTGGTAAGATGAATATGTTTTGTTCTGTTGATTTCCAGAGGAGGTGCCGATCGATCGGCTGTGGCTGTGATCGATCGGCAGATTGGTTTAATCATTTTAGGAATCCAGAGAAGGTGTCGAAGGGTCGGCGGAGATCGCGATCATTCGACTGTGTGGTACTTGAGGGGCGATCGATCGCTCACTTTATGAGCGATCGATCGGCTGAGTAAAAACTAAGAATGGCGAACGATCGGCTATTTTCGCAGATCGATCGGCCCTTCATGATTTCTGATTCTGCCCCCACTTCTTTTCTTTTTAAAATCGAGAGAATCCTCCCTCTTATTTCCTTCTTCAATTCTATTCATGCTCTAAGTTGTTTTCAAGGGTTTCCGAATGAAGTTTTAAACATGATTTTCAATCATTTTAATAAAGTTTCTTTCAAGTAGCTTTCCAGTATGTTTTTAAAATAAAAAAAAATATATGATACAAGAGTCAAGATTAGATATAAGATCACGAAAATGTAAGTCGCTGCCCGTTGGGTTTCGGGTTGTGACAACTTTGGTATCAGAGTGCCCGGGTTTTAAAATCGGTTCCGTAGACTGCCTACCTGCACAAATCGCCGCATGAGTACACTCCAACAACTGTAAGTGTTTACCATTTTAGTAATGTCATTAAAGTTAAGATGTGTTTATGATCATATGTTAGGACTTTCAAGATGGTGAGAGGTCAACAAAGAGAAACCAACGAAGACAGTAATACCATTACCCAGCTAACAGAATTGGTTCTTCGCCAATCCTGCCAGATTGAACAGCTTATGGCTACTAGAGAGGAGCATGGGAATTCTAGCTCGAATACGACTCACGACCATGGTGGCGAGCGTTTTCACCGACTTCGATCTCCGATATTTAATGGCCAAGTTTCAGATCCTATTTATGCTGAAGAATGGATTCGAACAATTGAGGACATGTTTTTGTATGCCAAGGTCGAAGAGGGGGACAAGATCACATTTGCTGTTTTTCATCTTGCACTGGGTGCAAGGCATTGGTGGGACTCAATTAAGAGCACTACTAACATGGAAACTATGACTTAGGCATGGTTCAAGACGGCCTTCTTTGACAAGTACTTCAGCCGAGCGGTTCGGGCCAGCAAAAAGATGGAGTTTATGCAGCTGCGCCAAACCGGTTCTATGGCGGACTACATTTGTAAGTTTGAAGCATTGTCACAATTTGCACCCCGCCTGGTGGATGATGAAGAAGACAAGATTCACCAATTTGTCCAAGGGCTGAAGCCAAATCTTTTCAGGGGTGTGAAGACCGCAGGAATTCACAACATACCATATTCCGAAGTGGCAGCTAAGGCCTTGGAACTGGAAGAGGTTGAAATAGCGGTGCAAGGGCAACGTGAGCCGCCTGGGAAGTTTATCAGGGAGGCTCAGCCTTAACCGCAACAGAATAGGGGGTGGCAGCCACAGCAGAACAAGGGAGGGCAGCAACAACAGAAAGGTGTCAAGAGACTCTTCAATCCAAATGACGACCAAGGAAAGGGAAAGCGACCTCAAGGGGCTCCTCAAGCTCCCCTATGTTTCACCTGCCAAAGGAACCACTACGGCGAGTGTAAGTTATTCATAGGCCGATGTTTCAGGTGCGACAAGGTTGGTCATTTGATTAAAGATTATCCTGTGCCGTCGGATGCAAACCGAGCAAGGGTGGCACCTAGAGTCTTTGCCTTGATGGAAGATGAAGATGTAGTTCAGCACACAGTTATAACAGGTACCATTTTAATATGTGGTGAACCCGCATACACACTCATTGACACGGGAGCCACTCATTCTTTTGTGGCGACCACGTTTGTTTGCAAGCATAACTTATGGTTCTTGCCGACTGACAAGTCTTATAGTATTATGTTACCATCAGGGGAGTCCTTACATTCAGAACAAGTAGTAAAGGGCGATGTCGTGTCAGTAGGAGATAAGAAGTTATATGTAGAACTAATCATAATCGATATGAAGGGGTACGAAGTCATTTTAGGGATGGATTGGTTATTCAGACATTACGCCACGATAAGTTGTAGGACTGGATTAGTTGAATTCCGACCCCCGATTGGAGACTGGTATTCCTTCCAAGCCATTCCAAAAGCAAGCAAGATGCCGATTATATCCTCGTTTGATGCTCAACAGTTATTGAAGAATGGATGTGTGGGTTATCTAGCTAGTGTAATTGATATACGAGACAAAGATACGCTAAAACTCCAAGACATTCCTATAGTTCGAGAGTTTCCTGAGGTATTCTTGGACGATCTGCCTGGATTACCGCCAGATAGGGAAATTGAATTTGTGATCGATACGTACCCTGATGCCTCGCCAGTGTCTAAGAATCCCTATCGTATGGCACCCGTTGAATTGAAGGAGTTAAAAACTCAGCTACAAGGATTGGTAGACAAGGGTTTCGTGCGCCCTAGTTCTTCTCCCTAGGGTGCACCTGTTTTATTTGTCAAAAAGAAGGACAGGTCCCTCAGAATGTGCATAGATTACAGGGAGTTGAACAAACTGACAATCAAGAATAAATACCCCTTGCCCCGAATTAACGACCTATTTGATCAGCTTCAAAGAGCCAAGATATTTTCTAAAATCGACTTACGCTCAGGCTACTACCAGTTAAAAGTCAAGGCAGAGGACGTGCCTAAGACTGCGTTTAGAACCCGATACGGACATTACGAATTTCTTGTGATGTCGTTTGGGCTAACGAACGCTCCTGCAACCTTCGTGGACATGATGAACCGAGTGTTTCGTGAATATTTGGACAAATTTGTTATTGTGTTTATCGACGACATTCTGATTTATTCTCGGACTGTGGACGAACATAAGGATCACCTAAGGATTGTTTTGGCGATTCTTAAACAGCAGCAGTTATATGCCAAATTCTCTAATTGCGAATTTTGGCTAGATAGAGTCAACTTTTTGGGTCACGTCATCTCCGCAGAAGGCATCTCTGTTGATCCAATTAAAATACAAGCGGTAAAAGATTGGCCACAACCAAGAAATGTCAGCGAAGTTCGTAGTTTCCTCAGTTTGGCAGGCTATTACAGAAGGTTCATCAAAGGATTTTCAATGATAGCCAAACCTCTTACTAGTTTAACAAAGAAAGACATTAAATATTCTTGGTCAGGAGCTTGCGAGGAGAGTTTCCAGACGTTGAAACTAAAATTAACGACAGCTCCTTTATTGACACTCCCTATGGATGAAGGAAAATTCAGTGTATATTGCGACGCATCCAAGATTGGTTTGGGGTGTGTGTTGATTCAAGAGGGCAAAGTTGTAGCGTATGCTTCCAGGCAACTGAAAAGTTATGAGAAGAATTACCCCACTCACGATTTGGAATTTACCGCTGTGGTTTCTGCACTAAAGATCTGGAGACATTACCTGTACGGTCAGCAATGCGGTAACTGATGCATTAAGCAGAATGCAAATGACAATGCAACCAGCTATGTCAGCCATGTCTCCACCCTTAAAAGTTGAAGTTCATAAGTTTGAATTGGAGTTAGTCCCAGAACTATCGGCCTTGCTTTCGGAGTTAACCATTCGACCAACTATCTTGGATAAGATCAAAGAGGCTCAACAATTATATTCGAAGGAGAAGAAAAACATCGTGAGCAAGATGTCAGATGTTCCTTCTGAGTTCAGTTTTTCGGAGGATCGGATTTTGAAATTCAGAGATCGCTGGTACGTCCCTAAAGATGATGTGTTGCGGATGTTGATTTTGGCCGAGGCGCACTCGTCTTCCTTTTCTGTGCATCCAGGTAATACCAAGATGTACCGTGATTTGAAATTGCATTATTGGTGGCCGAATCTGAAGAGAGATGTTGCCAAATATGTGGAGTCATGTTTGGTATGTCAGCAAGTTAAGGCGGAACACCAACGGCCAGGAGGTACTCTCCAACCTTTACCGATCCCCGAATGGAAATGGGAAAACATAGCCATAGACTTCGTTGTGGATTTACCAAAGACGACCAAAGGCCATGATAGCATTTGGGTTATAGTCGACAGAATGACAAAATCAACTCACTTCCTACCGGTAAAGATGACTTATACGATGGAACAATTTGAAGACTTGTATGTCCGGGAGATTATTAGGTTGCATGGAATTTCGGTATCGATTGTCTCCAATCGAGATCCTAGGTTTACCTCCAGATTTTGAAAAGGTCTACAAGGCGCAATGGGTACGAAGTTAACTTTTAGCACGGCTTTTCACCCTCAAACTGATGGGCAATCGGAACGAACTATTCAGATACTTGAGGACATGTTGAGGGCGTGCGTGCTTGAATTTCAGACGTCCTGGTGTCGACACTTACCTTTAGTTGAATTCTCCTATAACAATAGTTACCAAACTACCATTGGTATGGCACCTTATGAGGCGTTGTATGGCAGGAAGTGTAGATTGCCTTTGTACTGGGATGAAGTTGGTGAAGCAAAACTGTTAGGCCCAGAGATTGTGCAACAGATGTCCGATAAGATTGCTGTTATTAGACAGAGGATGGAGACCGCACAAAGCTGACAAAAGAGTTACGCCGATCAGAGAAGAAGGGACCTCGAGTTTGCCGTCGGAGACGAAGTTTTCTTAAAGATCTCACCGTTTAGAGGTGTTATGCGGTTCGGAAAGAAAGGGAAACTTAACCCAAGATTTGTCGGACCCTTTCCTATTTTGGCAAGGATTGGGAGTACTGCATATAGGTTGCAGCTGCCTTCATCAATGGACGGAGTTCACAACGTCTTCCACGTGTTGATGTTGAGTAAGTGTATACGCGATCCGACACATGTGGTAGAGCCGCTGAACATTGAGATTCAGCCAACCTTGGCTTACGAAGAGAAACCGGAGCAGATTTTAGAGTCTTCGGTTAAGGTCTTGCGCAATAAAGAGATTCCACAAGTGAAAGTTTTATGGAGAAATCATAACATGGAGGAAGCCACGTGGGAGCGTCGGCAGGACATGTTGGACAGATATCCTGATTGTTCAGGTACGTAAATTTTGAGGACAAAATTTTAAATAAGGAGGGTAGGATGTAACACCCAGATTTTTGGGACTATGAATTTTATTTATATACCTCCAATTTTTCCGTATAGTGTCTTTAATTCGTAGAATTAGTAAGTTAAGCCCGTTTTGCTCACTGGAAGTTTTATTGGAACCCCAAGGATTTATGAGAAATTTTAGAGGTTTAATAATATTTTTGGAAAGATCAAATCATAGGTTAATTAGAGGATTCAATTTAAGGATTAGTAGGAGGGGCAATTAGGTAATTTACAAGAAAAGTTTTAAATTGAAACCTAAAATCTTCCATTTCCTTCGCATTTCTCCTCTCGAGCCGTTCCTCCCTTCCCTTGGCGATTTCCAACTTCTTCCCCACGCCGTTTCTTCCATCGACCGATCAACGTCCACTTCTGGCAATTCTTATTCTGATTCTATCTCTCCAATCGACTTTCTAGGTAATCCCTTAAGCTTTGACCCGTGTAGTTGTTGGTTTAAGGTTATAATTCGTTAGAGTTATGGATTTAGGATTGGGATTTATTGAGTTTTGATTAGAAATCGATAGTATTGCGTGTTTATGCTCATTGATGATACATTTATTGCTATTGACGTAGTTGGGACGAATGGTTGGTTGAGTTATTGAATATTTGGTGGTTGAAAGGAGTAAATATCATTAATGTTAGAATAGTTTCGTTATGCACACCAAGTGTTCGTCAAAATGCCCGAATGAGATAAGTTAGATTTCTAGGAGATTTCCTTAGCTAGGACTTTGCTGGTTTTGAGTTTAGGTTATTTAGGATTGATTTCTAATACCGGAATATGAAATGTCATAGGTGAAAAGGAGCTTAAAGGTGAGGTACACGGTTTGCAGAGGACGCCAGGTAAGTGAGTGTGTTAGGATTCCGGCCTTTAGGGCCCTACATTTCAAGGATATTAGGGAGGTTTGTTTGGGTGGTTGTTTTACGATTATGATTTCCTTGCCCTTTTTCCCCGTGTCCACCCTTAATTCATGCCAAGTAAAAGAGGAGTATGAGAATGATTACGAATATGAACATGATTTTGTGATGTGTGCATTTATGAGCTTTTATGTGTTCGTTGCACTCCTTACTAAGTATTAGGCTTATAGTTTGAACCTTATGATGTAGGTGACGAGTTTGAAGGTGAGGACCTCAAACATGACGAAGTTTAAGTTGAGTTACTGGATGGTGCTCGTGGCGAGATTTGTGGCTGGGCGGCGTTTTGACTCGAGGGTGGTACTCTTAACAAGATTGGTAAAAGATTACGCTATAGAAGTTTAAGTAAAAGGATTTCGTAGGATTTTCATGTGATGACTAGTATTGGGATGATTGGTGTCTTTTCTTGTTGGTTTTAAAGATGATTTTATGACTAAGGGGATTTCACCCGTTTTGACTTCCGCTACGGTTTACTCGTTTATTCAAGTATGATTTTCAATGATGGATGATTTGAAGAATTTATGTTCCTTGTTGAATGATTTAAATTGAGTCTAGAGTGAATATTGTAGGAGAAGAGGAGATTAGTTCGTTGCATGTATAGGTGGTAAGATGAATATGTTTTGTTCTGTTGATTTCCAGTGGAGGTGCCGATCAATCGGCTGTGGCTGCGATCGATCGGCAGATTGGTTTAATCATTTTTAGGAATCCAGAGAAGGTGCCGAACGGTCGGCGGAGATCGCAATCATTCGGCTGTGTGGAACTTGAGGGGCGATCGATCGCTCACTTTATAAGCGATCGATCGGCTGAGTAAAAACTAAGAAGGGCGAACGATCGGCTATTTTGGCCGATCGATCGGCCCTTCATGATTTTCGATTCTGCCCCCACTTCTTTTCTTTTTAAAACCGAGAGAATCCTCCCTCTTATTTCCTTCTTCAATTCTATTCATACTCTAAGTTGTTTTCAAGGGTTTCCGAATAAGTTTTAAACATGATTTTCAATCGTTTTAATAAAGTTTCTTTCAAGTAGCTTTCCATTATGTTTTTAAAATAAAAAAAAAATATGATACAAGAGTCAATATTAGATATAAGATCACGAAAATGTACGTCGCTGCCCGTTGGGTTTCGGGTTGTGACAATAAGAATCAATCGAACCCCTCTAAAGGACAAAGAGCCCGTGATGTCCAATACTACAAGTGTTTGGGAAAAGGACATTACGCGAATGAATGCTCTAACCAACGAGTGATGATTATTAAGGAGTCGACCGGAGAATGGGAAAGAGAAAATGACGAAGGTCAATACCTCGAAAAAGAAGAAGAAGAGGTAGAAGAAGAAGAAAGTGAGCACGACTCGTATGAATGTTTGGCTCAAGAGTGACCACTTTTGATGGTTATAAGAAGAGCCCTCATTTCTAAGAATGTTAACGGGGACTGCCAACACGAGTATATTTTCCAAAGTAGATGTACAGTCAAGGATAAAGTTTGCTCCATGATTATAGACGGTGGAAGATGTGTCAACGTAGCTTCCCAAGATATGGTTAGTAAGCTTGGATTAGAAACAACTAGCCACCCTAAGCCTTATAAATTGAGATGGTTAGACGATAGAGATGACATCAAAGTGACCAAACAAGTAACCGTCAATTTCACTATTGGTAAATATAAAGATGTGATTCTTTGCAATGTCGTCCCTATGAACGCAAGTCATCTTCTATTAGGTAGACCATGGCTTTATGACCGTAGGGTGCAACATGACGGATTCCTCAATAATTATAGCTTGAAATTTGGTGGTAGGGCCATTAAATTGCTTCCTATGACCCCTGAACAAATAGCACGTGACGATG
This sequence comes from Begonia masoniana, assembly GCA_022432975.1. Lineage (NCBI taxonomy): Eukaryota > Viridiplantae > Streptophyta > Magnoliopsida > Cucurbitales > Begoniaceae > Begonia > Begonia masoniana. The sequence continues at coordinate 26,584,304 of CM039508.1, read as the reverse complement.
CAGTTAGGAAGGAAGAGAAGATTAAGGAGAATCTTTTAAGATTAAGAGCTACTATCACTAAAGGAAAGACCTTGATTCTTGTGTTATTTAGAGACTGCGTTATGGAGCTTGGAGATATACCTTTACTGGTCCAAAATTTGCTTAAATCTTACCAATACGTTTTTCCTAAGGAACTACCACTCGGGTTACAACCAATTAGAGGAATAGAACACCAAATTGACCTCCAACATGGAGCTATGTTACCTAACCGATCGGCATATAGGATGAGGCCTGAAGAGGCTAAAGAATTACAAGAACAAGTCTAAGAGTTATTGGGAAGGGGATACATTAGAGAATCGATGAGTCCTTGTACCATGCCTACACTATTTGTACCCAAGAAAAACGGCACTATGAGGATGTGTGTCGATAGTCGAGCTATCAATCAAATCACTATTAAGTTTAGATACCTGATCCCTAGACTCGAAGACATGTTAGATGAATTAAGCGGAGCATCTATATTTTCCAAAGTTGACTTGAAGAGTGGTTATCACCAAATACGCATGAAAGAAGGTGATGAGTGGAAAACTGCTTTCAAAACTAAATACGGATTGTTTGAATGGATGGTTATGCCATTCGGACTTACAAATGCCCCGAGCACCTTCATGAGGTTAATGCACCATGTTCTTAAGGATTTCTTTGGGAAGTTTGTTGTCGTTTATTTTGATGATATCTTGGTGTATAGCTGACACGGAGACCCTTACCAAAGGGGCCGTGTAATACCCACAAAATATTTAAAAGTGCTCAGGTGAAAGTGTTGTGCAAAAACTAAAAATAAAGAGGGAAGAAAGGAGAATAAAATGCAAATAAATGAAGGTGAAGGTGTGTGATTAAGATAGCCGATTATTAAGGTGATTAAATGACATGAAATGTGAAGGAAAGTAACAAGATAAAGATGGAGTGAAATGTGTGAAAATCGTGAAGAACATTATGAAGGAGATGAAGAGAAAATGCAAGAAATTAAATGGTGAACTGTGTGAAGTGATGGCCAAAATTTAAAGAGTGATAAGTGTGTGAAAATGTGGTGGAAAAGATGAGAATGGAAATACCTTTGGCGAATCCGAGGAGCTATCTTACGTTTGAGCTCTCAGGTGCACGTTTTCCCGAAGGAAAACGACCACCGTAGGCCTTGGTTTTCGTTCTCAACTCCTAACTCCCAATGGAGAAAGGCGAGGGAAGGAGGTAAGAGTTAACCTAGCAACCCAAGCTAGGCTAACAATGGAGGGCTACTCCACTCGATTCAAGAACCGAGGAAACTCGAAGGCAAACCAACACAAAATGTAGGGAAAAGGAGTTATTTTATAAATTAGGCAAAAGTTCTTTTACATGCACCAATGCTATGCATTTATAGGCAACCTAAGGTGGATTAGGGTTTGGCATGGGTTGAAAGAGTGAATGGTGGCCTTTGGATGAAATCAAGATCGGATGGCTAGGAGAGGAGGAGCCGCACGCGCGCTGTTGATTAGAGGGCGCAGGAGCGCGCCAATCTGGCGGCCTAGATTGCTCAGCGCTGTGCGCAATCAACGGTGCTGAGCGCTAATCCGTGCACGCCTCCTGCTGCCACGCTGGCGATCCCGGGTACCTACCCGCTGCCGATCGCTTCTACCCGCACGCCTACCCGCTGCCGATCGCTGCTGCCAGCGCGCCCGATCTGACGTACTTCATCCGACCGCTGATGTATTGCCCGCGCGCGCCTGCCCCAAGCCAGCTCCCCTGCCCGCGGGCGCGCGCCAGATTGCAGCCCAACTTGATCGGAGCCATTGCTTAGCCAATATTTGAGATTTTGCCAAGTCTTTGATCCATGCTGCCACTAACTCTTGTACCTGCAAAATCACACCTTAAAATGTGGGCTCTTCTTTGGGCTATGGTTTCCTTTGAGCTCCATTTGTTGAATAGAAAATCTTTAAGTGTTGAGAGCTTCTTAACTTTGACCGCCAAGTCTTCAACCCATAATCCACCACATTCATCTAACCCTAACCACACAATCTAATGCATGATGCAAATATAATAATCCATACAATAAAGGCTAATGTATGCCAAATAAGTTTAAAACAAAATTACAATTTAACGAGCCGGGAAGTCAAATTCCCATGGGCGAAATGGTGACTCCATCCAAGTGCTCCACGAGAGGTCTCCAAAAACATCAACTCCTGCAAGGAAAGCAAACCCATTAGTAAAAATGATAAGTAAATTTTGGGCCTCAATTAGAGATTTTGTATTGGGCCTCCATGGCATGTCATCCTCTCCGGGTGGTTGAGGATTTGACCTCAAATCCATTGATTCAACCACCTTTTCAAGAGTCTTAATTCCAACAAAAAAGGACAAAACTTGGGCACTAAGGGTGGATGTTAAGGGTGCCATTACAAATCAGGTGGTCTTACTAAAATTTTCTTTAGTAAGGATGGTATAATTGAATTCGATAGCTACTTTGGAGGGCGATTGCTCAGTGATGGAATGAGAGTTTCCAAAGTAGTCGAATCCGACATGTAGTGATGTGGGAGTGCCAAATTCCTCCAACCAAAGAAATAATCTATTTTTCCTTAAGAGCATAAATGTAAATTTCCTTACCAATTGAACCTTGTCTCTAATTCTATGGTAAAATTTGTGGTAGCCACATAGTGGGGAATATCGTTGTGGTAATTCTCCCAATTGTAAGATAGGGCGTTTGTTGGTCACAAACGGGGCAAAATTCCTATTTATTTGTATGGCTCTAAGAAAGAATGTAGGAAGAAAATAAGAAGGCTCAAGACCATAGGCTAACTTCTTCCTAAGCGGATTAGATTGTGCAGGAATTTTCTCAAGATTCGGGGAGGAAAGGAATGGAAAAATAATTATACTTCCGAGTCCAAAAATACTTTCCTCACTTATCTCCCTTTTCTCCTGATGCCATGATGTTGTGTCTTCCAATTGGTACGGCATCTCTTCGTCATATAAGGGATTGGTATACCACTTGATGAGAGAGGACTCTTGGTCTTTCAACCCGTATTTCGATAACAAAAGATTTTCCTTAATTTTTCCTTCTTTGTTGATGGCCTCGTCACGAGCCACTTGCTCGGGCGTCATTGGTAGCAAATTAATTTTTCTCTCTCCAAAGTTAAAGGTGTATCGATTGAGGAATCCGTCGTAGCGTACTCTATGGTCATAATGCATGGTCGTCCCAATAGTATATGGCTGGCACTCATTAGGACAACGTCACAAACAACCGAGTCCTTGTATTTTCCTATAGTGAAGTCTACGGTCACTTGCTTAGTTATCACGTGGTCATTTCTATCGTCCAACCACTTAAGTTTGTATGGAGTAGGGTGGTTAACAGTTTCTAGCCCTAATTTACTGACCATGTCTTGGGAGGCCACATTGATGCAACTTCCTCCGTCAATTATTAACGAACAAACCATATCTTTTACTGCACAACGGCTTTGGAAAAGATTTTCACGTTGACAGTCCTTGTATGCATTTTTCGATATTAACGCTCATCTTATAACAAGTAGTAGAGGTCCCTCTTGAACCGTGCACTCATCGGCTTCTTGGTCACTCTTTTCTACTACTTCCTCTTCAACCTTATTATATTGTCATTCATCTTCCTCACTCTCCCATTTACCCGTTGATTCCTTAATGACCATCACACGGCGGTTAGTGCATTCATTAGCATAGTGTCATTTTCCTAAACATTTGAAACATTGAACACCACGTGCTCTTGGTCCTTTTGGTTGATTTTCTTGGGTTTTGTTTGCGGGTGCGGGATTGTGAGTGGTGTTTGATCCTTTAGGAAGCCAATTATGATTGAATGGCCTCTTGTCTTCTTGCTTTAGGGCAGATTTGTCAGAATTGAAATTTCGTGGTGAAAATTTGTCAGGCAAGTCGGTCTTACGCTTCCTCTTCACTTGCCTTTCCACCGTAAGGGATAATTGTATGACTAAGTCCATCGTCTCTAGTTGTTGCATTTCAACGGCATCGCCTATTTCACGATTTAATCCTCTTAGAAACCTAGCGATGATTTGTTCCTCAGGATCGTCAATAGCACATCGCATATTCAGAGTCTCAAATTCGGTAAGGTATTCATTTATCGTGAGGCTATTTTGCTTAAGATTGTGGAGTTTATCGAAGAGTTCGTGTTTATAATGTCGGGGGATGAACCTATGGTGCATTAGGTCTTTCATGGAATTCCAAGTTGAGACGGAGTAACCTAGGGTTCTCATTCTTTGGGCTTTGAGGTTGGACAACCATAGTGCAACGTGGCCCGTAAGTTCAAGGGAGGCTAATTGTATTTTTACTCTCTCGGAGTAATCATGGCATTCAAAAACTCTCTCGACCTTATCAACCCAATCTAAATATATGTACCCGTCACACGCTTCATTGAAAGGGAGAATTGTAATCTTAACGTTACGGAGGTCGTCACTATCACTTCAAGGATTAGGACGGTATTGCTCTTCATCATCTCTCGTCCATTCCTCATCCTCCGAATCATAACGGGGTCTCCTTCTTTGGGGTGCAGCCCATTCTTCTTCCTCTAAGGGTTGTTGGAAAGGGGTACGATATCTAGGACGCTCGGGTATAATCCTAGAGGAGGTCTCTCGTGAAGGATCTCGTTAATGGGATTCTCGTCGGGGAGGATTGTTCATGTGTTCCTAAATTGGGCTATCTCAAGGGAAACGTCCTTGATTTGTTGGGTGAAGTTAGTAACCAAGCCCGTTAAGGCATTGATTTGTCCTTGCATGCCACCTTGCATGCTAGTCTCACCCTCGTGATGTGTGTGTTCAGGAGGAGGAGTGTCCCTAATTCAATTAGTCTCTTGGTATGGTGTATCACGTGCAAATCCACTTTTATTAGTCATAGTTAAGTGCTAGGTTGTTAAAATTCAAATTTTAATTCTCTCTAAATTGTTTCATCCTAAATTAGTGAGGTGATTATCTCTTTAGTGTCTTAGGAAAATTTTAAGTACTAAGGAATGTTTCCTAGCTAAGACAATAAGAGAATAAGCATGCTCAAACTTAACATTTAAAATTTTGAAATCAACAAAACAATTTAGAAGTTTCAATAGCACTTAGCAACTATCTTAGAAATGAAATTTTCAAGAAACGTTTAATACCACTATTTTCAACCAAATTCAACCAAGTTATCAACTTTAAATTAGAATCACTCAAATTAATATTAATACCAACTAAATAACTTCAAAAACAGCAAGGAAATATATTAAATCACAAGTTTGAACAAGTTAACATTTCAAGTTATATAGCAGAATTTTTCATGTGACATAATTTCCAACATAACCGATTTTTAGCTCAATGTCGCTACAAATTTGAAAATCAATTTTATGTACTCAACTACAACCACATAATAGTAGATTCATAAGCTAAATTCAAGTGCAAACATTCAGCAATAGACCATAAAAATCGAGCATAAGCATAATAGCAAACCGAGAATGTATAATCAAGTAAACCAACTTTTATAGCATTAGCTTAGAGCCGATTTCATGCACCAATATTTTCAGAATTTTTATCAAGTTACTTGCCAATATTTAGATGTCTTTCACGGTTCAAAACATGCTAAAATGATAAAGAAACCGAACCAAAAAATAGACCAAAAACCGAAACAATTGTAGTCCAAAACCGAGAAGAGAAACAACCATGTAAACTGATTTTATAGCAATAGTTTTAGGGTCGAGTTTATACATCCAAAATTTCAGATTTAATCTCTAGTTAATGGACAAATATTTAGGTGCAAACATGGTTCAAACATAGATCATGTAGATGAAGAAAATCCGAGATTTGAACAAGCAAAAAATTGAAGCAAAAATAGGCAAAATCCGAGAAGCAAACAAACACAAAACCGAGGGGAAGTTTTATCTTACCTTGGCCGATCTTTGCCACAATGCATACCACATTTTTCCTTAATATTTTAAGCTATTAAATGTCAAGAATAATGGCAGTAAATATTAAGATATTCATAGCACAAGATAGCACAAAGTTAGAATAGAAAATAATGCTAGAATGAAAGAGCGGCTTCCCAGTTTTGTGTCAACTTTTGGCTAATGCCGAAGACAACTAAAACGCATCGTGGAAGCACCTTGTCTCTGATACCACTTGACACAGAGGCCCTTAGGAAAGGGGCCATGTAATACCCACAAAATATTCAAAAGTGCTCGGGTGAAAGTGTTGTGCAAAAAACGAAAATAAAGAGGGAAGAAAGGAGAATAAAATGCAAATAAATGAAGGTGAAGGTGTGTGATTAAGATGGCCGATTATTAAGGTGATTAAATGACATGAAATGTGAAGGAAAGTAACAAGATAAAGATGGAGTGAAGTGTGTGAAAATCGTGAAGAACATGATGAAGGAGATGAAGAGAAAATGCAAGAAATTAAATGGTGAAGTGTGTGAAGTGATGGCCGAAATTTAAAGAGTGATAAGTGTGTGAAAATATGATGGAAAAGATGAGAATAGAAATACCTTTGGCGGATCCAAGGAGCTATCTTACGTTTGAGCTCTCGGGTGCACGTTTTCCTGAAGGAAAACGACCACCGTAGGCCTAGGTTTTCGTCCTCAACTCCTAACTCCCAATGGAGAAAGGCGAGGGAAGGAGGTAAGAGTTAACCTAGCAACCCAAGCTAGGCTAACAATGGAGGGCTACTCCACTTGATTCAAGAACCGAGAAAACCCAAAGGCAAACCAACACAAAGTGTAGGGAAAAAGAGTTATTTTATAAATTGGGCAAAAGTTCTTTTACATACACCAATGCTATGCATTTATAGACAACCTAAGGTGGATTAGGGTTTCGCATGGGTTGGAAGAGTGAATGGTGGCCTTTGGATGAAATCAAGATCGGATGGCTAAGAGAGGAGGAGTCGCGCGCGCGCTGTTGATTGGATGGCGCAGGAGCGCGCCAATCTGGCAGCCCAGATCGCCCAGTGCTGCACGCAATCAACGTCACTGAGCGCTGATCCATGCACGCCTCCTATTTCCATGCTGGCGATTCCGAGTGCGTGCATCCAATGGCGCCAAATGATGCTGCCCGCGCGCCTACCCTCTGCCGATCGCTGCTGCCCGCGCGCCTGATCTGATGCGCTTCATCCGACGGCTGATGTCTTGCCCGTGCGCGCCTGCCTGAAGCCAGCTCCCCTGCCTGCTCGCGCGGCAGATTGCAGCCCAACTTGATCCGAGCCATTGCTTAGCCAATGGTTGAGATTTTGCCAAGTCTTTGATCCATGTTGCTACTAACTCTTGTACCTGCAAAATCATACATTAAAATGTGGGCTCTTCTTTGGGCTATGGTTTCCTTTGGGCTCCATTTATTGAATAGAAAATCTTTAAGTGTTGAGAGCTTCTTAACTTGGATGGCCAAGTCTTCAACCCATAATCCACCACATTCATCTAACCCTAACCACACAATCTAATACATGATACAAATATAATAATTCATACAATAAAGGCTAATGTATGCCAAATAAGTTTAAAACAAAATTACAATTTAACGGGCTGGGAAGATAAATTCCCATGGGCCAAATGGTGACTCCATCCAAGTTGTAACGACCCCTCATCCCAGCAAGATATTGTCCGCTCCGGGGATTGGGCCGCAGCCCAATATCCTCCCCTCACGGCTTTGTTTGGCAAGAGCACTTCCCGGAAGGTCACCCAACCTGAAATTACTCTTGCCGAAGCCCTCTTAACTTCGGAGTTCTTATGGGATCCGTTGTCAATTGAGCTCCAAAACGAGTCTTGCTATCTTGGGAGGGATCTCTTACATATGTTTCATTTCCACATACTTCCCCAAGCGCTGTGGGATTGTGACGACCCCCTCTTTACGACCTGTCACCTTCCGGCTCGCCCGCGCGGACGTACCGTCATCCGGGTTCCGGTTCGTGCAGCTATTGTACCAGTACAAATTCGGGACTTACAGATTCGGGTCATCACAATCACCCCCCCTTGGGGGCCCAACGTCCTCGTTGGCCACAATTCCGGTTGGGTACAGGCTTTGATACCATTTGTAACGACCCCATTACGAGCCGTTTTGGAGCACAATTGACAACGGATCCCATAAGAACTCCGAAGTTAAGCGTACTCCGGCGAGAGTAATTCCAGGTTGGGTGACCTCCCGGGAAGTGCTCTCGCCAAACAAAGCCGTGAGGGGAGGATATTGGGCTGCGGCCCGATCCCCGAAGCGGACAATATCTTGCTGGGATGAGGGGTCGTTACACAAGTGCTCCACGAGAGGTCTCCAATAAAATCAACTCCTGCAAGGAAAGCAAACCCATTAATAAAAATGATAAGTAAATTTTGGGCCTCAATTAGAGATTTTATATTGGGCCTCCATGGCATGTCAATAGCCCCGACCTTCCACAACATGTCAACAATCTCAGGATGCTTTTTCAAACTCTCCGTCGAGCTAAACTGTTTGGAAATTTGAGTAAATGCTCGTTTGGTCAAGAGAAAGTTTACTTTTTTGACTTCATTATTTCCAAAGATGGCTTGGAAGCGGACGAAGATAAAGTTAAAGCCATCAAAGATTGGCCCACACCAAATAGTATTATTGAAGTCCCTAGCTTTCATGGATTAGCCTCTTTTTATAGGAGGTTTAATAAAGACTTCAGTTCTCATGTAGCTCCTATTACCGATCTCACGAAGAAAAAAGTGGATTTTAATTGGACCCCCGCTTGTCAAAGTAGCTTCGACCTAATTAAAGAGAAACTTTGTCAATCCCCGGTGTTATCACTTCCCGATTTCAATAAGGTTTTCAAGATTAAGAGTGATGCCTCTGGAATTGGCATTGGAGCTGTATTGATGCAAGATGGTAAACCTCTTGCAGATTTTAGCAAGAAATTGAAAGGAGCTGCACTAAACTACTCCACATACGACAAGGAGTTTTATGCCGTGATAAGAGCTATTGAGCACTGGCAACATTATCTTCTATCAAAAGAGTTTGTGATCCATTCTGACCATCAATCCCTTAAACACAATAAAAGTCAATACAAACTCAACAAAAGACATGCCAAATGGGTGGAATTCTTGGAGAGATTTCCATATATTTTTAAATATTTGAAAGGATCTGATAACACCGTTGCCGACGCTCTATCACGAAGACGTATCCTCTTAACGGAATTAGGCGTCTGATTTTTTAGATTTGAATGGATCAAGACTATGTATGAATCTGACAAGGATTTTGGAACGCCCTACCTAAATTGTCAAAACAAAGTTGAAGGAGGATATAATATTGTTGATGGATTTTTGTTAAAAGGCGGAAAATTGTGTATCCCTAATTGCAGTCTGAGACAATGCCTCCTTAAAGAAGCTCATGGTGGAGGATTGTCTGGATATTTTGGAGAGAAGAAAACCCTTCTTCGATTGAGTCGTTTCAGTCTGCCAATGGCGTCCGACTTCCTTCTCTCGAACTGGAATCTGTTGACGATGGATACAATGTGAATGCCCTATGTCACGACCCGTACCCGTGATGTCACATTATTTTTTTTTTTTTAACTTTTACTTTAACTGTACTTAAGCGGAAACTCTAATCAAAATCGAGATCGAACTTCGTTTGGTAAATCATTTAAAACAATTACTAAAACAATAAACTTAAACTATTAAAACAATTAGTTAATAAAAGAAATCTTTTAATTAAAACATATTTATTCCGTTCTCTTTTTTTTTTTTTTTTTTTTTTTTTTTTAATAGTCCAGAACCGGTGGCGAGTAATCGCCAGAAAACTGGCGATTACTCGCCAGCCAGTGATTGCTCCTGGCGAGCAAGCGCTGGCAGGCGATTGCTCCTAGAGAGCAATCGCCTCCAGGTGATTATCCCCTCGCCTGGCGAATTGCTTCGCCAGGCAGAGGGAGAGGCGATTGCTCGCCTCTCAGAGGCGAGCAATCGCCACGCTCTCTGGAATTTCTCCAGAGAGCGCAGCTCTTCCTCCCCCTTTTCTTCTTCTTTCACTTCTTCACTTTACCCCTGCACTTCACTTCTTTAACACTAAAACACATAATACACGATAACACTTCAATTACCTCTCCTTCTTCATTCAATCTTCACATAATCATCACTTACTCCTCACATAACACTTCCCCACTAAATTTACCCAAAACTCATAACCAATCAAAATCACTTTAAAATATAGTTGAATTTCATAAAAACGAACCGCGTGGTTCCGTTTAAAAGTTTAACAATCCTACCTGTTTTAAAACATCAAAAACATCCACAAAACATTTTACAAAACATTTTACGTTATCCATACAGTCTCCAAACATCCTAATAACATATCTAAACGTACTAAAAATCCATCAATTCGTCATTATCCCAAACAATACCAAAACTCTCAAAAACTTCTAACCATGAGTAAACCCGCCCTGCCAAAACACGCTCCACCGCCACGAGCTCCGCCACCGACCGCGACACTTGATCGTCATAAGGTGGTTCCTCACCTTCGTTCTCGTCACCTACATCATACAATAACTACATTAAGCCTAATGCTTAGTAAGGAGCGTACTAAACGTAACATTTCATATATGCATGACATTTGTAAAACAGTTTCGTTTCGTAAAACCTTCTTCTTGTTCCGTGAAAAACATGGTCCTGTAAGAAACCTTCATTTACTCCCGTGAGAACCGTTCATATACTCCCGTGAGAAACATTCATATACTCCCGTGAGAAACATTCATATACTCCCGTGAGAACCGTTCATATACTCCCGTGAGGACCGTTCATATACTCCCGTGAGAACCATTCATATACTCCCGTGAGAAACATACATCGATCATTTAACTTTTCATAAAAACATGTTCATAAACAATTCTTATGCACTTTACTAAAACATGATGCATGGGGAGACATACACGTAAGGAAAAACCTATCACATGAGCACTAACATACACGTAAGGAAAAACTTATCGAATGAACGCTACCTAAATCGCTAAGGCACTACTTAACTACCCGTCGTTCCTTAACTACCCGTATGACCACTTCCTTCATAACCAACAACATTTTCAACATTGCACGACGTAGGGCCTTAGTGGCCGGAAAGCCTAACGCTCACTTACCTGGCATCCTAAATAAGCCGAGCACCGTCCTTTGAGCTTGAGTTACCTAGGGCATTTAACAACAAACCATTAATATCGACTCACAAACACCAAATCTAACAAATCGACTTCTCGAGCTATGACAAACTCGTCCAAAAACTCTATTTCTTTTCTTTCGGGCATTTCATCGAGCACTTGGTGCTCGCTAGCCTTAAAACTCCATTAATGGTGTTCTTTCCAACCTCCAACAACCAAAACTTAACATTAAATATCATCCAACACCATTAATCCACCCCAACAACCTAGATTTAACATTAAACATCATCAATGAGTAATAAATAACTAATCCTAACGATTTCTAACAAAACCCCTAATTTTCTACACAAACCCTAACTCGAAAATCACTCTAAACCACAAATAAACTTAACCAAAACGTAAAGCTTACCTAGCACGTTGTTTTGTTGGAGAAACTTGAAGGAAGAAATCGCCTAAAATGGAAGGAAGATTGAACCGTGGAGATGGCGATGGAGAAAGGAAGAAATCGCCAAAGGAGGGAGAGGGAAGCTTTTCGTGCGTGGAGAAGAAGAAAATGAGGGAGAGAGAAAGACTTATGCCTTTTAATAACATTTGACTTACAATTTACCTAATTGCCCTTTTGATATCTCTTTAACTTAAATCGCTATTTCATCCCTTGGTTTAACTTCTCCAAAATTCCCTTATTCCTCCAAATATTCCTATTTATTCTTAGGGCTCTAACGAAACTTCCCGATGATCATTTGGACTTCATTTAATATTTCTACGAATTATTGCTCTAAGATGCTTAAAATATTAAAATTCGAAACTTAAGGTTCGAAATTCCTAAAACGAATTTCTCGGGTGTTACATCCTACCCTCCTTATTTAAAATTTTGTCCCCAAAATTTCGTACCTGAACAAATCTGGATATCTGTCCATCATGTCCTGTTGTCGCTCCCACGTCGCTTCCTCTACGTTTTGATTTCTCCATAATACTTTAACAAGAGGGATTGACTTATTACGCAGGATTTTAACTGAAGATTCCAAAATCTGTACCGGCTTTTCTTCATACGTCAAAGTTGGCCGTATTTCAAGATTCACTGGTTCCACCACGTGCGTAGGGTCCCGTATGCACTTCCTCAACATCGACACGTGGAACACATCATGTACGCCCTCCATAGACAATGGTAGTTGAAGCCTATAAGCTGTAGCTCCCATTCTTTCTGTTATTTGAAACGGTCCGACGAACCGTGGATTTAACTTCCCTCTTTTACCAAAACGAACTACGCCCTTGAATGGCGAAACCTTTAAAAACACTTCGTCACCAACTACAAATTCCAAATCTCGTCTTCTTCGATCCGCGTAGCTCTTTTGGCGACTCTGCGCGGTCTCCATTCTTTGTCTAATCAAAGCAACCTTTTCGGACAATTGTTGTAAAATTTCAGGGCCAATCAATCTAGCTTCGCCCACTTCGTCCCAATACAACGGCGACCTGCATTTTCTGCCATAAAGCGCTTCGTATGGAGCCATTCCGATCGTTGACTGATAACTGTTATTATAAGCAAATTCAATCAGAGGTAAATAACGGCTCCACGACGACTGAAACTCTAGCACGCAGGCTCTCAGCATATCTTCGAGTATCTGAATTGTTCTTTCAGACTGTCCGTCGGTCTGTGGGTGGAATGCCGTGCTGAAAGTCAACTTGGTACCCATGGCACTTTGTAAACTCTTCCAAAATCTCGAAGTAAATCTGGGATCCCGATCTGAAACAATCGACATAGGGACCCCGTGCAATCGAATAATCTCCTGGATATAGAGTTCTGCAAATTGATTCATCGTGTAAGTCATTTTGACAGGCAAGAAATGAGCCGCTTTTGTCAATCTATCAATAACGACTCATATACTGTCGTGCCCCTTTACTGTCCTTGGTAATCAAACCACGAAATCCATCACAATTTGATCCCACTTCCACTCGGGAATCGGTAGTGGTTGCAACATTCCACCAGGTCTTTGGTGCTCTGCTTTTACCTGTTGGCACACCAGGCAAGATTGTACGTAACTGGCCACATCACGCTTCATATTCGGCCACCAATAGTACACTTTCAGGTCTCGGTACATCTTAGTGTTACCTGGATGCACTGAGGACATTGACGAATGTGCTTCGGACATAACCAACTTTCTCAACTCTTCGTTATTTGGAACATATAAACGGTCTCGAAATCTCAGAGTACCATCCATTGAGTAACTGAAATCGGAAGGCACAACTGATAACTTTGCTACTATAGACATCTTCTCTTCTGTATCTAACTGTTGAGCCTCCTTTATTTTGTCCAACAGAGTAGGCCGTATAGTCAAGTCAGCTAAAAGGGCTGAAAGTTCTGGAACTATCTCGAGTTCAAACCCTTGCACCTCCTTTCTCAACGAAGCTGACATACTGAAAGCAACTGACTCCTCTGTTCTCGGCATTCTGCTCAAAGCATCTGCCACTGTATTCGCCTTTCCAGGATGATATTTGATTTCAAAGTCGTAGTCTTTCACAAATTCGAGCCATCTCCTCTGTCTCATATTCAAATCTTTCTGTGTAAACAGGTATTTTAAACTTTTGTGGTCTGAAAACACTTCACATTTCTGTCCATAGAGGTAGTGTCTCCATATTTTTAATGCGAACACAACCGCTGCCAGTTCTAAATCATGCGTGGGGTAGTTTTCTTCATAACCTTTCAATTGCCTCGAAGCATAGGCAATGACCTTTCCTTCTTGCATCAACACGCATCCCAATCCGACTTTGGACGCGTCACAATAAATACAGTACACCCCATTCTCCACTGGTAGGGTCAGCAAAGGCGCTGTGGTCAACTTTCGCTTTAAAGTTTGGAAGCTTTCTTCACACGCCTTAGTCCACTCGTATTTTACTTCTTTCTTCGTCAAGTTTGTCAAAGGCTTAGCAATTACCGAAAACCCCTGAATAAATTTCCGATAATACCCTGCTAGGCCAACGAAACTCCGTACGTCACTTGCGTTTTTCGGTCGAGGCCATTCTTTTACCACTTGTATTTTGGCCGGATCCACAGAAACGCCTTCTTTCGAAATCACATGGCCTAAGAAATTCACTTGACTCAACCAGAACTCGCACTTAGAGAGTTTAGCATACAACTGGTGTCGCTTCAAAGTAGTCATAACAGCCCTTAAGTGCTCTGCGTGCTCCTCGTTGTTTCGGGAATATACTAAGATGTCGTCAATGAATACTATCACGAACTTATCCAAGAATTCCCGGAATACTCGATTCATGAGGTCCATAAACGCGGCCGGGGCATTGGTCAAACCAAACGACATAACCATAAACTCGTAGTGCCCGTAGCGCGTTCTGAAGGCAGTCTTTGGTACATCCTCAGCTCTAATCTTCAACTGATAGTACCCAGAACGTAAATCAATCTTAGAGAATACCGTGGCCCCTTGCAACTGGTCAAATAGATCATCTATTCTTGGCAATGGGTATTTGTTCTTTATAGTCAGCTTATTCAACTCACGATAATCCACGCACATTCGCAAAGAGCCGTCCTTCTTTTTCACAAACAAAACCGGAGCGAAGGAGAAACGCTCGGTCGGACAAAGCCCTTATCTGTTAGTTCTTTCAACTAGATTTGCAATTCCCTCAGTTCAACTGGCGCCATCCTGTAAGAATTCTTGGACACTGGTGCCGAACCAGGAATAATCTCTATTGTGATCTCCATTTCTCGATCCGGAGGCAAGCCAGGCAATTCGTCCAGAAATACCTCTGCAAAGTCCTTAACAACTGGAATGTCACACAACCTCAATTTCTCTTGCATGCTTACTTCCTCAACGTTCGCTATAAACCCAAAGCATCCGTGCTTCATCGAGTTCAAAGCACCTACAGGCCAGCTGGGTAACTCGTCGAGGAATACTTCAGTAATATTTTCCTCTACTGCCATGTTATTCAGCTTTAGTTCTTCTCTTTTCCTTACATCCACAATACTTGCCACAAAATTGAAGCATTGAGGTTTCACTGAGTACCGGGCACTCATTGACAAAACAAGAGGCATATCACTGGATCGGAGGGTCGCTGTAAAATCATAACTTTCTCCACTTGGAGGTCTAAATCCTACTACTCCCGACCTGCAATTGATTGTGGCGTAGTGCCTGAACAACCAATCCATGCCCAATATTACATCATACCCTTTCATACATATGACAATCAGGTTTGCATATAACTGCCTACCACCAACAGATATGACTTCACCCTCAATTGCTCGATCTGAGTGAAGATACTCTCCGGAAGGCAACATTACACTATAACTATGATCAGCTGGGACGACATTTAACCTCCACTTAACTGTATAACTCTGTGCTATGAAGGAATGGGTTGCCCCGGTGTCAATCAGAACATGAGCCGTGTTTCCACAAACTAGAATAGTACCTGTGACAACTGAAGGCTGAGCAGCTTCCTCGGCCTCAATCAGAGAAAAGATCTGGGAGGGACCGCCTGGTGGCTTTCTATTCGGCTCAAGGCAATCAGCAACTTTGTGGCCCACTTGATCACACCGAAAACATCGTCCACTACGAAGTTTGCACTCCCCGTAATGGTTCTTTGAACAAATAGGGCATGTAGGAGCTTGCGACGCCCCTTGCGGACGCTTCCCTTTATCTTGAAGTCTCGGCGTCTCATTGGCTCGTTTGACACCACATTGTGCTTGTGGCTGCCAACCTTGATTCTGTTGTTGCGGTCGTCCATCTCTAAACCTCCTCGATGCTTCTCTTTGTCGTTGAAGCTTCATCTCTATATCGTCAAGTCCGAGGGCTCTTTCCACTATCTTATGGTAGGGTACATCCTCATCGTCCACAGTCATCACGCCCTTCTGGATTTCCAGTTTCAAACCTTGTACGAACTGGTGAATCTTATTCTCCTCCTCATAAACCATATACCCAGCATATCGAGATAATGAATCAAACCTCCGTACATATTCAGCCACCGACCCTGTTTGGCGTAGCTGCATGAACTCCACCTTTTTACTAGCTCGAAGGGTGCGACTGAAATACTTGTTATAAAACACAGTTTTGAACCTTTCCCACCTCATAACTCCCACATCGGTAGTCGCTTTAACTGTATCCCACCAAAACATCGCATCTTTCTCTAAATTAAACGACGCACATGTCACTTTGTCGGCCTCCTCCACCTTTGCATAGGCAAACATGCTCTCTATCTTACGAATTCACTGTTCAGCACTTGTGGGATCCGGAGACTGACCATCGAAGGTAGGGGGCCTAAGCCGTCTGAACCCTGCTACACCTTGATATTGTGAATTACTTCCCTGTCCATTTCCATTTCCCTCTCGATTCAGCATAAGCCCGATCTGATCTGACTGTTGCTGCAATATGTTTATGAACTGGTCCATAGGATTTTCAGGAGGCGGTCTAGGTGCTCTCGGCATTTTCTCGTTCCTAAACATATTAGACAACATAAAACAATAAACATCTAGGAGTCATACTTAAACTTAAATACTTATAGTCGATGGAGAGTCCTCGTACGGCGGTGTGTTTGGCAGGCACATCACAGAACTCGCTTTTAAAACACTATCTCTCTGATACCATAAATTTGTCACGACCCGTACCCGTGATGTCACATTTTTTTTTTTTTAACTTTTACTTTAACTGTACTTAAGCGGAAACTCTAATCAAAATCGAGATCGAACTTCATTTGGCAAATCATTTAAAACAATTACTAAAACAATAAACTTAAACTATTAAAACAATTAGTTAATAAAAGAAATCTTTTAATTAAAACATATTTATTCCGTTCTCCTTTTTTTTTTTTTTTTTAATAGTCCAGAACCGGTGGCGAGTAATCGCCAGAAAACTGGCGATTACTCGCCAGCCAGTGATTGCTCCTGGCGAGCAATCGCTGGCAGGCGATTGCTCCTAGAGAGCAATCGCCTCCAGGCGATTATCCCCTCGCCTGGCGAATTGCTTTCGCCAGGCAGAGGGAGAGGCGATTGCTTGCCTCTCAGAGGCGAGCAATCGCCACACTCTCTGGAATTTCTCCAGAGAGCGCAGCTCTTCCTCCCCCTTTTCTTCTTCTTTCACTTCTTCACTTCACCCCTGCACTTCACTTCTTTAACACTAAAACACATAATACACGATAACACTTCAATTACCTCTCCTTCTTCATTCAATCTTCACATAATCATCACTTACTCCTCACATAACACTTCCCCACTAAATTTACCCAAAACTCATAACCAATCAAAATCACTTTAAAATATAGTTAAATTTCATAAAAACGAACCGCGTGGTTCCGTTTAAAAGTTTAACAATCCTACCTATTTTAAAACATCAAAAACATCCACAAAACATTTTACAAAATATTTTACGTTATCCATACAGTCTCCAAACATCCTAATAACATATCTAAACGTACTAAAAATCCATCAATTCGTCATTATCCCAAACAATACCAAAACTCTCAAAAACTTCTAACCATGAGTAAACCCGCCCTGCCAAAACACGCTCCGCCACCACGAGCTCCGCCACCGACCGCTACACTTGATCGTCATAAGGTGGTTCCTCACCTTCGTTCTCGTCACCTACATCATACAATAACTACATTAAGCCTAATGCTTTGTAAGGAGCGTGCTAAACATAACATTTCATATATGTATGACATTTGTAAAACAGTTTCGTTTCGTTTCATTTCGTAAAACCTTCTTCTTGTTCCGTGAAAAACATGGTCCCGTAAGAAACCTTCATTTACTCTCGTGAGAACCGTTCATATACTCCCGTGAGAAACATTCATATACTCCCATGAGAAACATTCATATACTCCCGTGAGAAACATTCATATACTCCCGTGAGAACCGTTCATATACTCCCGTGAGAACCGTTCATATACTCCCGTGAGAACCGTTCATATACTCCCGTGAGAAACATTCATATACTCCCGTGAGAAACATTCATATACTCCCGTGAGAAACATTCATATACTCCCGTGAGAAACATTCATATACTCCCGTGAGAAACATTCATATACTCCCGTGAGAAACATTCATATACTCCCGTGAGAAACATTCATATACTCCCGTGAGAAACATTCATATACTCCCGTGAGAAACATTCATATACTCCCGTGAGAAACATTCATATACTCCCGTGAGAAACATTCATATACTCCCGTGAGAAACATTCATATACTCCCGTGAGAAACATTCATATACTCCCGTGAGAAACATTCATATACTCCCGTGAGAAACATTCATATACTCCCGTGAGAAACATTCATATACTCCCGTGAGAAACATTCATATACTCCCGTGAGAAACATTCATATACTCCCGTGAGAAACATTCATATACTCCCGTGAGAAACATTCATATACTCCCGTGAGAAACATTCATATACTCCCGTGAGAAACATTCATATACTCCCGTGAGAAACATTCATATACTCCCGTGAGAAACATTCATATACTCCCGTGAGAAACATTCATATACTCCCGTGAGAAACATTCATATACTCCCGTGAGAAACATTCATATACTCCCGTGAGAAACATTCATATACTCCCGTGAGAAACATTCATATACTCCCGTGAGAAACATTCATATACTCCCGTGAGAAACATTCATATACTCCCGTGAGAAACATTCATATACTCCCGTGAGAAACATTCATATACTCCCGTGAGAAACATTCATATACTCCCGTGAGAAACATTCATATACTCCCGTGAGAAACATTCATATACTCCCGTGAGAAACATTCATATACTCCCGTGAGAAACATTCATATACTCCCGTGAGAAACATTCATATACTCCCGTGAGAAACATTCATATACTCCCGTGAGAAACATTCATATACTCCCGTGAGAAACATTCATATACTCCCGTGAGAAACATTCATATACTCCCGTGAGAAACATTCATATACTCCCGTGAGAAACATTCATATACTCCCGTGAGAAACATTCATATACTCCCGTGAGAAACATTCATATACTCCCGTGAGAAACATTCATATACTCCCGTGAGAAACATTCATATACTCCCGTGAGAAACATTCATATACTCCCGTGAGAAACATTCATATACTCCCGTGAGAAACATTCATATACTCCCGTGAGAAACATTCATATACTCCCGTGAGAAACATTCATATACTCCCGTGAGAAACATTCATATACTCCCGTGAGAAACATTCATATACTCCCGTGAGAAACATTCATATACTCCCGTGAGAAACATTCATATACTCCCGTGAGAAACATTCATATACTCCCGTGAGAAACATTCATATACTCCCGTGAGAAACATTCATATACTCCCGTGAGAAACATTCATATACTCCCGTGAGAAACATTCATATACTCCCGTGAGAAACATTCATATACTCCCGTGAGAAACATTCATATACTCCCGTGAGAAACATTCATATACTCCCGTGAGAAACATTCATATACTCCCGTGAGAAACATTCATATACTCCCGTGAGAAACATTCATATACTCCCGTGAGAAACATTCATATACTCCCGTGAGAAACATTCATATACTCCCGTGAGAAACATTCATATACTCCCGTGAGAAACATTCATATACTCCCGTGAGAAACATTCATATACTCCCGTGAGAAACATTCATATACTCCCGTGAGAAACATTCATATACTCCCGTGAGAAACATTCATATACTCCCGTGAGAAACATTCATATACTCCCGTGAGAAACATTCATATACTCCCGTGAGAAACATTCATATACTCCCGTGAGAAACATTCATATACTCCCGTGAGAAACATTCATATACTCCCGTGAGAAACATTCATATACTCCCGTGAGAAACATTCATATACTCCCGTGAGAAACATTCAGAAGTTTCCCGATTTCAAAGTTATCTACTCTGATGGCTGGAAAGAAGATTTTACCCATTGGAAATCAAAGTCTCAAACAACTACAGTACAGGGAGAGAAAACCATACCTGGAGAACAAATTCTGGAAAATAAAATGGATCCCGGGAGTCCAGTAGTTCTTACTATGACTTCATCTGACGTTTTAATTTTTAAGTGTCTGAACTATAAATCGACAAGAAAATATATATATATATATGTTACAAGCCTTCTTCTGCTACTATTTTGTGCTAGTCCAGGCTATTAGCGTATATCTTTTGTTTACTCATGTCCACTACATCATTCTCATGTTCATATTTATTCATATTCACATCAACTACATCATGGCACCTATCTGAGAAGATGGTACCGACTTCAAGTAGATGTACTTCAATTGGTCCAGTCTGGTCTTCTGCATTTTGGATCGTTGGAGAGTTTCAATAGGCAGGGGTGGCAACTCAGAATCACCGTCTGAATTTGAAGTTGAATCTTCAGTTGATCTTAATCCATCGTTTCTGAATTTCGATCTTGGATTTTGCTTTTCGGGTGGTCGAGCCGAAGATGGAGGAGTTAACTGAGATGTGACCGAAGAAGGTAATGGAGAAGCATTTGCTGCTAGTGACTGTGCCTGGAATATGAGTAACTTCCGCTGCTGGTGGGCCAATGTCACCCTCAATTAACGATTCTCTTTCTGCAATTGTAGCAATAGCTTGTCCGGTTTGGATTCTGATCCGGGTAATTTCACTACTTCTTCATTTCCTCTGCACCCTTGGCTCGATCTGCCCAATGAAGCGTGTTTGGAGGCTCGCCAAACGACAGATAGCTCGGGCTGATATTAGCAATTATGACAGTGTTACAAGCTCCTTCTAGTGAGTATTTGAGAAGTTGAGTAAGATCTGAGTTTCTAAAGGGTATGTGTTTCTTGCCTTCAACTAGTGCATTTATACAACTGCTTAGTGCAAGCATTCGACCACCACTTGCAAAATAGCGTGGGACTGTGACGAGGTTTCGTTCATGCGAGTCGGTTCAGTGGTTCTATTAAGATTTCCTTGCTGAACTAAAGCCATCACTTCATCGGTGGAAGCTCTGTACTGTGTAAGACCTGCAACAACAATTCCTTGTTATCTTCTCTAAGAACAAGTGAAGGGTACTGATTTGCCTCTTCTTGTTGTGAGGCATGGTTTTGGAGCTTCTTTTGTTGCCTTATTTACCCAGTTGGGTGGTGGAATATTTACAAAAGCTGCAGACGTTGGAGCAGACCTTGTTGGAAAAGTAGAGCAGGGAATACCGGAGAATGATCCTAGAAATGCAGCTGTCATTGCTGATCGGGTTTGTGATAATGGGGGTAATTGTGCTACTCGAGGTGCTGATCTTTTTGAAGGTAGTATAGTCGAAATAATTAGTGCCTTGATACTGGGGGCAACAATGGCTCAGCGATGTAAAATCAAAGATCCAACTGGTTTCATCTTGTTTCCTCTTGTTGTGCAAGTGATATCATCAATTGGGATTCTTTCAATCAGGGGAACCCGTGATTCTGGCGCAAAGACTTACATGGAGGATACCATGGCTATACTTCAGAAGGGATACTCTGTTACAATTATTTTAGTTGTCCTGACAATTTGGTGTCTTGACAAAGATTGATTCGAAAGTTGTCAAGCAGTACTATGTGCCGAGGATATTGTTGCTGAGCTAGTCTTTTCATTTTTATCCTTGAGGACAAGATATGTTAAGGGGGAGGATTGTCATGGAAAGGGCCTCTATGAAAGGCCACACAGTTGGGCTACCAATAAATGCCAGCCCAAGCCCAGCCCAGCTCAATTAATATATTGATGACGTGGCCAAACAGTCAGAGAAGAACACCGTTAAAACGAGCAGCAACGCAGAGGGAAGGGGGTGGACTGTTTTTGTTATCTTTCTTTCTTTAGTTTGTTATTTTTCTGCATTTCTAGTTTTTCTCTGTAGAACTCTACGAATCGATCGACAATTGAACGGAGATTGCTTGATTCTCTAAAACCTTTGCTATTTCTGAGTTGTGAACCCTGGGTTACACAACAAAATGAATAGAATCTGTTCATTAAGCATTAAAGCTTCGTCCAAAAACTCAAGTGGTTTGTGCTTCCCGAAGGGATAAGTGTGCTTCGGTGAGAACCGAAAGGAGTTGTGCCTCCTGTGCTCTCAAGGCCGAGGTTCCTTGTGAGTCACTGCCCCATTTCATCTCTCCTTCTTCTCTGTTGTAGAAGGGAGAAGACAATAGGATAAACCTTTCCTCCATCGCCGAAACTTTCTCATCGGAAAGTTACTGCCGAAGAGTTCTAAAACTTAACTCTTGGGACGGTATTTTGAGCCATCATTCATTCTTCATTTTCATCGTCACTTTCTGAACATCACCCATTTCGTAAAACTGCATTTCTATGCTCATTTCCTTCCTCTGTCTTACGCATTTTTTACTCTGTTTTCATTTTTTTTTTATCATTTTTCTTTCTGTTGTAGTTTTGTTTCAAACTAACCATTTAAGTTCTGCTTCCGCAACACCTTTGAGTTTTCTTTGCGAGAGAATTGCAGACCCAAACCGTAACATTTGGTATCCGAGCCGAAGTGCTCCTATTTTTCATTTTTCTGTTTTATTCCTTGAGTCTGTTTGTGTGTTTATGTTCTATTTTATTGTCGTGTCTAGTGTTCTGTTAATTGCTTAGAATTAACCCATCATTTGCATGAGCTGTGAATCCTATCATTTAATGCAATTATTCAGATTGAATATTAAAGCTGCTTATCTAAGATACTTGCTGCATAATAATGTATTCCGTGTTGTTGTGTTCTTTTTTTGTTTTGAATCTGTTTTCTATTTTCAAACCTGAATACATATCATTTTGGAAACATGATTCTGTTTATTTTCCAATACTAGAAATTCTGAACTGATATCTAAAACTGTATTCCTATGTTTTTCTGGTTCATTATCAAAAACTGTTTCATCAAAATAATTGTTGTGATTTGATGATAAAATTCTAAAGTTTGTGAAAAGAGTTTGAATACTACAAATTGGACTTTCAATCTGGATCTCTTCTTTCGGCAAAAACCACAACCCAAATTCTGATTGTGACGCATAAACTATTTCTCCTGGTTTTTGTGTATTTTCTGGTTGTTATCCAAATTGTAGCATCAAAACATTTGTTGTGTTTTATTGATAATTATTTTTGGATCTTGTTAAAAGAGTTTTGTTGCTACAAGTTGGGTTATCTAAGACCAACATTCTATTTCCAAACCGAGAACCAGAATTTTGATTGGATACCTAATCTGTTTTTGTTGGTTTTTATTGCGATATCCTATTTCTTATCCAAGTAGTGCATCAAACTGTTTTTGGTGCGTTTTGATAATACTTTTCTGGAGTTATTGACAGGGTTGAGTTACCACAAGTTGAACTTCAATTTCAAAAACCAAAATTCTGTTTTCTGGTGTTAGCTGAGAAATTGTTTCCAAACTATTTTATTCTGCTACTATTTGTTTTGTTGATTAAACACCTTTACAGCAAGGTATCTTAACCATTTCTCAAACTTTGAGGATGAAAACAACGAGCATATTTCTTGCTAAACTGTTGTGCTATTGTGTTTCATTTTTTCTGTTTTCGTAAATGAGTTTTGCATGCTTAAATCTTAAATAATTCTGTTTAATCATTAAAGAAATTTATCATGCAAATCATCGTAAAATGATTTTTTTGCATTTCTTATTTTTAATTTAAAATTTTCAAGTCTGCTGTTAAATGCATTTCCAGCAATTCTTTGCTATTGTTTCTTGAAGTTTTTAAGGATCATTTATGGCTGCTTATTTCATATGACTTGGTTGCTAAACTTGCTTGTTATCAGTTTAAAATGTGTAACCAAAAAGAATTGTTTTTAGCTTAAACTGTTCTGTTTTGTTGTTAACAGCAAGTATCTTTATAAAGCTTCTTAAAAATTGAAAGACTAAGGTAGCAAGTACTGGTAACGTATCCTATTACTTTAGGAGTAAACAAGATTGGGAAATGAAGCCTAAAAAAAAAGGATTACTAAACTGTTTCTCTAATCTGATTTTGTCTTATGTTCTGTTTTCTGTCTTCTTGTTTTAAACGTTAGTGTTCATTTTGTTTTGCATAGTTGTGTTTGGTTTATTTTTGCAGAGTGTCTTTGTGGAGTCAAAGTATGAATCTGTTTCTGTTTCAAGTATGAATCCATATCAGTTTAAAAGCATGATTCTGTTTTTGTTCAAGTCTGTTTTTCGTTTTTTTTTCTTTTGTGACTTTTGAGTCATTATCTTAGTAGTTTGTCAAGTTTCATTTGCTGCAATCTGGTTTACAATTGGTTTTTGGTTTATCGCTAATATACAGTTTTTGCTGCTTAAAAACCAAGCTATTATCTGCTTATTGGCTTATCATTTTACAACAAAATACAATCATTTTAAACTAGGCTTGAGTACAAAAGAATAGCATCTTATATAGTGTTATTAGTTGCTGTTTATTCTGCTGAAGTGGGAAAATAATTGGGTTTTACTGCTTGTTATATCAAACTGAGTTGTTGCTGCTGTTTTCCTGTTGATAATCATCTTTACAGCAAATATCTTAACTTATCTAGACTTGAGTATTAAAGAATATTGTCTTAAAACTTGCCTTAACTTGCTGTCATTCTTGCTGCTAAGCTGCTGTTGATATTTGTTTTCTGGTTTGATTACTCAGGGTGTTCCCTCATGTTTAGCTTTATGTTTTGTTAGCTTTTCAGCGGGATGGCTTTGACTTTGAAGCATGAATCATAAACTTCATTAAAAATCAAATTGCTGCTTGATTCTGTTTATGTTCAAAACAGTTTTTCTGGGTCTTTATGTGTTGTTCTGTTTAGTCATCAACTTGTTGCAGCATCATTTGGAATATTGCCTTGGCTGTTTTAGTGAGGATTAATCTATATCATCTTGGTATCATTATGGTAATTTAATTGTGTTTTTTTTTTTTTTTTTTGGTGTTCAAATTGCGTGTCTGAAAGTGGAGTCTCCAAGGCCAAGAAATTGGTTTAAATTCAAGGAGCATTATTGTTTGCAATTGGTGTTTTTATTATGCTGTTTTTAGGATAAGTCTTTGCTGTTTTCTATGACAATGTATAGGGAAAGTTCTTCTGAGTATTATCCTAGCCGTCCCAACTTTGGACCTCAGCCTAGACATGAATATACATTCAAGTTTGAGGGACATTCAAGGGATGAAATGAGGATGAGGTATAGAGTTGATTACCGACCAAACCGAGAACCAAATTTTGAACCTAAACTGAACCGAAGGACTTCCTATAGCCATTTGGATATTGTAGAACCATATGATGATTTCTTACCAAATTTTAATGGCCGTTCAAAAGATTACAATAATTGGATAGCAGGAGTAGAGGAATTGTTTGAGCTTAATGATATTTCGGAGAGAAGCAAAATCAAGCTAGCTGCTTCTAGTCTCACCGTGGATGCTAGATTGTGGTGGAAAGAAATTAAGATAAAAGAAAGGACGAATGACAAAATTTGCACTTGGAGGTTAATGAAGAGACTATTGGAAAAAGAATTTACCCCAAGCCCACAAGAGCAAGTCCATTGTTACTATCCTAAACCACCTCAAGAATACATGCCAAATAAAAGGGCCAAAAACCAAAGAGTGAGGGAAAGAAATAGGACCAACCATGAGTATCCACCAAGCCTTAAATTGAGCAAAAATAAAATGGATGAGTTGTACGAAGGTTTGTTGAATATAAGGAATAATCTTGAAGTGTTGTCCAAACCCATTGAGGCCTCTTGTGATCAAAAAGTGTATAATTGAGTGGAAGTTATAGAGAAGAAATTCGTAGAGCCATCAATTCCCCTAGCCCCAACTCAAGTTGAAATTATTGAAGGATCCCATGGCCTAGAAGAAGAAATTATCTACCTCATGGAAGGTCCATTACTTGAATTGAATGAAGTCTTGGAAAAGGAGGAAAATTTGGACTATGACTCGGATGAGCAAGAGGGTGATAAGCAGTTGGAAATTCTAGAAGGAAATTGTGTAGAATCCTCTACCCCAATCGATTGCATTGAAAATTTTCGAGTTATGGATCATGTTAAAGAATGCTTGGATTGTGAGGTCAATTCTTTAACAACAAGTTTGCAAACAAGAAGGTTGATGGAAGGGACCCTTACTGTAACGCCTGGTTTTACGGGATCTTTATAATTCCATAATATAATGGCATTTTTATACATATGTCGAATTAAGTCCGTTTTACAAGCAGAAAGTGTTATTAGAATCCTAATGATTTGTATGGATTTTAGGAGATAAACGTAATTTAGCGAAATTTCGAAATGGCCGAAAATACGGGAGGGCAAAAATTAATGTTTAATAAGGAATAGTTTTATTATTATAATTATTATTATTATTATTATTATTTTAAAAAAAATATATATGATAAAACGACAGAATGGCCGAAGCCATTCTGTCCTTCGCGAACGCCGAAGGAAGGGCAGCAAAGGGGAGAGGCGAGGGCGAGCAATCGACGGCCGTTCACCGTCGATTTCTGTGGTTTTTCTGCCAGACGACGGCGACGAGCAGACTCCGGCCCGTCTCCGCGCACAAACCGAATGATGAGCTCTATTCTTGCCCTCTTTTTGGTTCGGTCGTGGCCGGGGGTGACGAGCTTGTTTTGGCTCCGATCACCGGCCGTTTTTGGGTGGTCTTGGCTCGGGATTGCCGGATATTAGGCCGGCTTTAGTCGTCTGGCCGTGAGGAGCCCAATTTGGGCGAAATTCAATAAGCCCGATTAGCGCATTTCGGGTTTTCTGTGAGTAGCCTCTGAATTTTGGTTAGTTTATGTTAATTAGGTATGAGGGGGATTGATTGGTGAGGAATCGGGTGAGAATCGATGGAAAAATCGAAATGGGGAAATTTCCCGGGTTAGGGCAGTTCGGGTTTTGCCTGATTTGACCTAGCCACGGTCGTTTGTTTTGAAATTCCTTTTGGCAGGTTAAAATAGGTTATTAGAGGCGTACGTGGCCGCTGGAATCGTTCGATTCCGATAACCGACGTGAAAATTACGCGCGTTTGAAGTTTCGGGTCGGTTTTTACCGAACCCAAATTAGTGGCCGTTTAGTTAGGTTTTAGTTGGATTAGGCTAGAAATAGTAGTTTGAGAGTAAATTGGTGAATGTAAGCGTGATTTAATGAAGATTGAATGTTTTTCATAGGTCAAGCCATAGGTGACGTGAGGTGCCAAACCCAGCGAGCTACAGAAGACAGGTAAGTTCTCGTGATCTTCTCTGGCCGATTGGCCTACACCGTACGTCGAGGTCGTCTCGAGGAATTTTGGTGACGTGTTTATTTAATCGCTTTGGTTGGGTAGTTAGGGTTCGATTGTTTTATAGGTTGATGTTGTGTTTTGATGGTATTGTTAGCGTTTTGATGGTATGCTCCGTATGTATGTTTACTTTATGTCATATTGAACTGTTCACGCATCACGTGTTTTAAAAGAACATAGAAAATGAATTTCCGCACGATGTTTTAAAGAAAATGGTAATGCGGCCTGGAGAGGGGCTATTGATCTATTGTGTAGGCACGAAGGGATCTGTCACAGTACCGCATTTAACACATACTCATACAGTTATAGGTCACGCGAGATGGGGCTCAGGCACGGCTGTACGCATTGTAAGCGTGTACCCCCCTCTTCTAGCTGGAAAGAGTAATCCGACCGCTGGAAGTGCTTTCTCCGGTTAGGAGGCTGAGATCTCGGTGACACCCACAGAGTAAAGATAAAGAAAATGCTGCATTATTTCTGAACTCATATGCACAGCACGCATTGCATTTACGTAGAGCTTACTGAGGTTTTTATCTCATAGTGTGTCTGTATGGTGTAGGTGATCCTGATACAGGTGACTACGAGATCCCTCCACCCGAGGAATGATCAGTTGAAGAAAGATGGCCGGTGGGAGTGTGCTGAGCAGTCGGTGCTCATTTTGACCCGTGGGGATGTAAGTAAAGGTATTGAGAAGTTTTGGGTAATGATGGGTTAGTTAGATGAAACTGTATAGTTGAACATATTAGGATGTTTGGTTCTGGTTAGCTGATAGATTGATGTACAGATTTGTTGGCTAACTGTTTTATAAGGCGTTTTGTTAAATTAGTTATTCGAATGATATGGAACTGCTTGGTATTTTCTTTGAAACAGGAGGAATTGTTTAGTTTTTAAACCGAACCACGCAGTTCGTTTTTATGAATTCAAGTTATGTTTTAAATGTGTTTTGAGTCGGTTTTTGGGTGATTTAGTGGAGTGAGGGCTGTAGGGGAGTTGAAGTATTGTTACGAGATATGCTTAAAAGTAAGTTAATAAAGGGAAAGATGTGCAAAGTGTAAAGTGTGAATGTGTTTGAGTGTGATTGGAGTGTGTAAAAGTTGGAAGAAAGAAGGGAGAAAATGAGCGGCCATTTGAGGGAGATCGATCGCCCATTGAAGGGTCGATCGATCGGCCCTCTTGTCTTTTTCTGTTTTGACTCTATTGCCCCTCCTTCCTTGGCCGAGTGTTCTGTTAGTTATTAAGTTGATTTTAATGTTGGTTTGAATAATTGTTTTGTAATTGTTTTAAATGTTTTATTAAATTGTTTTCCACTTAAACGCTAAGTATAAAAGGAAAAGAAAAATTTCGTACGGGAAATTGGGTACAGTGTGAGGGTCGTCACAATTATGGTATCAGAGGCCCCGGGTTTTAAAATCGGTTCTGTAGACTGCTCGATTGCACAGCCACTACGCGGACATCCTTCATCAATTGTAAGTATGTTTATTGCTTTCTTTGAATTTAGTTTCTTAGGATTAATTGTTTTAACTTTTATAGGAGTTATTTATAGATATGGTGCGTCGAGATAATGATCGAGACGACCGAGACGCTACGATAGATCACCTTAAGGATTTCATTGCCCAACAATCCCAACTCGTTGACCGACAAGCGCAGCTTATAGATAGACAATCTCGTCAGCTTGAGATGTTGACGAACCGAGAAAAACCTAGGATCCAAGGATTAGTCACTCCAATGACCACGGCACGAAGAGGGTGGGCAAGGAAGAAATCAAACAAAGCCGACGAAAGCGCGTACGAGGAACTTCTCGGAGACCTCTGTGTCCTGAATGCCAGAAGGAACACTATGGCAATTGTAGATTAGGCACAGAAAGGTGCTTTGGAGTGATTGGTCATTACGTCAAGGAGTACCCGAGACCTGGTAGGGATAAGAAGAAGGTTACATCGAGGATAACTGCCCAGAACAAAGACGAGGATAACGGCCAACCATCAGTTGTTCCAGGTATAGTTTTATTTCGATAATTAAGGGAATGAAGAATACTAGAGTGGGGATGTAGGATAGAATAAAGTTGTGGAGATGATAATTGTATGATAGGTTGAAGTAAGCTAAAAAAAAAAAAAAATAGAGAAGAGTACAACTTATAGGATGTAAGGTTTAAATAAATAGAACAAGACCCTACTTGACAGACCCTTAGGGTTTAGAATATGATCAATCGAGGAGAAATTTGGAGTTAGATATAAGACTTACTAGGGAATGTTCTAGATTGTCGAGGTACCGTTAGTACGTACAATTAGCAGAAATTTAAATCCTAGATCCACAGGAAGCTGGAAGTATCTAGATGAAAATGATGTTCAAGAATTAAAACCTAGATTAATTGATGAGAGGGTAGGGGGAGTAGCAATTTCCGCGGTGATTCGGAGGACGTAATGAATCAATGCAAAAATCGTGATGTGAGATCTAAGCGATTGCATCGGGGTATGCATATCAACCTATATCGATGATAATAATAATAATAATAAGGGTAATTACTCGGAGTTGGAAGGTTAACGAATTCGAGACAATAAAGGGTTAGAGTTATATGAAAAGTAATATGCAAGTGATACTCGGGATTACTGAAATTGGTCATTCTCTAGGAAATAAGTGTCGTCCTAGGAGACTGACAAATAAAGGACAATTGTCAGCTCGTAAAAAGACTTTGATCGACACACTGTAAGGGGGAGACTTGGAGAAGTTAAGAATAATCGACGAGTTAGGGACACGTCAGACAATTAGTGTTGCTTGATTAGATTATGAAGCAAAAGATATAGGAGTTAAGTTGTGAATCTATAGTTGGTACAATTTAAGTTAAGAGCCACAAACATGAGGCTACCTCCAGGATGAAGGTAGAAGCATTAGTGTTTGAGGAACTAGGAAGGTTATCATTAAGAAAAAGATGTTTTAAGATTTGGAGAACCAAATAAGCTTCGGGTCGAGGGCGTAAACTTATCTACAACAAGTTTGCTAACAAGAAGATCGGAGGATAGATCGTTGCACGTGAACAAAGTAGAATATTCTGAGCCGACTAGGAGGAACGAAACAGGGTAAGGTCATTCATTAACGTCAAGGTAATCCTCGTGCAATATTAGGGATAGGTGAAGGATATTGTCAGATTCAATGAGAGGTTAAGATTTGAAGCTAGAATAAAGAGAATGACGATTTTCATAGAAACCATTTAAGTAAACCTAAGTAAAATGATGATTCTCAGTGGTTTGACTCGTATTTGACAAGTCGAGCCCAATGGGTACATAGATAACTCAAAGCTAGAATGAATAGTTTAGAACAAATTCATAACGAGACTTAGGGACTTGACTGTGCTCAAGGTTAACGGGGAGTTAAGTTAGACGAATAAGCACATTGAAGATAGAATAAACGTTTCGGTTAGAACATAATGAAGGAACTCCTTAACGTGACGTAGAATGAAATGTGAGATTTATAGGATCTAACTTACAAGTGAGCATTGGTCTTAAGATAGTAGCAACTTAAGCTCTCAGTTAAACCTGTTGAGGCCTTGAATGTATTTTGGGGATATAGTTAGCGAAAAATAACGATGGAAAGAGTTAAGTTATGAGAACCGCATCAGAAAAGGGATCGGGGTTGGTGAGTTACCCGAGGAAGAATGTGAAGTAGGATATCATTGATGGGATACCTTGCGAAACATAGAGAATAGAATTCTAGTTGAGAAGCTCACATAGAAATAGTTATTAAGACCCGTGAAGTGTCCAAAGAAGGGTATAATTTGGATACTATTGACGCAGAAGTTATACGGGAGCATTACTAGAAAAATGTAGACTCGGATGGTTGTAGTAGTGACCAAGGTTAAGGCTAATGAACTTATACACGAATTTAGTTTACAGCTCCAATAAATATATATATATAGAAATTGTTATACCCGATAGATGGATAAGGTCGTAGGGTAGTTGAGATTTAACGTTGGAGTAAGTAACTTAAGAAGGCTTTGAGGGCGTAAAGTGGCTAAGTGCATAAGGAACTAAACGAACTCAATTCGAGGAATTTAAGTTAAATAAAGGGGAGTTTGGATTACAAGCTGGATGTTGTTAGGAATCCTTGAACGGTAGTCAACCCAAATGACAGTGGAAGTTGATGTTATTTCGAGGATTGAGGATAAGAGACAATCTTTAGTAGAGACCAATTAATAAGTTAGAGTGAGTTTAACGTTTTGGGTGACTAAATGCAAACCAACACGTGCTTGAGACGTTATGTGTCGAGTACCCAGTTAGAGATCGCTCGATTGAGGACTTAGGAAATTTTGTAAGACTCGATGCGTAAGCAAGGACACGTGTAGGCCAATTAAAAGTGAGGAATACGATTACGAAGTTAATATAAAAATTGAGTTGGTGTGCATCCCGACTAGAGACAGAGTTGATGAAACTATGTTTAAGTTTGGATTACAGCCCAAGAGTTGGAAGGGATTTTTAGATGATATTCGATCTAACTGATGTTAGGAAATTTGGACGCAGATGCGATATAAAGTAATAGCTGAGAGAAACTTCGATGGGAGAAGATTTTGAGGTTACTTCGTTAGGAAATTGAGGACTTGAATTAGGCTTAGATCGGGGAAGCCTGAACATAAGGCCAAGTCAGAAGAGTAAGGAAGTTTAACTTATGGACGATTAAGTGAAACTAACGTGTGTAAATTATTTACGTGCATATCAGTGCAGTTGGGTTATTAAAATTTGAGACGTGAGGATTACTAGCACGTGGTGCACAACCGAAGACTTAGTTAATTAAATCAAACGCAGAAGACATGGTTAGGAGGTTAACGATGCGTCATTTGGTTTTAGGGATTTTGGTTTAGAACCATGGAGATTGACCCTAAGTATGGGCTAGAATCGAAGCCCTTGTGTGGGAGTTCAGAATTTTAGAGGGTTGGAGAAAGGTGACTTGAAAAGAACGGAGCGATTGTAAATCATAGTATAAGGCCGCAAGACATGAGACAGTAATGCCAAATACTGCAAGCTAAGTCAAATTTTGAGGACAAAATTTTAATTAAGGTGGATTGAATGTAACGCCCGGTTTTACGGGATCTTTATAATTCCATAATATAATGGCATTTTTATACATATGTCGAATTAATTCCGTTTTGCAAGCAGAAAGTGTTATTAGAATCCTAATGATTTGTATAGATTTTAGGAGATATACGTGATTTAGCGAAATTTCGAAATGGCCGAAAATACGGGAGGGCAAAAATTAATGTTTAATAAGGAATAGTTTTATTATTATTATTATTATTATTATTATTATTATTATTTAAAAATATATATATATGATAAAACGACAGAATGGCCGAAGCAATTCTTTCATTCGCGAACGCCGAAGGTAAGGCAGCGAAGGAGAGAGGCGAGGGTGAGCGATCGACGGCCGTTCACCGCCAATTTCTGTGGTTTTCCGGCCAGACGACGGCGACTAGCAGACTCCGGCTTGTCTCCGGGCACAAACCGAACGGTGAGCCCTATTCTTGCCCTGTTTTCGGTTTGGTCGTGGCCGGGGGTGACGAGCTTGTTTTGGCTCCGATCACCGGCCGTTTTTGGGTGGTCTTGGCTCGGGATTGCCAGACATTAGGCCGGCTTTAGTCGCCTGGCCGTGAGGAGCCCAATTTGGGCAAAATTCAATAAGCCCGATTAGGGCATTTCGGGTTTTCTGTGAGTAGCCTCTGAATTTTGGTTAGTTTATGTTAATTAGGTATGAGGGAGATTGATTGGTGAGGAATCGGGTGAGAATTGATGGAAAAATCAAAATGGGGAAATTTCTCAGGTTAGGGCAGTTCGGGTTTTGCCTGATTTGACCTAGCCACGGTCGTTTGTTTTGAAATTTCTTTTGGCAGGTTAAAATAGGTTATTAGAGGAGTACGTGGCCGCTGGAATCGTTCGATTCCGATAACCGACGTGAAAATTACGCGCGTTTGAAGTTTCGGGTCGGTTTTTACCGAACCCAAATTAGTGGCCGTTTAGTTAGGTTTTAGTTGGATTAGGCTAGAAATAGTAGTTTGAGAGTAAATTGGTGAATGTAAGCGTGATTTAATGAAGCTTGAATGTTTGTCATAGGTCGAGCCATAGGTGACGTGAGGTGCCAAACCCAGCGAGCTACAGAAGACAGGTAAGTTCTCGTGATCTTCTCTGGCCGATTGGCCTACACCGTACGTCGAGGTCGTCTCGAGGAATTTTGGTGACGTGTTTATTTAATCGCTTTGGTTGGGTAGTTAGGGTTCGATTGTTTTATAGGTTGATGTTGTGTTTTGATGATATTGTTAGCGTTTTGATGGTATGCTCCGTATGTATGTTTACTTTATGGCATATTGAACTGTTCACGCATCACGTGTTTTAAAAGAACATAGAAAATGAATTTCCGCACGATGTTTTAAAGAAAATGGTAATGCGGCCTGGAGAGGGGCTATTGATCTATTGTGTAGGCACGAAGGGGTCTGTCACAGTACCGCATTTAACACATACTCATACAGTTATAGGTCACGCGAGATGGGGCTCAGGCACGGTTGTACGCGTTGTAAGCGTGTACCCCCCTCTTCTAGCTGGAAAAAGTAGTCCGACCGCTGGATGTGCTCTCTCCGGTTAGGAGGCTGAGATCTCGGTGACACCCACAGAGTAAAGATAAAGAAAATGCTGCATGATTTCTGAACTCATATGCACAGCACGCATTGCATTTACGTAGAGCTTACTGAGGTTTTTATCTCATAGTGTGTCTGTATGGTGTAGGTGATCCTGATACAGGTGACTACGAGATCCCTCCACCCGAGGAATGATCAGTTGAAGAAAGATGGCCCGTGGGAGTGTGCTGAGCAGTCGGTGCGCATTTTGACCCGTGGGGATGTAAGTAAAGGTATTGAGAGGTTTTGGGTAATGATGAGTTAGTTAGATTAAACTATATAGTTGAATATATTAGGATGTTTGGTTCTGGTTAGCTGATAGATTGATGTACAAATGTGTTGGCTAACTGTTTTATAAGGCATTTTGTTAAATTAGTTATTTGAATGATATGGAACTGCTTGGTATTTTCTTTGAAACAAGAGGAATTGTTTAGTTTTTAAACCGAACCACGCAGTTCGTTTTTATGAATTCGAGTTATGTTTTAAATGTGTTTTGAGTCGGTTTTTGGGTGATTTAGTGGAGTGAGGGCTGTATGGGAGTTGAAGTATTGTTACGAGATATGCTTAAAAGTAAGTTAATGAAGGGAAAGATGTGCAAAGTGTAAAGTGTGAATGTGTTTGGGTGTGATTGGAGTGTGTAAAAGTTGGAAGAAAGAAGGGAGAAAATGAGCGGCCAATTGAAGGAGATCGATCGCCCATTGAAGGGTCGATCGATCGGCCCTCTTGTCTTTTTCAGTTTTGACTCTCTTGCCCGTCCCTCCTTGGCCGAGTATTCTGTTAGTTATTAAGTTGATTTTAATGTTGGTTTAAATAATTGTTTTGTAATTGTTTTAAACGTTTTATTAAATTGTTTTCCACTTAAACGCTAAGTATAAAAGGAAAAGAAAAATTTCGTACAGGGAAATTAGGTACAGTGTGAGGGTCGTCACACTTACTAAGAAAGAAACCCTATGTGCAATGTTACGACCCAAAACCCAACGGGCCGCGACTTACATAGTCATGGACGTATTCCTATTCGTGACTTGTATTTTTTTTTCTTTGCAACATAAAGAAAATCTATTCGGAAGGATCATGCTAAAACGTTTGAAGTCCATATGCAAAACTTATTTGGAACCACTTGAAAACTTCTTAAAACATTTATAAAATCTAAAGAGGGAATTTGGAGGAGGATAAACTCAGTTTTAAAAGAAAAGAGGAGGGGTAATTTGGGTACACAAGAAAGCCGATCGATCGCCCAACCTTTGAGCGATCGATCGCCCCTCCAAAATATGCCTAGCCGATCGATCGCTCGTTCCTTGAGCAATCGATTGCCCCCTTTAAAACAATTTTACCGATTGATCACCAATTCTACCGATCGTTTGGCAACCTCCCTGGAATCAATATTTCACCAAAACATTTATGCCGATCGATCGCCCCCTTGGCCGATCGATCGGCAACCTCTCTGGTTCCTGCATTCTTCCCACGCCAATCAAACATACGTTAATCCAACAAAACTTCTTCTAAATTCATCAATCAGTACCCAATTTAAATCATTCAATCAAGAGACTTTAAACCCTAAAACTATCCATCATTGAAAATCATACGTGAATAAACGAGTAAACCGTAGCGGAAGTCAGAACGTGGGAAAACCCCTTAGTCATAAAATCATCTTTAAAACCAACAAGAAAAGATACCAATCATCCCAATACTAGTCATCACATGAGAATCCTACGAAATGCTTTTACTTAAACTTCTATAGCGTAAACTTTTACCAATCTTGTTAAGAGTACCACCTTCGGGTCAAAATGCCGCCCAGCCACAAATCTCGCCACGAGCACCATCCAACAACTCAACTTAAACTTCGTCATTCGGTTTGAGGTTCTCACCTTCAAACTCGTCACCTACATCATAAGGTTCAAACTATAAGCCTAATGCTTGGTAAGGAGTGCAACAAACACATAAAAGCTCATGAATGCATACATCACAGAATCATATTTGTGTTCGTAATCATACTCTTACTCATCTTTTACTTGGCATGAATTAAGGGAGGACCCAGGGAGAAAGGGGCAAGGGAATCATAATCGTAGTCCAAACGGACAATAACAGTAACGATTAGTCCGGGCCCCACCAGCGGGAGGATCCCCTAACTAATCGTGCAGTAACAGCCCGGCCCCCACCAGCGGGAGGATTCGCGAGTCTTCCTGCCAGCCCGGCCCCCACTAGCGGGAGGATCCGCGAACCGTACAAAAATCTTGTGAACATAATCATGGCCAATTCACCCCATTCCACACTTAATCATGTTTACATGTACATTTCATATTCTTAACTTATTCATATAGAACGTGCACATGATACATAGACATGGGTTCATATAGGAGTGACATACTAAAAGGGCGAATAATACATCGCGTATCATAACATCACTCTACTCAAATTCATCATAACATAGCACATGTCAAGTCATAATCGTAAAACAACCACCCAAACAAACCTCCCTAGTCTCCTTGGGATGTAGGGCCCTAAAGACCGGAATCCTAACACACTCACTTACCTAGACTCCTTTAGCAACGTCATGCCTTCACCTTAAGTCCTTTTACCTAGGACATTTACATAATTCGATGTTAAAAATCACTCCTAAATAATCTAAATTCAAAACAAGTAAAATCCTAGCTAAGAAAATTTCCTAGAAATTCAACTAATCTCATTCGGGCATTTTATCGAACACTTGGTGTGCATAAAAATTCTAACCTAACATTAATGGCATTCAAATCTATCAACCACCAAAGATCAAGCCAACAACCATTATTTCTCAACCTACAATCAACAATAGCCCAAGCTCCCCCATCAATACGCATTAATACACAAATCCTATCCATTTCCAATGTTACCCTATATAGTTCCACGATTTAAACACTACAATCCTATTTAGTATAAACTCCTAAACCGAAAACTCAACGATTAGATCATCTAGAACTCACCTAGGGCTTGAATCCTTGAAAGAAAACAGAGGAGAATTGGCTAGGAGGTAGGTTTGGAGGAGGGAAGCCGTGGGAGAGGAGGTAATCGCCGCCAGGGAGAGAGAGCCGAGAAGGTGAAGGGAAAGTTAGGGAATTTTAGGTTTTAATTAATTTTTGATCTACAAAATTACCTTATTGTCCTTCGACATAATTCTTTTACTTAAACCCAAGAATTAACCCATGATTCGATTTCCTCCAAAATATATTAACCCACTAAAATTCCTTATAAGTTCTTAGGGTTCCAATAAAACTTCTTGTTTGCCAATTGGGCTTAAATTTAATAATTTTACGAATTAGAACGCTATACGATAAAATTGGAGATCCCAAAATGAAATCCATAGTCCCAAAAATCCGAGTGTTACATCCTACCCTCTTTATTTAAAATTTTGTCCTCAAAATTTGCGTACCTGAACAACTCAGGATACTTGTCCATCATGTCTTGCTGTCGCTCCCACGTGGCTTTCTCAATATTGTGATTCATCCATAATACTTTTACTAGTAGAATCTCCTTGTTCCGTAACACTTTAATAGACGAATCAAGGACACACATCGGTTTCTCTTCATATGTCAAGGTCGGTTGAATATCAATGTTCACCGGCTCCACAACATGTGTCGGATCGCGTATACACTTCCTCAACATCGACACGTGGAAGACGTTGTGAACTCCGTCCATTGATGAAGGCAGCTGCAACCTATATGCAGTACTCCCAATCCTTGCCAAAATAGGAAAGGGTCCGACAAATCTTGGGTTAAGCTTCCCTTTCTTTCCGAACTGCATAACACCTCTGAACGGTGAGATCTTTAAGAAAACTTTGTCTCCGACGGCAAACTTGAGGTTCCTTCTTCTCTGATCAGCGTAACTCTTTTGTCGGCTTTGTGCAGTCTCCATCCTCTGCCTAATAAAATCAATCTTATCGGACATCTGTTGCACAATTTCAGGGCCTAGCAATTTTGCTTCGCCAACTTCGTCCCAGTACAAAGGCGATCTACACACCCTGCCATACAACGCGTCAAAAGGTGCCATTCTGATGGTGGATTGGTAACTATTGTTATAGGAAAACTCAACTAATGGTAGATGTCGACTCCATGATGTCTGAAATTCAAGCACGCATGCCCTCAACATGTCCTCAAGAATCTGGATAGTTCACTCCAATTGTCCATCGGTTTGAGGGTGGAATGTCGTGCTAAAGGTTAACTTGGTACCCATTGCGCCTTGTAGACCTTTCCAAAATCTTGAGGTAAACCTAGGATCGCGATCCGAGACAATTGAAACCGGAATCCCATGCAACCTGATAATTTCTTGGTCATACAAGTCAGCAAACGGATCCATTGTATAAGTCATCTTTACCGGTAGGAAGTGGGCTGATTTTGTCATTCGGTCGATTATGACCCAAATGCTATCATGGCCTTTGGTCGTCTTTGGCAAATCTACAACAAAGTCCATGGCAATGTTTTCCCATTTCCACTCAAGGATCGGTAATGGCTGAAGAGTACCTCCCGGTCTTTGCGGTTCTACCTTAACTTGCTGGCATACTATACATGACTCCACATACTTGGCAACATCTTGCTTTAGATTCGGCCACCAGTAATGCAACTTCCAATCACGGTACATCTTGGTGTTACCTGGGTGCACAGAAAAGGGAGATTAGTGTGCCTCTGCCAAAATCAACTTCCGTAATTCTTCATCTTCAGGGACGTACCAGCGATCTCTGAATTTCAAAATCCCATCCTCCGAAAAACTAAACTCAGAAGGAACATCCGACATCTTGCTCACGATATTTTTCTTCTCCTTCGAATCTAATTGTTGAGCCTCTTTGATCTTATCCAAGATAGTCAGCCGAATGGTTAACTCCGAAAGCAAGGCCGATAATTCCGGAACTAACTCCAATTCAAACTTCTAAACTTCAACTTTTAAGGGTAGAGACATGACTGACATAGCGGGTTGCATCGTCGTTTGCATTCTGCTTAATGCATAAGCTACCGCATTGGCTTTACCAGGGTGATACTTAATCTCAAAGTCATAGTCCTTAACAAATTCAAGCCAACGCCTTTGTCTCATGTTTAATTCCTTTTGAGTAAAAAGATATTTCAGACTTTTATGGTCCGAAAATACCTCGCATTGCTGACCGTACAGGTAATGTCTCCAGATCTTTAGTGCAAATACCATAGCGGCAAATTCCAAATCGTGAGTAGGGTAATTTTGCTCATAACTTTTCAGTTGCCTGGAAGCATACGCTGCAACTTTGCCCTCTTTCATCAACACACACCCCAAACCAATCTTGGATGCGTCGCAATATACACTGAATTTTCCTTCATCCATAGAGAGTGTCAATAAAGGAGTTGTCGTTAATTTTAGTTTCAACGTCTGGAAACTCTCCTCACAAGCTCCTGACCAAGAGTATTTGATGTCTTTCTTTGTTAAACCAATCAGAGGTTTGACTATCATTGAAAATCCTTTGATGAACTTTCTGTAATAGCCTTCCAAACCAAGGAAACTACGAACTTCGTTGGCATTTCTTGGTTGTGGCCAATCTTTTACCGCTTGTGTTTTAATTAGATCAACAGAAATGCCTTCTGCGGAGATGACGTGACCCAAAAAATTGACTCTATCCAGCCAAAATTCGCACTTAGAGAATTTAGCATATAACTGCTGCTACCTAAGAGTCGCCAAAATAATCCTTAGGTGATCTTTATGTTCGTCCTCAGTCTGAGAATAAATCAGAATGTCGTCTATAAACACAATAACAAATTTGTCTAAATATTCTCGAAACACTTGGTTCATCATGTCCATGAAGGCTGCAGAAGTGTTCATCATCCCAAACGACATCACAAGAAATTTGTAATGTCAGTATCGGGTTCTAAACGCAGTCTTAGGCACGTTCTCGGCCTTGACTTTTAATTGGTAGTAGCCTGAGCGTAAGTCGATTTTAGAAAATATCTTGGCTCTTTGAAGCTGATCAAATAGGTCGTCAATTCAGGGCAAGGGGTACTTATTCTTGATTGTTAGTTTGTTTAACTCCCTGTAATCTATGCACATTCTGAGGGACCCGTCCTTCTTTTTGACAAATAAAACAGGTGCACCCCAGGGAGAACAACTAGGGCGCACGAAACCTTTGTCTACTAATTCTTGTAACTGAGTTTTTAGCTCCTTCAATTCAACGGGTGCCATACGATAGAGATTCTTAGACACTGGCGAGGCATCAGGGTATGTATCGATCACAAATTCAATTTCCCTATCTGGCGGTAATCCTGGATGATCGTCCAAGAATACCTCAAGAAACTCTCAAACTATAGGAATGTCTTGGAGTTTTAGCTTATCATTTTCTCGTAAATCAATTACACTAGCTAGATAACCCACACATCCATTTTTCAATAACTGCTGAGCATCCAACGAGGATATAATCGGCATCTTGCTTGTTTTTGGAATGGCTTGGAAGAAATACCGGTCTTCAATCGGGGGTCAGAATTCAACTAATCCAGTCCTACAACTTATCGTGGCGTAATGTCTGAATAACCAATCCATCCCTAAAATGACTTCGTACCCTTTCATATCGATTAAGATTAGTTCCACATATAACTTCTTATCTCCTACTGACACGATATCGCCCTTTACTACTTGTTCTGAATGTAAGGACTCCCCTGACGGTAACATAATACTATAAGACTTGTCAGCCAGCAAGAACCATAAGTTATGCTTGCAAACAAACGTGGTTGCCACAAAAGAATGAGTGGCTCCCGTGTTAATGAGTGTGTACGCGGGTTCACCGCATATTAATATGGTACCTGTTATAACTGTGTGCTGAACTACATCTTCATCTTCCATCAAGGCAAAGACTCTAGGTGCCACCCTCGCTCGGTTTGCATCCGGCGGCAAAGGACAATCTTTAATCAAATGACCAACCTTGTCGTACCTGAAACATCGGCCTGTGAATAACTTACACTCGCCGTAATGGTTCCTCTGGCAGGTGAAACATAGAGGAGCTTGAGGGGCCCCTTGAGGTCGCTTTCCTTTTCCTTGGTCGTCATTTGGATTGAAGGGTCTCTTCACACCTTTCTGTTGCTGCTGCCCTCCTCTGTTTTGCTGTGGCTGCCACCCCCTATTCTGTCGCGGAAGAGGCTGAGTTTCCCTGATAGACTTCCCAGGCGGCTCACGTTGCCCTTGCATCGCTATTTCAACCTCTTCCAGTTCCAAGGCCTTAGCTGCCACCTCGGAATAAGGTATGTTATGAATTCCTGCGGTCTTTACACCCCTGAAAAGATTTGGCTTCAGCCCTTGGACAAATTGGTGAATTTTGTCTTCTTCATCATCCACCAGGCAGGGTGCAAATTGTGACAATGCTTCAAACTTACAAATGTAGTCCGCCACAGAACCGATTTGGCGCAGCTGCATAAACTCCATCTTTTTGGTGGCCCGAACCGCTCGGCTGAAGTACTTGTCAAAAAAGGCCGTCTTGAACCATGCCCAAGTCATAGTTTCCATGTTAGTAGTGCTCTTAATTGAGTCCCACCAATGCTTTGCACCCAGTGCAAGATGAAAAACAGCACATGTGATCTTGTCCCCCTTTTCGACCTTGGCATACAAAAACATGTCTTCAATTGTTCGAATCCATTCTTCAGCATAGATAGGGTCCGAAACTTTGCCATTAAATATCGAAGGTTGAAGTAAGTGAAAACGCTCGCCACCATGGTCATGAGTCGTATTCAAGCTAGAATTCCCATGCTCCTCTCTAGTAGCCACAAGCTATTCAATCTGGCGGGATTGGCGTAGAACCAATTCTGTTAGCTGGGCAATGGTATTACTATCTTCGTTTGTTTCTCTTTGTTGACCTCTCACCATCTTGAAAGTCCTATCATATTATCATAAACACATCTTAACTTTAATGACATTATAAAAATCATAAACACTTACAGTTGTTGGAGTGTACTCATGCGGCGATTTGTGCTGGTAGGCAGTCTACAGAACCGATTTTAAAACCCGGGCGCTCTGATACCAAAGTTGTCACGACCCGAAACCCAACGGGCCGCGACTTACATAGTCATGGACGTATTTCTATTCATGACTCGTATTTTTTTTTCCAACATAAAGAAAATCTATTCGAAAGGATCATGCTAAAACGTTTGAAGTCCATATGCAAAACTTATTTGGAACTACTTGAAAACTTCTTAAAACATTTATAAAATCTAAAGAGGGAATTTGGAGGAGGATAAACTCGGTTTTAAAAGAAAAGAGGAGAGGTAATTCGGGTA
The DNA here is from genome assembly GCA_022432975.1 of Begonia masoniana. Taxonomy (NCBI): domain Eukaryota; kingdom Viridiplantae; phylum Streptophyta; class Magnoliopsida; order Cucurbitales; family Begoniaceae; genus Begonia; species Begonia masoniana. The sequence goes on along the minus strand of CM039508.1, from coordinate 26,542,164 downwards.
CGCAAGAGAGCCGATCGATCGCCCAACCTTTGAGTGATCGATCACCCCTCCAAAATATGCCTAGCTGATCAATCGCTCGTTCCTTAAACGATCGATCGCCCCCCCTAAATTCAATACAGCCGATTGATCGCCCCCTTTAAAACAATTCTGCCGATTTATCGCCAATTCTGCCGATCGTTCGGCAACCTCCCTGGAATCAATATTTCACCAAAACATTTATGCCAATCGATCGCCCCCTTGGCCGATCGATCGGCAACCTCTCTGGTTCCTTCATTCTTCCCATGCCAATAAAACATACGTTAATCCAACAAAACTTCTTCTAAATTCATCAATCAGTACCCAATTTAAATTATTCAATCAAGAGACTTTAAACCCTAAAACTATACATCTTTGAAAATCATACGTGAATAAACGAGTAAACCGTAGCGGAAGTCAGAACGAGGGAAAACCCCTTGGTCATAAAATCATCTTTAAAACCAACAAGAAAAGATACAAATCATCCCAATACTAGTTATCACATGAGAATCCTACGAAATCCTTTTACTTAAACTTCTATAGCGTAAACTTTTACCAATCTTGTTAAGAGTACCACCCTCGGGTCAAAACGCCGCCCAACCACAAATCCCGCCACGAGCACCATCCAGCAACTCAACTTAAACTTCGTCATTCGTTTTGAGGTCCTTACCTTCAAACTCGTCACCTACTTCATAAGGTTCAAACTATAAGCCTAATGCTTGGTAAGGAGTGCAACAAACACATAAAAGCTCATGAATGCATACATCACATAATCATATTTGTGTTCGTAGTCATATTCTTACTCATCTTTTACTTGGCATGAATTAAGGGAGGACACGGGGAGAAAGGGGCAAGGGAATCATAATTGTAGTCCAAAAGGACAATAACAGTAACGACTAGTCCGGCCCCCACCAGCGGGAGGATCCGCGAACTAATCTTGCAGTAACGGCCCGGCCTTCACCAACGGGAGGATTCGCGAGTCTTCCTGCCAGTCCGGCCCCCACCAGCGGAAGGATCCGCGAACCGTACAAAAATCTTGTGAACATAATCATGGTTAATTCACCCCGTTCCACACTTAATCATGTTTACATGTACATTTCATATTCTTAACTTATTCATATAGAACGTGCACATGATACATAGACATGGGTTCATATAGGAGTGACATACTAAAAGGACGAACAATACATAGCGTATCATAACATCACTCTACTCAAATTCATCATAACATAGCACATGTTAAGTCATAATCGTAAAACAACCACCTAAACAAACCTCCCTAAGTCTCCTTGGGATGTAGGGCCCTAAAGGCCGGAATCCTAACATACTCACTTACCTGGACTCCTTTAGCAACGTCGTGCTTTCACCTTAAGTCCTTTTACCTAGGACATTTTAATAATTGGATGTTAAAAATCACTCCTAAATAATCTAAATTCAAAACAAGTAAAATCCTAGCTAAGGAAATTTCCTAGAAATTCAACTAATCTCATTCGGGCATTTTATCGAACACTTGGTGTGCATAAAAATTCTAACCTAACATTAATGGCATTCAAATCTATCAACCACCAAAGATCAAGCCAACAACCATTATTTCTAAACTTACAATCAACAATAGCCCAAGCTCCCCCATCAATACGCATTAATACACAAATCCTATCCATTTCCAATGTTACCCTATATAGTTCCATGATTTAAACACTACAATCCTATTTAGTATAAACTCCTAAACCGAAAACTCAACAATTAGATCATCTAGAACTCACCTAGGGCTTGAATCCTTGAAAGAAAATGGAGGAGAATTGGCTAGGTGGTAGGTTTGGAGGGAAGCCGTGGGAGAGGAGGTAATCGCCGCCAGGGAGAGAGAGCCGAGAGGGTGAAGGGAAAGTGAGGGAATTTTAGGTTTTAATTAATTTTTGATCTACAAAATTACCTTATTGCCCTTCCACATAATTCTTTTACTTAAACCCAAGAATTAACCCATGATTTGATTTCCCCCAAAATATAGTAACCACTAAAATTCCTCATAAATCTTTGGGGTTCCAATAAAACTTCATGTTCGCCAATTGGGCTTAAATTTAATAATTCTACGAATTAGAACGCTATACGATAAAATTGGAGATCCCAAAATGAAATCCATAGTCCCAAAACTCCGGGTGTTACATGCAATGTATGCACCTAATCCTTTTTCCCAAACTTATCAAGAGACCTACCAAATTGAAAGGAGCTACCTAGGCCCATTTTTAATCCAAACTGAGAGCGTCTCTCGTATGCTTTGAAAATTATTGGAATTCCCATATTTGCCTCAATGACCAAGGATGGAAAAATTTGTTTGAACACCATGGAACATCCTATTTCCTTCAATCCAATTCTAAAGGATGAAATTCCTAGTAAGGCCGTGAACAATAAAATGCCCAAGTATGTACCACCAAACTCTTTAATTTCTTGGATTTTTAGAATTGGTTGGGATAACAATTCTATTTTGTGGTGTGATAAAATTTCATGTATGCATCACATTATTGAAAATGTTGATATTTACCCTCTTTTAAAGAAACTGTTTTTGGGTATGAAAGGACCATGTTGTAAAACTTTGGAAAATTATGTTATGCATGATAAATTGAACATGGATCTTTATTACCTATTCTTTTCATGGCATTATTTTCTTTGGTTTCTAAAGATTATTCTACTCATGAATGACATGAAACTAGTTGATAAATTCAGATTTTTAGGATTCAGAACCCTTTATTTTGAGAAGAAGAAGCTTGGAAATGAGAGTATGAAAGAATTTTCTTTGTTGTTTTTCTTAAGGCAAGAAAAGGAATGCTTAATATGCTGTTTTTACATGGGAGATATACAATGGAAATTCTGGTTGAAAAGCATGATATCCGAAATGAGCTTTATTGAACTTGAAATTTGTTACGTGCTAGCTAAGTTCTTTTCTATTGGGAAACATTTGCATAAATCTATCTTTTATAAGCTAAACATTGAAGGAGAGTTTGAAAATCATGACAATTATTTTGTGAAAAGGATATTGATTTGGGATAAGAAAGAAGTTGGGTTGATGTTAGATAAACATAGTTTTTATAATTCTTTCTTGAGCTTTACCAAAGTTACTTCTTATGCTAGAATGTTTTTCCTTTATATTTTCATGGATGAAAGATGGGAAGAGTTCCTTTGGAACCTCACAGCTTCTTAACCTTTTTATGAGGAACAACATCATTGAAGTAGCCAAGGAGGTAAGTGGTACTTCAACTACAAGGTATGTAACCTCCAATCATTTAATCTCTTGGATATTTAGGATTGGTTGGATTGAAGTTAGTATTATTGGTATGTATGACAAAATTTTTCTGGTTCTTGTTACATTTGTGGATTGCATTGTTGACTTATCTTTATCTATGCTTGATTTCGAAGTTATGAGAAGAACTAGGAAAAGATATGTTGCTACTACATATGTTGATACCAATTTTGAGAAATTAATGAATCCTAACTCACTTGTTTGTTGGAAAATGTGTATCTTTTCTTTTGCGCGGATAAAATCTGAATGTTGTGATAAGCTTGGTATAGTTGATATGACTAAATCTTGCTTACAATTTATTAGCCATGAACTAACCATGTTTATTTGGTTAACCCAAAAATATTATTGATGGTTAAAAGATTTTCAATTAATTATCTTGATAGACAAGTATATTGCGTCTCTATTAAAGTTTAAAGCCCTTATGAAACCTAGTGTTGAAGAAGTCTACTCCGAGGTGAGCCAACTATCAAGATTTAAAGTCAAATCTTCAATAACCCGGAGAGGATGATATGCCCCGGCCCTCAATCTGAATTCAAGCCAAGGTAAGTATTTTAATCAAATTAATCTACTACTTGGGTTGTGTGTTTTTGTAGAAAAATGCCTTGTGGAAGCTTATAAAGGAGTCAAGCCTCTCATCCTCGCAAGAGTACAAATTGGATCACTCATTTTTTTTAAGGAGTTTGACCTCCTTTTTGACAAATTATATAAATTAAAATGCCTTAGCATTTTAAGTGTACTTTTTTCGTGGCAAACATTCTAGCCTTATATTTTATGGGCATGATTGCCAAGTTACTCTTTTTGTAAGGCAAAATATGCCTCTTATTTAGGACTGATACAAAAGGGCATTTTAGTCAAGAATTGGATTCAAAAGAGGAGTGATCAACTAAGGGAAGGAAGGGAATCCACAGTAGCATGAAGCTCGCAACAAATCAAGCACCTGAACCGGGATGGACCGGCCAAACCGGAGTCGCACACGCAGAAGCTATTGGATCGCTCTCATGGCCGGCTGACTACAACGGCTATTTTTCTAGCTGTTGCCAATGGCTATTCTGAAGCTGTCTTCCTTCGAGCTCTGTAAAAGGGTTCGACAAAATGAATAGAATCTGTTCATTAAGCATTAAAGCTTCGTCCAAAAAGTGATTTGTGCTTGCCGAAGGGGTAAGTGTGCTTCGGTGAGAACCCAAAGGAGCAGAGCCTCCTGTGCTCTCAAGGCCAAGTTTCCTTGTGAGTCACTACCCCATTCCATCTCTCCTTCTTCTCTGTTGTATAAGGGAGAAAACAATGGGATAAACCTTTCCTCCAGCTCCGAAACTTTCTCATCGGAAAGTTACTGCCGAAGAGCTAAAACTTAACTCTTGGGACGGTATTTGGAGCCAACATTCATTCTTCATTTTCATCGTCACTTTCTAAACATCACCCATTTCGTAAAATTGCATTTCTATGCTTATTTCCTTCCTCTGTCTTACGCATTTTTTACTCTGTTTTCATTTTTTTTTATTATTTTTCTTTCTGTTGTGGTTTTGTTTCAAACAAACAATTTCAGTTCTGCTTCCGCAACACCTTTGAGTTTGCTTTGCGAGAGAATTGCAGACCCAATTCATAACAAGTCCTCGTGTTGCACCCTTTTTTTTGACCGAGTACTTCCTTCCATATCAGGGGCGACAGAGATCCGCACAAGATGACACGGTAGCCCTTAGAAAAGGGGCCATGTAACCCACGAAAATGACAAGGGTTCTCGGTGTGTGACAGGAGTGGAAATTCGAGGAGAGGGGAATATAAAACGAGAAGAAAATGCTATTAACCAAATAAGGTCTTGTGTGTGACTTGTGGCCGAGATTAGTGTGCAAGGTGATGGCAAGAAATGTAGAAGAAAAAAAAAAAAAAGATGAAGAGAAGGAGAGTGTGTAAAACGTGGAGAGAGTACTAAGGAGATGAAAAGGATGTGGGTGAAGGTGATATGGCCGAATATGGAAGAGGAAAATAAGCTTGAAATGAGTGAAAGATGAAGTACCTTTGGCGGACCCGAGAGCTATCTGACGTTGAGCTCTCGGGTGCATGTTTTTCCTGGAGGAAAAAAGACCACCGTAGGCCTAGGTTTTATTCCTCGAAGCCCTTAACTCTAAAGAGAGCAAGGTGAGGGAAAATAAGAGTTATCCTAGCAACCTTGAGCTAGGGTAACAATGGAGGACTTCTCCACTCGATTCAAGAATCGAGGAACACCCGAAGGGCTTCCAACACTCGGTTAGTAAAATAAGAATTTTATAAAAATGGGCAAAAGTATTTTACAATCTGCAATGCTATGATTAAATAGGCAATCCCTAGGGTGGATGATTAGGGTTTGGCAAAGTGCAAGAGGAATTTGGAGCCATTGGATGAGGAAGGATTCGGCAGTCAAGATGGTGTCCATGCGCGTGCAAATCGGGTGGTGGAGGTGCTGCTCAGCGCGCGCTAATCGACGGTCTAAGGCTGAAGCCGTGCGCCCGCGATCTGGTGGCCCAGATTGCTTCCCGGGTGCACGCCATCAATAGTGTAGCTAGCAGATCTGTGTGCGCGCCACGCCAGCAATCCAGGTGCTGCCCGCACGCCTCCATCTGACGGATGCTGCTCCTGCCCGCGCGCCTACCTGGTGTACCAGGTGCTGCCCGCGCGTGCGCCAGATCGACGCTCCACAAAAACCCGCGCCCAAAGTTGATCAATGGCCGAAGTTGTGCCACCTCTTTGATCCATGTTGCCACCCACATTGTACTTGCAAATTTCCATACCTTAAGTGTAAGCTCTTCTTTGGGCTAAGGCTTGGTTTGAGGTCTATTTGTTGAAGTGCTTTTTCCTTTGTTGAATAAATCTTCAACTCATCATCCACCAACATACATCTAATCCTAACCACACACTTTAATGCATGATGCAATATAATCATCCACCAACATGCATCTAATCCTAACCACACAATCTAATCCATGATGCAATATAATTAATCTATACAATAAAGGCTAGAGTATGCCAAATAAGTTCAAAAAATAAAATTACAAAGGTAGGGACTGGGAAGACAAATTCCCATTGAGCCACTTGAGGTCTCCGTTGGCTTGCTCCAATTGAGGCTATGCAGGGGATTGTCCATATCTTCTAAAGTCGACTCCCATGTAAAATCCACAATGGGATCCATACTTGCAAAAAGAACAAGGTCATCAGAAATTTGGTTAAGTAAATTATGGGCCCGAGTTTGAGATCTTGTGATGGGCCTCCGTGGCATGTCATCCCCTCTGGGTGGCTGAGGATTTGTCCTCAAATCCAATGGTTCAGCGTCCTCTTCATGTCCCAATTCGCCAGGTAACTCCAACTTATAGGCATTATTATTTATTTGTTCTATTATCTTGAAGAGACCTTCAGCTCTAGGCAGGAGTTTGGAGCGTCTCTTGGTCGAAAATCGCTCTTTTCTAAGGTGTAGCCATACTAAATCTCTCACGTTGAAGATTACTTCTTTTCGTCCCTTATTGGCATGCTTAGCATAGTTGGTGTTACTCTTTTTGTAACACCCGGTTCTTTGCGCGATTTTTGTAATTATATATATAAAATGACATTTTTGTAAATATGTCAAATTAAGTCTGTTCTGCGAATGAAAAATGTCATCACGATCCTAATAATTAATATGAATTTTAAGAAAATTTCGAGAATTTTAGGGGTTGTAACGTTATATTACGAGAATTACGTTTCTCGTAATATAATGGACATTTTAGTAAAAATAGTAAACGATGTCCGTTTTGCGAACGGACAATTTTAATAAAGCCTTGACAATAAATTGGAATTATTGGCGAAGTAAGAAAATTTGGAATAACCGAATCGTTTGCTAAATTACGAAACAAAGGACGAAATAAATAAAAATAAGTGCAAATGGCGTTATGGTAATTTGCAGAGCCAAATTTTAATTAAAAACCATAATTCCTCTTCTCCTCCACCATTTCACGAAAACTTCTCTGCATTTCTCCCTCCAGGCGATTTTTCATCGCCTTTCACGCGGTCTCCATTTTCGGCGACCGATTCCTCTCCGATCAACTTCCGTTCTTCGTGTTTTCTCCTCCAATAAACGCTCTAGGTAAGGTTTTAGAGTTTTCGGACTTTAGTTATCGATTTTCACGGTGTTAAACAGTTAGGGTTTCGTTAAAAATGTAATTTAGGGTTAGAAACCGATAGGTTTGGCGTGATAATGCCTCTAGTGGACATATTCGTAATTGTTCGACGACATAATGAGTAGGTTCGTTGTCGAAGTTGAAAAATCGGATGTTGAGGTTTGGAGAAATCTCATTAATGGAGTTTTATGAATAACGATCGCAAGGTGCTCGATTAAATGCCTCAACGAGCTAAATTAGAGTTTTATGAAATTTCTTTAGTTAAGGGTTTGTTAATTTGGACGTTTAATGGTTTAAACGCGCTTTAACGACGATTGTTGCGAATTTTCCTTAGGTGAACAATGCTCGTGGACGGAGCTTGAATTTCAACGGACGCGAGGTAAGTTCTCGTGACTTACTATGGCCGATTGGCCTACACCGTACGTCGAAGTCGTATTGAGAAATTCTTGGAGCTTGTTGTTTAATTGTTTTGGTTGGGGTAGTTAGGATTAGTTGTTTACGTAGGTTATGCTTTTATCGTCTTGATGGTATATATGTTGAATGTTTACTTTACGCATTTTAAATTGTTCATGCATCACGTCTTTTAAAATAGCATGAAAACGGATTTCTGCATGTGTTTAAGAAAAATATGAAATGAACTAATGAAATCTAATGTACGTAATCTGGTCACGACGGGGTGGGGTTCAGACATGGCTGTTTACAGATGGAAGCATGTTTTCCCCCCGGTAGATGGAAAGGGCTATCAAACTACCGGACGTGCCCTCTCCATCTGGTGAGAGTTGGCTCCGGTGACGTTATGCTATGCCACTAAATGATGAAAATGTCTATATGGTTTACAAAACTCATATGCACAGCATGCATCTGCATTTATGAATCTTGCTGAGCCTTTAGCTCATAGTTGTCTGTATGGTGTAAGTGATCTTGATACAGGTGAGGAAGAGATCCCTCCACCCGAGGAATGATCAGTTGAAGAACGATGGCCTGTGGGAGTGTGCTGGCACAGTCGGTGTGATTTTGACCCGTGGGACTGTTTGTAAGTATTTTGGGGACACGATAGTCTGATAGAAAGATAGGTTAACTATATAATTAAACCATTTTAGGGTGCTTGGTTCTGGATAGTGGATAGGTTATATTTTGATGTGTCGGAAACTTATTTTATAAACTGTTTTTGGAAAGTTTTCATTGGATGTATGGAACTGCTTGGGGTTTCTTTTTAAACAGGGAGAATTGTTTAGTTTTTAAATGGATCCACGTAGTTCGTTTTTATGAAAGTTTACTATGTTTTTAAACGCGTTCAAAGACACGTTTTGGTCGTTTAATTAGTGGTTTATGTTGAAGTGTTATTGTGTTTGTTGGTGTTGAAGTATGGGAAGAAGTGATGAATTTGTGAAGTTGTGTGCTAAGTGTATAGGGTGTATGCAGGGAAAAGAACGAAGCGGAAGGAGGAAGAAAAGAGGAGGCTCCCTGGAAAATTCCAGGGAGCATGCCGATCGATCGCCAGGGAGGGCGATCGATCGGCCCTCTTTGGTCATGCTCTGGAAGAAATTCCAGAGCGTGTGCCGATCGATCTCCTGTTAAGGGCGGTCGATCGGCTATGGTTGATCGCCAAGGGGCGATCGATCGCCCCCCTTATTTTTGGTGTTGCCGATCAATCGGTTGCCATGCAGCCGATCGATCGCCCCCTGTTATTTGCCACCCATGTCGATTTTGCCCTCCAGCGATTTTCTTCTCTGTTTTATGTTTTAATTTAAGTTGTTTTCATTAGTTTTCTTTACTTTAAACACGTTTGATTAAAAGTTTTCCGCTTAAACGTTAAACTTAAAGTTTATGAGGATAAAAAAAAATAATACGAGAAAATAAAGGTACAGTGTTAGGGTCGCTACACTTTTCTATGCTTTGGCGAACCTTCTCATGCAGTTTCTTGATTTGCTCTGCTTTGCTGGCTCCCGAAGGGTTTACAAGGTCCTGGGTTGGAATGGGAATAAGGTCCAGTGGTGAGTGCTGATTAAATCCATAGGCTACCTCAAAGGGCGTTGGCTGGGTGGTGGAATGAAGGCTTCTTTTGTAACAGAATTCAAGTTGGGGTAGCACTATGTCCCAATTGGATAGATTCTTACCCACAACACTACGAAGAAGAGTACCCAAGGTCCTATTGACCACTTCCGTTTGACCGTCCGTTTGTGGATGAAATGACGTACTAAAGCATAATTTAGTCCCCAATTTCTTCCATAAAGTCTTCCAAAAAGTGCTCAAAAATTTGGTATCGTGGTCAGACACAATTGACTGAGGCACTCCATGGAGTCTAACTATTTCTTTGAAGAATAGGTCGGCTATAGCAGCAGAGTCATCAGTTTTATTACAAGCGACAAAATGCACCAATTTTGGAGAACCTGTCCACGACAACTAAGATAGAATCCTTATTGCGACCCGTCCGTGGCAACCCTAAGACAAAATCCATGCTAACTAGTAGGAATGGGTAAGGGAAGGTAGAGTCTTTGGGGAAGAACCTTGCTCTTGGCCTTCTTACAAATAATGCACTGCTCAATAGAGTAGTGCACATCTTTCATCATATGGGGCCAATAGAATCTTTCTTTTAATAGCTCAAGGGTTTTCTTTTCTCCAAAATGTCCGGACAATCCTCCATATGAGCTTCTTTGATAAGGCATTGTCTAAGACTGCAATCGGGAATGCACAGTTTACCTCCTTTTAGCAAAAATCCATCAATAATACTATATCCTCCCTCTACCTTGTTCTTACAATTTAGGTAAGGCGTCTCAAAATCTTTGTCGGATTCATACGTAGTCTTTATCCACTAAAATCCGAAGAATCTAATGCTTAATTCCGTTAAGAGGATTCGTCTTCGTGATAGAGCGTCGGCAACAGTGTTATCGGATCCTTTCAAATACTTCAAAATGTATGGAAATCTTTCTAAGAATTCCACCCATTTTGTGTGTCTCTTGTTGAGTTTGTGCTGACTTTTAATATGTTTAAGAGATTGGTGGTCATAATGGATCACAAACTCTTTGGATATGAGGTAACGTTGTCAGTGCTCGATGGCTCGTATCACGGCATAGAACTCCTTATCATAAGTGGAGTAATTAAAAGCAGCTCCTTTCAATTTCTCACTAAAATATGCAAGAGGCTTACCATCTTGCATCAATACGGCACCAATGCCAATTCCTGAGGTGTCACTCTTGATCTCAAAAACCTTGTTGAAATCAGGAAGTGCCAACACCGGGGATTGACAAAGTTTTTCTATAATAAGATCGAAGCTACTTTGACATGCAGGGGTCCAATTAAAATCTACTCCTTTCTTCGTGAGATCAGTAATTGGAGCTACATGAGAACTGAAGTCTTTAATAAACTTCCTATAAAAAGAGGCTAATCCGTGAAAGCTACGGACTTCAGTAATACTATTGGGGGTGGGCCAATCCTTGATGGCCTTAACCTTGTCCCCATCAGCTTCCAAACCATTTTTGGAAATAATGAAACCTAAAAAATAAACTTTCTCTTGACCGAAAGAGCATTTACTCAAATTTCCAAACAGTTTATCTTGACGGAGAGTTTGAAAAAGCATCCCGAGATGGTTGACATGTTGTTGAAGGTCGGGGCTGTACACCAAGATGTCATCGAAGTAAACGACGACAAACTTCCCTAGAAAATCCTTAAGGACATGGTACATCAACCTCATGAAGGTGCTCGGGGCATTAGTAAGTCCGAATGGCATAACCATCCACTCAAACAATCTATATTTAGTTTTGAAGGCGGTTTTCCATTCATCACCCTCTTTCATACGTATTTGGTGATAACCACTCTTCAAATCAACTTTGGAAAAAATACATGCTCCACTCAATTCATCCAACATGTCTTCGAGCCTAGAAATCGGGTATCTGTACTTAATAGTGATTTGATTGATAGCCCGATTGTCGATGCACATCCTCATAGTGCCATCTTTCTTGGGTACTGGCAATGTAGGTACGGCACAAGGGCTCATCGACTCTCTAATATAACCCTTTCCTAACAACTCTTAGACTTGTTCTTGTAATTCTTTGGCCTCTTCAGGTCTCATCCTATATGCTGGTCGGTTTGGTAACATGGCTCCGGGTTGGAGGTCAATTTGGTGTTCTATTCCTCGAATTGGTGGTAGGCCAGGTGGTAAGTCCTTAGGAAAGACGTCTTGATACGACTTAAGTAAATTTTGAACCGATAGGGGTATGTCTTCGAGTTCCATAACACGGTCTCTAAACAGAACTAAAATCAATGTCTTTCCCTTCGTGACTGCAGCTCTTAGTCCACGTTTTATTAAGAAAAGATTTTCCTTAATCTTCTCTTCCTTCCTAACTGCATCACCACGCGCTACTTGCTCAGGGGTCATGGGTAGTAAGTTGATCGTTCTACCACTGAATTTCAAGCTATAATTATTGAGGAAACCGTCGTGGTGCACCCTACGGTTATATAGCCATGGTCGTCTTAATAGGAGATGACTGGCATTCATTGGAACAACATCGCAAATAACTGAATCCTTATATTTACCAATAGTGAAATTAACAGTTACTTGCTTGGTCACTTTGATGTCATCTCTATCGTCTAACCATCTCAATTTATAGGGCTTAGGGTGGCTAATTGTTTCTAATCCAAGTTTGCTTACCATATCTTGGGAAGCTACATTGACGCAACTTCTGCCGTCAATAATTATCGAACAAACTTTATCCTTGACTGCACATCTATTTTGGAAAATGTTTTCACGTTGGCAGTCCTCTTTCACATTCTTTGAAATTAAGGCTCTCCTTATAACCATCAAAATTGCACCGTGCAATCATCCGACTCATGCTCACTTTCTTCTTCTTCTACCTCTTCTTCTTCTTTCTCGGGATATTGTCCTTCATCATTTTCACTTTTCCATTCTCCAGTTGATTCCTTAATAACCATCACTCGACGGTTAGAGCATTCATTTGCGTAATGTCCTTTGCCCAGACATTTATAGCATTGAACATCACGTGCTCTTTGTTCTTTGAATGTGTTTGATTGATTCTTGTCCGTCGGAGGGAGTTTGTTATGGTTGAATGGTGCTGTAGGTGGCCAATTATGGTTAATTGGTCTTTTCTCTTCATTTTTCCATGGAGGCTTGGGCTTGTCTTGGTCCAAATGCCTAGGTGGGAATTTGTTTTGAAAATTGGTCTTTCATTTTTTGTAACTCTTATTTTAGAGTTATTTGATACTAATGTGCATGATGAAACTCGAATGATTTAAGTAGAATTATTGTGAAATTGTTAGTTTTAATGCTAATGCCGCGGTGATTCTGCAAACATCATGCAGTATCAATAATTTGGGTGAAATTGATACATTTTATGCATATTTTTAGAAAGAGCAGATTATTTTCATTCAATATATTTTTATTAATGCAGAGATTAAAGCGAGAAAGACAACAAGATAAATCAGGAAATTCTAATTTAAATCAAGGAGCTAAAATGAGTAAATCATGGGAAGGAAAACCGATTTGGAGAAAATTGATTTTTACCCTAACTGGATGCCACAATTCATGGAATAAGAGGAGAATAAAATCTAAATTTTATTGAGGAAAGAGAATATTGGGATGATAATTTCGGACGACTAGCAGAATGGACGACAGAGCAGAATGGACGACTAGCAAAATGGACGACTTCGAGAAGCGGCAGAAGCTAAAGTGGCAACCTAAAAAGAAGAACTAAAAGACAAAATATCACAAGAGAGGCACTGAGCAGCGGTCGATGTGAAAAAGAGGAACACTAAAAGACAAAAACTCATGAGTAAGTCGCGAACTTGGCTTGGAAGAACATATTTCGGTCAACAGAGAGAGCACTGGAGAGAGAGATAGGAGAGCCAGAAAAAGAAAATAAAATCCCAAAAAGGAAGGAAGAGAATGCGTTATTCTAGGGATAGAAGAGAGAAGATGCACTACACAAAAATATGATAAAATGAGAAAAAAGAGGGAGGTCTGTTAGGCGGTTCGGAGGACTACATCTTCTTCTTCTTCTTCTTCTCTGCTACTTTTCATGTTCTTCTTAATTTTATTTTTATTTTTAGTTTTGTTATCATGATTTCAGGCGAAAATCTTCTTGGTTAGGATGATAGTATTCGTTGCGGATTTTGCGACAAACTCGATTTGTTTATGCGATTGTTTATTGAACAATTATTTGTGATATTCCTTGCTTAATTCAGATCATATCGATAGATAGGTTGATGATCCATGTTTATATTGTATCGAAAGATAAATGTAAATTCTAAGATGCACGAATAATTAATCGGATTAAATTGTTACAACATAGTTAGCATTGATTCAATTGGCAATAAGAATAGGGCAATTAAGAAATTCAATGTTAGTTACATTCCGTTAAGATTGAGAGAAATTCTAAATTGAATTTACCTAGGCAATTCGAAAGAATCTTAGAATTATTTTATTCTTGCTGTTTATAGACAATGCTGCAGAGTATCACCAGAGCATCAGTAGTAAAACTATCGTAACGAAGAAATCGATCCTAGTCAAGGCTTCCATTTATTGATTTTATCTCGTTTATACTGCTTTCTTTTGTTGCATTGTCATTCGGATTTTATTTCCAATTATTTTCATTTATCATTTTAATATTTTTATAAGATTTTTATAGCAATTAACTCAAATAAGAATATCCTCGTGGGATCGATATTTTTACTACTTGAAGCAATATGTGCACTTGCGTAAAAGTATAAATACCACTAACAAGTTTTTGGCGCCGTTGCCGGAGACATTGCTTAGTTGTGATTATTTTGCTATAATTATTTTATTTTATTTTGTTTCTCTATTTTCAGGTATTCTTGATTTATGCCGGACGAAGAAGACGCACAGGTTCTTGTACCCATAGATCCCGAAATTGAAAGAACATTTAGAGCTAGAAGAAGACAACATCAGCAACAGTTTATTGAGGGAGACAATATGGTGAACGTAGAAAGAGAAAGGGACAATGCTGAAAGAATTGTTGATGACGGAGACAGGCCCATTCAAGATTTTTCCATTCCTACACTAAATGATCTAAATCCTGGAATAGTAAGACCAGACCTTCGTGCCATCAGATTTGAGCTTAAACCGGTGATGTTCCAAATGCTCCAAACGGTTGGACAGTTCACTGGAGTAATTACAGATAATCCTCATCGCCATTTGAAAGTATTTAGTGAAGTTAGTGATTTTTTTAACTTCTCTGGAGTATCTGCAGAAGCGTTAAGGTTAAAATTATTCCCATATTCTTTGAGAGATAGAGTCAGGGATGGGTTGAACAGTATTCCTTCTTATACCATTACTACTTGGGGGATCTTGCTAAGAAATTCATTATGAAGTATCACCCACCAGTGAGGAACGCAAGGATGAGAAATGACATCACCAGCTTCCAGCAGAGGGATGAAGAATCACTCTACGAAGCGTGGGATAGATTTAAAGAAATGCTGGGACAGTGCCCAAATCATGGGATCCCTCATTGGATTCAGTTGGAAACGTTTTACAACAGATTGAATGGACAAACCCGATCGATCATTGATGCAGCAGCCAATAGAACACTGCTATCAAAATCTTTTAATGAGGCATATGACTTACTAGAAAGAATGACAGTAAACAGCTATCAATGGCCATCAGACAGAAATACACCTACAAGGAGAGCACCTAGAATTTATGAGGTAGATGAAGTAGCTGCTCTCAATGCAAAAATAGCTTAATTGGAAAATGTATTCAAAGCTATGAACAAACAGTATCAGCCACAAATACAAGAGATTTCATGCATCTTTTGCGGGAAGAACCATGATGATAGCTCATGCCCTATAAACCCCAAATCTGCAAATTATGTGGGTTATAACCGAAATAATAATCCCTTCTCACAGACGTACAACCCTGGATGGAGACAGCATCCAAACTTCCAATGGAATTCGCAGCAACAGAACAATGCAACACCTGCAAGATCTGTCGATAATTATGTCTAGAACTACACTCAGCAAATTCAGAAACCTGCAACTCAAGAAAAACTAGATAATTTTACAGGGGATATATGCTTCAAAGACAGACATAATATTGCAGAATTTAGCAGCCTCTATAAAGAATATTGAAACCCAACTGGGGTAGCTAGCTCAATCTGCAAATTCAAGGAGCATGGGACAACTATCAAGTAACACTGAAATTCCATAGAGATCGGGAAAGGAACAATGCAAGGCTATTTTATTAAGGAATGGAAGAGAGGTAGAGATTCCAAAAAAGCCACGGAGGATAGAGAAATCACATAATAATAGCCAAGAAAAAGAAACAGAAAAGCAACCCAGTACTGAGGGTTTATAGGAAAGAGAAGTGTTGATTGAGAAAGAGAATACTAAGGAGACCGAAGAAAATAATTTAGAATCTGGAAAAATAAACATCAATGCTACAGCTCTGCTCGCAGCAACACCACAGCATAGTCCAGCAGAACTGAAACTCTAGAAACCTCCTCCACAGAGGCTACAAAAACACAACCAGGAAAAGCAGTTTAAAAAGTTTCTAGACGTTCTGAAACAATTGCACATCAATGTACCTTTGGTGGAAGCTCTTGAACAGATGCCAAATTACACGAAATTCATGAAAGACATTTTATCCAAAAAGAGGAGATTGGGAGAGTATGAGATGGTGGCTATGACTGAAGAAACGAGCTAGATATTGTAGAACAAGATTCCACCAAATTTGAAAGACCCTAGAAGCTTCACCATCCCTTGCACAATCGGCAATAACTATTTCGAAAAAGCTCTATGTGATCTTGGAGCTAGTATCAACTTGATGCCCATGTCAATTTTTAAGAAGTTTGGAATTGGGGAAGCTCGTCCAACAACAGTAACTCTGCAGCTTGTCGACCGATCACTAACTCACCCTCAAGGAAAGATAGAAGATGTGTTAGTGAAGGTAGACAAATTTATCTTTCCTGCAGACTTCATCATACTTGACTATGAAGCAGATCGAGAGGTGCCAATAATTTTGGGCTAGCCATTTTTAGCCACTGGCAGAACTCTAATCGACGTACAGAGAGGAGAACTAACAATGAGAGTTAATGACCAGCAAGTTACTTTCAATGTTTTAAAAGCCATGAAATGTCCATATGATGAAGAAAAGTGTTTTAATATTTCCGAAGAAATAAAAGTAGCATAAATAAAACAATTATAAAGCGGGTATAGAAGGCAGTTCGAAGCATTAATTAGAACCGAAGATGACAAAGAAGATTGGCAACAATCCAGCAAAGAAGCATCCACATTGGAACTCAAACAGCTGCCACCTCACTTGAAGTAAGTATTTTTAGGACTCAAAGAAACATTTCCTACTATTATTTCTGTCACTTTATCCAATATGCCGGAGCAAGAGTTAGTAGATGTGCTAAAAAATATAAGTCAGCTTTAGCATGGACAGTGAAAGACATAAGAGGGATAAGACCAAGCATTTGTATGCATAAGATCAAATTGGAAGAAGGAGTTACTGCAACAATAGATCAGCAGAGAAGACTAAACCCCATTATGAAAGAAGTTGTAAAGAAAGAGATACTCAAGTAGTTGGATGTATGAATAATTTACCCCATTTCAGATAGCTCTTGGATTTGTCCAATCCATTGTGTTCCAAAGAAAGGAGGGACAACTGTAATAGTTAATGAAAAAAATGAATTAATCCCAACAAGAACGGTTACAGGTTGGAGGATTTGCATAGACTACAGAAAGCTTAACAAGGCCACTCGGAAAGGTCATTTTCCTTTGCCTTTCATAGATCAAATGTTGGACAGGTTGGCTGGGAGAAAGTTCTATTGTTTTTTGGACGGGTATTCAGGGTATAATCAAATAACAATAGCACTTGAAGACCAGGAGAAAACCACTTTCACTTGCCAATATGGAACTTTCGCTTTTAGAAGAATGCCTTTCGGTTTGTGCAATGCTCTAGCAACGTTCCAGCGCTGCATGATGGACATTTTTTCAGACATGATTGAAGAAGGTTGAGAAATTTTTATAGATGATTTTTCGATTGCTGGAGATTCTTTTGCAGCATGTTTAATAAATCTAGAGAAATTCTTGAAAAGATGCATGAAAACTAATCTCGTTTTGAATTGGAAAAAATGCCATTTTATGGTGACTGAAGGAATAGTTTTGGGGCATCGAATTTCAACAAAAGGTTTAGAGGTGGATAAAGCAAAAATTGAAATTATTGAGAAGCTACCTCCACCAAAAACAGTGAAGGGAATCCGAAGTTTCTTGGGTCATGCGGGATTCTATCGCCGTTTCATTAAAGACTTTTCAAAAATATCGAAGCCTTTATGCAGGCTACTGGAACAGAATATTTCACTCAACTTTGACAAAAATTGTCTGAAAGCTTTCAACTTGCTGAAGCAAAAGTTGATCACAACACTTGTGATAGCTGCACCAGACTGGACTTCACCTTTCATCCTGATGTGTGATGCCAGTGATTATGCTGTAGGAGTTGTACTTGGGCAGAAGACAGACAAACTATTTCACTCTATTTATTATGCCAACAAAACCTTGAACAAGGCTCAAAAGAATTACACAACCACAGAAAAGGAACTTTTAGCTGTGGTATTTGCATTCGACAAATTCAGAGCATATTTAATCGGCACAAAAGTTATTGTGTACACTGACCATGCAGCAATAAAGTACTTGGTTGCAAAGAAGGATGCCAAATCTAGACTTATTCGATGAGTGCTTTTACTTCAAGAGTTTGATGTGGAGATTCGTGACAGAAAGGGGTGTGGCTGATCATTTATCTCGTCTGGAGAATATGGGTGAGCAGCAAGATGAAGGAATTATAAGAGAATCCTTCCCTGGTGAACAGATACTAAAGTTGGAAGTGTCTTCAGCTCCTTGGTACGCTGATTTGGTCAATTTTATTGTAAGTGATATAATCCCTTTTGATTTAGATTATCAGCAAAAAAGGAAATTTTTGAAAGATGTAAAGCAGTATTTCTGGGATGAATCGTTTCTCTTCAAACAAGGAGCTGATCAGTTAATGAGGAATGCGTACTAGAAGAGGAAATGCAGTCAGTGCTGCAGCAATGCCACGCAGCATCATATGGCGGCCATTATGGAGGAACCCGAACAAGTGGAAAAGTTCTCCAGTCAGGTTTTTACTAGCCCTCTCTTTTTAAGGATGCTAATGAGTTTGTTAAAAATTATGACAGATGCCAAAGAGTAGAGAATATTTCAAGGAAACACGAACTGCCACTCACAAATATTTTGGAAGTGGAAATATTCGATGTATGGGGGATAGATTTCATGGGACCTTTTCCACCTTCTTTCGGGAATCAATATATTTTGTTGACTGTAGATTATGTGTCTAAATGGGTTGAGGCAGTGGCACTTCCGAATAATGAAGGGAAGAGTGTTCTAAAGTTTTTACAGAAAAACATCTTCACACGCTTCGGAACACTGCGAGCTATTATAAGCGATGGAGATTCTCACTTTTGCAACAGGTTGTTCACAGGATTACTAAGTAAAAATATGGAGTCAGACATAAAATTACAACAGCTTACCATCCACAGAGTAATGGGCAGGCAGAAGTTTCTAACAGGGAGATAAAGAAAATATTGGAAAAAGTGGTACACCCTAATAGAAAAGATTGGTCTCAGAAATTGGACGATACTTTGTGGGCATATAGAACAGCATATAAAACACCTTTGGACACCACACCTTACAATTTGATTTATGGAAAGACTTGCCATTTACCAGTAGAGCTTGAGCACAAAGCATATTGGACAATCAAAACCCTAAACTTGGATTTACAAGGAGCAGGAAATATCAATTTTTGCAGTTCCAAGAGTTAAAAGAGTTAAGGTTGGGAGCGTACGAAAATGCAAAAATTTACAAGGAAGAAGTGAAAAAATGGCATGATAAAAAGTTACAGGCAAGGACATTTGAGAAAGGTAAAAAAGTTTTACTATTTAATTCTAGGATGAAACTCTTCACAGGAAAGTTAAAATCCAGGTGGTCTGGACCATTTGAAATCATAGAGGTGTTTCCATATGGAACAGTTGAGTTGCATGATGAAAAAAGTAGAAGAAATTTTAAGGTGAATGGCCAACGAATCAAACATTATTTTGGAGAAAAATTGACAAAAATTATGTCAATTTCTCTACAAGATCTTGAAGAATAATGAGTAGATGGAAGTCTGGCTGAAGACTTAAACAAAAACTTAGCGCTATTAGGGAGGCAACTCTCAATAATATCATTTTATTATATTCGTTAATTTTATTTGCATTTTCATTATTTTTAGGTTTAAATGAGTTTATTTTGAATTTTATTTTTACTTTTCTGTTTATCATCACCGAAGTTCTCTCGAAGCAGTTGTTAGGGCTAATTTACCGCATAAAATTAGCCGCTGAAAATCAATGAAAATTTTGAGTCCCAGCGCACAATATTTGAAACCCTCCGCTCCTTGCCGCTTCTATAAACACTTGGGCTTTAGAAGAAAAAGCTCCATCGAGATTTTTAAGTGACAACTTTTGACTGAAGAGATGCATCTGAGACAAAAGGGAAAGAAGAACGTAAAAAAGGTGAGCAGACTGGCTTTCGTATCTGAGGAGGCCAAGTTGAGATATGAGCAAGTTCTACAACAACGAAGTTTTGCTCAAGAAAAGGGTTTCCTCGTCGCAGAAGAGCAGAAAACAAGGTACCCTAGTTATGTTAGAACTATTATTCAGGAACAAAGTTGGGAAAAACTTTGTGCTGTTCCAAATACAGCAATGAAAAATATCGTGAGGGAGTTATATGCAAATTTTGAGGGTGATTTGCCCGAGAGTATTCGGGTTAGAGCGTGTGATGTGAAAATAGGGCCTTCTTCAATCAATGAATTTTACAATTTGGAGGAAGTAGAAGACGAGTTTTACAAATATGAAGACAATTTGTCTCTAGGATTTCTGAATGCGGCATTGAAAGAAATAGTAGTGCCAGGCACAGAATGGGTGAGGTCCAAAACCGAATTTCTCTCCATTCCAAGGCTTGCCCTGCTCCCAAAAGCCAAGGTATGGTATTACTTCCTTAAAATATGTTTATTCCCTTCTTCTCACGGCCAACATGTGACAAGAGATTGAGCCATTCTGCTTTACTGCATTCTGACCAACAAAAAGATTAATGTTGGCTTCGTCATTTACCGGAATTTGTGTGCCAATGCCTTGAAGCCAAAGGGGCAGCTCTTGTTTCCATCCTTAGTGTCTGGACTTTGTGAAATGGCTAGAGTCCCTTATGAAGCAGATGAAGAGCACCTCTCCCCAGGACAAATAATGACACCAACCGTTGTTAAGAGGATTGCTTCAGAAAGTTTGGGTGTAGGGGAAACAGAAGCTGATGAGAATGCTGCAAGCAGAGCTGCAGCATCATCTGGTGACAGCAACGTTCAGCAACAAATAATAGACAGTTTAGAGCGTTTGCATAGCAAAATTGAATGGCACGAACATAACACTAAGACAATGAAGCAGCAACTTCATCTTCAGGAAATTCAACAACACCAGATGTCAGAAGCACTAAAGAGTCTAAAACGCAAAAGCAAAATATTTTGGACTTTCACCAAGTTTCGTAATTTTGTTTAGTTCGTTATTCTGCTTTCTTTGTTTTGTTTAGTCTCCGAAATCCTAAAAAATAAAAAAGAAATGATGAAATGAAGAACAATGCAATTTCCTAATATCTCCTAATTCAGTAAGTTATTGAATAATGTCATTGTCACACATCATTAGAAATTAATTAAGATTTATTCCCATAAGCTTAGTTGTTTCTAACACACATACTCCTTTTGGTTGTTTAAAAATATCATCCTTACTAGACATTACAATTATATCTAGGTCTCAATAATTTAGTGTTTGATGAAAGAAATTAGCAATGAAAGACTTCTTCTAAAAATATATAAAATAAAAATATAAAAAAAAGATAATAAATGCAATTTCCTAATCTACTTTCAATTTCGAGTGAGCCTTTTGGATACTTGATGGGCAAAGATAAAATAGGGGAACGTTGGGAGGAACTCCGTTGCATATTTATTGGCTATACTCCTCTATTTTATATGAGTATATATCTTGAGGTGACATTACTGAGTAACCGGAGGACTTCATCACCAATGTTGTCAATCGCGTAAAAAGGTAGTGTGACTTATAGATAAAGTCAATATAAAAAAAAGATAATAAATGCAATTTCCTAATCTACTTTCAATTTCGAGTGAGCCTTTTGGATACTTGATGGGCAAAGATAAAATAGGGGAACGTTGGGAGGAACTCCGTTGCATATTTATTGGCTATACTCCTCTATTTTATATGAGTATATATCTTGAGGTGAATTAGTGTTGATGGTCGAACTTAGCAATTTAAGAGGAGTTTGAGCACACACACACTTTAAAAATTAGTTTATTGGGAATTAAATCTATATTGATTGTTTTTAATTGTGATAGTGAAATTTTTCAATAATTAAAAAGTTACTAGATATTTCAAAAATTACACAAACTTTGTTAATGTTACTTTGGGAATTTATTTTTGTTTTGCATCACTCGAGGACGAGTAATGGTTCAAGTTTGGGGGTATTTGATAACTCTTATTTTAGAGTTATTTGATACTAATGTGCATGATGAAACTCGAATGATTTGGGTAGAATTATTGTGAAATTGTGAGTTTTAATGCTAATGTCGCGGTGATTCTGCAAACATCATGCAGTATCAATAATTTGGGTGAAATTGATACATTTTATGTATATTTTTAGAATGAGCAGATTATTTTCATTCAATATATTTTTATTAATGTAGAGATTAAAGTGGGAAAGACAAAAAGATAAATCAGGAAATTCAAGTTTAAATCAAGGAGCTAAAATGAGTAAATCATGAGAAGGAAAATCGATTTGGAGAAAATTGATTTTTACCCTAACTGGATGCCACAATTCATGGAATAAGAGGATAATAAAATCCAAATTTTATTGAGGAAAGAGAAGATTGGGATGATAATTTCGGACGACTAGCAGAATGGACGACTAACAAAATGGACGACTTAGAGAAGCGGCAGAAGCTGAAGTGGCAATCTAAAAAAAAAGAACTAAAAGACAAATATCACAAGACAGGCACTGAGCAGCGGTCGATGTGAAAAAGGGGAGCACTAAAAGATAAAAACTCACGAGTAAGTCGCGGATTTGGCTGGGAAGAACATATTTCGGTCAACAGAGAGAGCACTGGAGAGAGAGATAAGAGAGCCATAAAAAGAAAATAAAATCCCAAAAAGGAATGAATAGAATGCGTTATTCCAGGGATAGAAGAGAGAAGATACACTACACAAAAATATGATAAAAGGAGAAAAAAGAGGGAGGTCTGTTAGGCGGTTCGGAGGACTACATCTTCTTCTTCTTCTTCTTCTCTGCTACTTTTCATGTTCTTCTTATTTTTATTTTTAGTTTTGTTATCATGATTTCAGGCTAAACTCTTCGTCTTGGTTAGGACGATAGTATTCGTTACGGATTTTGCTACGATCTCGATTTGTTTATGCGATTGTTTATTGAACAATTATTTGTGATATTCCTTGCTTAATTCAGATCATATCGATAGATAGGTTGATGATCCATGTTTATATTGTATCGAAAGATAAATATAAATTCTAAGATGCACGAATAATTAATCGGATTAAATTGTTACAACATAGTTAGCATTGATTCACTTGGCAATAAGAATAGGGCAATTAAGAAATTCAATGTTAGTTACATTCCGTCAAGATTGAAAGAAATTCTAAATTGAATTTACCTAGGCAATTCGAAAGAATCCTATAATTATTTTATTCTTGCTGTTTATAGACAATTCTGCAGAGCATCACCAAAGCATCAGTAGTAAAATTATCGTAACGAAGAAATCGATCCTAGCCAAGGCTTCCATTTATTGATTTTATCTAGTTTATACTGCTTTTTTTTGTTGCATCGTCATTCGGATTTTATTTCCAATTATTTTCATTTATCATTTTAATATTTTTATAAGATTTTTATAGCAATTAACTCAAATAAGAATATCCTCGTGGGATCTATATGTTTACTACTTGAAGCGATACGTGCACTTACATAAAAGTGTAAATACCACTAACAGTTTTCTCTTAAGTTGTCTTTCCACCGTCAGGGCTAATTTAATGACCATGTCCATGGCCTCCAATTGTTGCATCTCAACCGTGTCGCCTATGTTGCGATTCAAACCACGGATAAACCTCGCGATGAGTTGCACCTCAGGTTCCTCAATAGCACAACGCATATTGAGTGTTTCAAATTTCGTGAGGTATTCATCTACGATGAGGTTGTTTTGTTTAAGGTTGTGGAGTTGATGGAAGAGTTCGTGTTTGTAATGTCGGGGAATGAACCTCTTGTGCATTAATTCCTTCATGGAGTTCCATATGGAGACGGGGTATCCTATGGATTTCATTGTTTGGGCTCTAAGGTTGGACCACCAAAGTGCGCCGTGACCCGTGAGTTCTAGTGAGGTGAGTTGAATCTTTACTCTCTTGGAGTAATCGTGACAATCAAAAACTCTCTCAACTTTATCAACCCAATCCAAATAGGTATGCCCGTCACACATTCCATTGAAAGGTGGAATGGTGATCTTCACATTGCGGAGGTCATCGTTGTCCTTACGACGATTTGGGTGATATTGCTCTTTATCATCTCCCGTCCATTCTTCATCCTCCGAGTCATAATAATAGTGTCTCCTTCTTTGGGGCTCGGCCCATTCTTCTTCCTCTAAGGGTTGTTGAGAAGGGGTTCGACGTCTAGGACGTTCGGGTCTAATCCTAGAGGAGGTTTCTTGTGAAGGATCTCGTTCATGGGATTCTCTTCAGGGATGGTTTGACATGTGTTCTCTAAATTGGGTCAACTCAAGGGAAACGTCCTTAATTTGTTGTGTGAGGGTACCCACCAAGCCCGTTAAGGCATTGATTTGACCTTGCATGCTAAATTCACCCTCGTGACGGGTATGTTCGGGAGGGGGAGTGTCTCTATTACGGTTGGTTTCTTGTTGGTATGGTGTATCTCCGGCAAATCCACTTCTATTAGTCATGACTAAGTGTTAGGCAATTACTTGAGTCCAATTTGAAAATTTGTCATAATTAAATTTTAAATCTTTTCTAAGTTGTTTTATCTTAAATTGGTGATGGTGATTATCTCGTTAATGTCTTAGATGAATTTTAGGTACTAAAAATCGAATCCTAGCTAAGACAATAATGAATAAAAATCATGCTCACACTTAACATGTAAAATTTTGAAATCAATAGAAACAACTTAGCAATTTCAACAAACACTTAGTAAACTTAATATAGAAATTAAATTCCAATAAGTGCCTAGTTCCACCAATTCAACCAAATGTCACAAATTTCTTAACTTTAAGTTAGATCCACTCAAGATAATATTAATATAAACTTAATAACTCCCAAAAATAGTAAGTAATAACATTAAAACACAAGTTTGTTCAAGGATAACAAGATGTAATTTTCAGGTTTAATGAGCAGAATTTTCATGTAATTCATGGCTTCAAGATGTCCGATTTTTAACAAGCTATTGCTAGGGTTTGCAATCGATTTATAACTCAAATGTTAACACACATAATAGATGAACCAGTGATATTTCTGTGAAGGAAAAGTAGACTCAAACATATAGATTTTGGAAGCTAAAACCGAGAACAAAAATACATAACAAACCGAGAATAATAACTTAAGAAAAAACCAATTTGATATATGTCAATGGCCAATTTTATATGCATCAATAGGATCAGATTTTATATTAAGTTATTGGCAAACATTTAGATGTAAATCATGGTTCAAAACATATCAAAATATACTAGAAAAACCGAAGCCAAAAAGCATGTAAAAACCGAGAACAAAGGGAAGAAAAACCGAGGGGAAAATGATGCTCACCTTGCCGATTCAATGCCTCAATACATACCGATTTAAACATAGTTTCATACTATTAAAGGACAAGAGAACTAGCAGCAAATATTAAGATATGCATAGCACAAAGTTAGCACAAAAGTAGAATCGAAAATAATGCTAGAAAGAAGAGCAGCTATCCCGGTTTTTTGCGATATTTTTGACTAATGTCAAATGCAACTAAAACGCATTAGGGGAAGCACCTTTTGCTCTGATACCACTTGACATGGTAGCCCTTAGAAAGGGGGCCGTGTAACCTACGAAAATGACAAGGGTGCTCGGTATGTGAGAGGAGTGGAAATCCGAGGAGAGGGGAATATAAAATGAGAAGAAAATGCTATTAACCAAATAAGGTGAAGGTGTGTGACTTGTGGCCGAGATTAGTGT
The DNA here is from genome assembly GCA_022432975.1 of Begonia masoniana. NCBI lineage: Eukaryota > Viridiplantae > Streptophyta > Magnoliopsida > Cucurbitales > Begoniaceae > Begonia > Begonia masoniana. Next base: position 26,516,434 of record CM039508.1, on the reverse strand, counting down.
GCAAGGTGATGGCAAGAAATGTAGAAGAAAAATAAAAGAAAAGATGAAGAGAAGGAGAGTGTGTAAACCGTGGAGAGAGTACTACGGAGATGAAGAGAAATACTATTAACATAAAAGTGAAGTGGGTGAAAGTGATATGGCCAAATATGGAAGAGGAAAATAAGCATGAAATGAGTGAAAGATGAAGTACCTTTGGCGGACCCGGGAGCTATCTTACGTTGAGCTCTCGGGTGTACGTTTTTCCTGGAGGAAAAACGACCACCGTAGGCCTATGTTTTCTTCCTCGAAGCCCTTAACTCTCAAGAGAGTAAGGTGAGGGAAAATAAGAGTTATCCTAGCAACCTTGAGCTAGGGTAACAATGGAGGACTTCTCCACTCGATTCAAGAATCGAGGAACACCCGAAGGGCTTCTAACACTTGGTTAGGAAAATAGGAATTTTATAAAAATGGGCAAAAGTGTTTTACAATCACCAATGCTATGCTTAAATAGGTAATCCCTAGGGTGGATGATTAATTAGGGTATGGCAAAGTGCAAGAGGAATTTGGAGCCATTGGATGAGGAAGGATTCGGCGGTCAAGATGGTGTCCGTGCGCACGCCAATCGGGTGGTGGAGGTGCTGCTTAGCACGTGCTAATCGACGGTCCAAGGCTGAAGCCGTGCGCGCGTGATCTAGTGGCCCAGATTGCTTCACGGGTGCGCGCCATCAACGGTGTAGCTGGCAGACCCGTGTGCGAGCCACCACGCCAGTGATCCGGGTGCTGCCCGCACGCCTCCATCTGACGGACGCTGCTTCTGCCTGTGCGCCTACCTGGTGTACCCGGTGCTACCTGTGCGCGTGCCAGATCGACGCTGCACAAGAACCCACGCCCAAAGTTGATCAATGGCCAAAGTTGTGCAACCTCTTTGATCCATGTTGCCACCCACATTGTACCTGCAAATTTCCATATCTTAACTGTGGGCTCTTCTTTGGGCTAAGGCTTGGTTTGAGGTCCATTTGTTGAAGTGCTTTTTCCTTTGTTGAATAAATCTTCAACCCATCATCCACCAACATGCATCTAATCCTAACCACACAATCTAATGCATAATGCAATATAATTAATCCATACAATAAAGGCTAGAGTATGTCAAATAAGTTCAAAAAATAAAATTACAAAGGTAGGGGCTGGGAAGACAAATTCCCATTGGGCCACTTTAGGTCTCCGTTGGCTTGCTCCAATTCAGGCTATGCAGGGGCTTTTTCATGTCTTCTAAAGTCGGCTCCCATGTAAAATCAACAATGGGATCAATACCTGCAAAAAGAACAAGGTCATCATAAATTTGGTTAAGTAAATTATGGGCCTGAGTTTGAGATCTTGTGATGGGCCTCCGTGGCATGTCACAGGACAGTTGAGGATGGGGTGCAGCAGCCCTTGACCTTTTTGCCACGCGAGGTTTCGCGCGTAGCGAAAGTGGGCGGCTACGGCACTGACTATTAAAAATTTGGGCAAATTGCGACGTTCGGGGCTCGAGAAGGGCACTTTTGCGTACGTGTCGTGGTCGATTCGGAGTGGAAGGCGATCGCGGTGGAAGCGTTCGACCCATGGGAGTGCAGAGATTGTATACTCGTGACGCCAATGAGGAGGACGGGGGGCGCGGAGTGTTTTGTGGAACGAAATTCAATGGCACATGAGGTCTTGCGTGGGAGGAAAGGGTTGCGGCGGTCTCGCTGGGCATCGGACAAAGTGAATTGGCGGACGAAGCGTTCGACCCGTGGGAGTTTAGAGGTTGTAGAGTCGTGACGCCGAGGAGGAGGGCGGGGGGCGTAGAGGGTTTTGTGGAGCGAAATTTAATGGCACAGGAGGTCGTGCATGGAAGGAACGGGTTTCGGCGGTCTCGCTACGCATCAGACAAAGTGAATTGGCGGACGAATAATATTGGGTGCGACCATACGAGCACTAATGCACCGGATCCCATAAGAACTCTGAAGTTAAAACTGCTTCGGCGAGAGTAGTACTAAGTTGGGTGCCCATTTGGGAAGTCCTCGTGTTGCACCCCTCTTTTTTGACCAAGTACTTCCTTCCATATCAAGGGCGACAGAGATCCGCGCATTTCAGCGGCCCTTGTCCTTTTTGCCCCGCACAGCTTCGCGCGTAGCAGGAATGGGCACCTACGATGCTAACTATTAAAAATTTTGGCAAATTGCGACATTTAGGGATGAGAATGGCACTTTTGCATGCGTGTTGTGGTCGATTTGGAGTTGAGGGCGATCGTGGTGGAAGCATTCGACCCGTCGGAGTGCGGAGGTTGTAGAATCGTGACGCTGAGGAAGAGGACGAAAGGCATGGAGGGTTTTGTGTACCAAAATTCAATGGCACGGGAGGTCTTGCGTGGGAGGAACGGGTTGCGGCGGTCTCGCTGAGAATAGGACAATGTGAACTGGCGGATGAAGAATGTTGGGTGCAACAATACATGCACTAATCCACCGTAACCCATCAAAACTTTGAAGTTAAAAGCACTTTAGCGAGAGTAGTACTAAGTTGGGTGACCACTTGGGAAGTCCACATGTTTTAACCCTTTTTTCAACCGAGTACTTCCTTCCATATTAGGGGCGACGGAGATCCATGCTGGACAGCTGAGGCTACGGTTTCAGCAGCCCTTATCATTTTTTGCCCCGCGCGGCTTCGGGCGTAGCGCGAGTGGGCACCTACGGCGCTGACTATTAAAAATTTAAGCAAATTTCAATGTTCGAGGCCCAAGAATGGCACTTTTGCATGCGTGTCGTGGTAGATTCAGAATGGAAGGCGATTGCGGTCGAAGCGTAAGACCCATGGGAGTGCGGAGGCTGTAGAGTCGTGACGCCGAGGAAGAGGGCGGGGGGCGTTCTGGAACAAAATTCAATGGCACAAGAGGTCGTACGTGGAAGGAACGGGTTGCGGCGATCTCGCTGGACATAGGACAATGTGAATTGGTGGACGAAGAATGTTGGGTGCGACCATACAAGCACTAATGCACCGTATCCCATCAGAACTATGAACTTAAAAGTGCTTCGGCGATAATTGTACTAAGTTGGGTGACCACTTGGGAAGTGCTCGTGGTGCACCCCTTTTTTCGACCGAGTACTTCCTTCCATATCAGGGGCGACAGAGATCCGCGCAAGACTGCTGAGGCTTTTCAGCGGCCATTGTCCTTTTTACCTTGCGCGGCTTCGTGCGTAGTAGAAGTGGGCGCCTACGGCGCCAACTATTAAAAATTTTGGCAAATTGCGACGTTCGGGGCCCGAGAATGCCACTTTTGCATGCGTGTTGTGGTCGATTCGGCGTGGAAGGTGATCGCAGTGGAAGCGTTCGACCCGTGGGAGTGCGAAGGTTGTAGAGTCGTGACGCAGAGGAGGAGGACAGAGGGTATGGAGGATTTTGTTGAGCGAAATTCTAGGGCACGAGAGGTCTTGCGTGGGAGAAACGAGTTGTGGTGGTCTCGCTGGGCATCGGACAAAGTGAATTGGCAGACGAAGAATGTTGAGTGCGAACATACGATCACTAATGCACCGGATCCCATCAGAATTCTGAAGTTAAAAATGCTTCGGCGATAGTAGTAATAAGTTGGGTGATCATTTGGGAAGTCCTCGTGTTGCACCCCTTTTTTCGACCGAGTACTTCCTTCCATATCAGGAGCGATGGAGATCCGGGCAAGACAGTTGAGGCTGGGATTTCAGCGGCCCTTGTCCTTTTTGCCCCACGCGTAGCAGTAGTGGGCACCTACGGCGCTGACTATTAAAAATTTAAGCAAATTGCGACGTTCGGGGCCCGAGAATGGCACTTTTGCATGCGTGTTGTGGTCGATTCGGAATGGAGGGCGATCGCGGTGGAAGCGTTCAACCCATGGGAGTGCGGAGATTGTAGATCCGTGACGCCGAGGAGGAGGACGGAAGGCGTGGAGGGTTTTGTGTACCAAAATTCAATGGCACGAGAGGTCTTGCGTGGGAGAAACGAGTTGTGGTGGTCTCGCTGGGCATCGGACAAAGTGAATTGGCAGACGAAGAATGTTGGGTGCGACCATACAAGCACTAATGCACCGTATCCCATCAGAATTCTGAAGTTAAAAATGCTTCGGCGATAGTAGTAATAAGTTGGGTGATCATTTGGGAAGTCCTCGTGTTGCACCCCTTTTTTCGACCGAGTACTTCCTTCCATATCAGGGGCGACAGAGATCCGCGCAAGACTGCTGAGGCTTTTCAGCGGCCATTGTCCTTTTTGCCCCACGCGTAGCAGTAGTGGGCACCTACGGCGCTGACTATTAAAAATTTAAGCAAATTGCGACGTTCGGGGCCCGAGAATGGCACTTTTGCATGCGTGTTGTGGTCGATTCGGAATGGAGGGCGATCGCGGTGGAAGCGTTCAACCCATGGGAGTGCGGAGATTGTAGATCCGTGACGCCGAGGAGGAGGACGGAAGGCGTGGAGGGTTTTGTGTACCGAAATTCAATGGCACGAGAGGTCTTGCGTGGGAGGAACGGGTTGCGGCGGTCTCGTTGGGAATAGGACAATGTGAATTGGTGGACGAAGAATGTTGGGTGCGACCATACAAGCACTAATGCACCGTATCCCATCAAAACTCCGAAATTAAAGTACTTGGCGAGAGTAGTACTAAGTTGGGTGACCACTTGGGAAGTGCTCGTGGTGCACCCCTTTTTTCGACCGAGTACTTCCTTCCATATCACGGGTGACGAAGATCCATGCTGGACAGCTGAGGCTACGGTTTCAGCAGCCCTTATCATTTTTTGCCCCGCGCGGCTTCGGGCGTAGCGCGAGTGGGCACCTACGGCGCTGACTATTAAAAATTTAAGCAAATTTCAATGTTCGAGGCCCAAGAATGGCACTTTTGCATGCGTGTCGTGGTAGATTCAGAATGGAAGGCGATTGCGGTCGAAGCGTAAGACCCATGGGAGTGCGGAGGCTGTAGAGTCGTGACGCCGAGGAAGAGGGCGGGGGGCGTTCTGGAACAAAATTCAATGGCACAAGAGGTCGTACGTGGAAGGAACGGGTTGCGGCGATCTCGCTGGACATAGGACAATGTGAATTGGTGGACGAAGAATGTTGGGTGCGACCATACAAGCACTAATGCACCGTATCCCATCAGAACTATGAACTTAAAAGTGCTTCGGCGATAATTGTACTAAGTTGGGTGACCACTTGGGAAGTGCTCGTGGTGCACCCCTTTTTTCGACCGAGTACTTCCTTCCATATCAGGGGCGACAGAGATCCGCGCAAGACTGCTGAGGCTTTTCAGCGGCCATTGTCCTTTTTACCTTGCGCGGCTTCGTGCGTAGTAGAAGTGGGCGCCTACGGCGCCAACTATTAAAAATTTTGGCAAATTGCGACGTTCGGGGCCCGAGAATGCCACTTTTGCATGCGTGTTGTGGTCGATTCGGCGTGGAAGGTGATCGCAGTGGAAGCGTTCGACCCGTGGGAGTGCGAAGGTTGTAGAGTCGTGACGCAGAGGAGGAGGACAGAGGGTATGGAGGATTTTGTTGAGCGAAATTCTAGGGCACGAGAGGTCTTGCGTGGGAGAAACGAGTTGTGGTGGTCTCGCTGGGCATCGGACAAAGTGAATTGGCAGACGAAGAATGTTGAGTGCGAACATACGATCACTAATGCACCGGATCCCATCAGAATTCTGAAGTTAAAAATGCTTCGGCGATAGTAGTAATAAGTTGGGTGATCATTTGGGAAGTCCTCGTGTTGCACCCCTTTTTTCGACCGAGTACTTCCTTCCATATCAGGAGCGATGGAGATCCGGGCAAGACAGTTGAGGCTGGGATTTCAGCGGCCCTTGTCCTTTTTGCCCCACGCGTAGCAGTAGTGGGCACCTACGGCGCTGACTATTAAAAATTTAAGCAAATTGCGACGTTCGGGGCCCGAGAATGGCACTTTTGCATGCATGTCGTGGTCGATTCGGAATGGAGGGCGATCGCGGTGGAAGCGTTCAACCCATGGGAGTGCGGAGATTGTAGATCCGTGACGCCGAGGAGGAGGACGGAAGGCGTGGAGGGTTTTGTGTACCGAAATTCAATGGCACGAGAGGTCTTGCGTGGGAGGAACGGGTTGCGGCGGTCTCGTTGGGAATAGGACAATGTGAATTGGTAGACGAATAAGGTTGGGTGCGACCATACAAGCACTAATGCACCGTATCCCATCAAAACTCCGAAATTAAAAGTACTTGGCGAGAGTAGTACTAAGTTGGGTAACCACTTGGGAAATCCTCGTGTTCCACCCCTTTTTTCGACCGATTACCTCCTTCCATATCACGGGTGACGAAGATCCGCGCAGGACAGCTGAGGCTGTCATTTTTTGCCCCGCGCGTCTTCGCACATAGCCTGAGTGGGCGCCTACGTCGCTGACGATTGAAAATTTAGGAAAATTGCAATGTTCGGGGCCTTAGAATGGTACTTTTGCATGCGTGTCATGGTCGATTCGGAATGGAAGGTGATCGCGGTGGAAACGTAAGACCCGTGGTAGTGCAGAGGCTGTAGAGCCATGACGCCGAGGGGGAGGGCAGGGGGCGTGGATTGTTTTGTTGAACGAAATTCAATGGCATGGGAGGTTGTGTGTGGGAGGAACGGGTTGCAGCGGTCTCGTTGGGCATAGGACAATGTGAATTGGCGGACGAAGAATGTTGGGTGCGACCATACGAGCACTAATGCACCGTATCCCATCACAACTCCGAAGTTAAAAGTGCTTCGTCAAGAGTTGTACTAAGTTGGGTGACCACTTGGGAAGTGCTCGTGGTGCACCCCTTTTTTCGACCGAGTACTTCCTTCCAGATCAAGGGCGACAGAGATCCATGCAGGACAGCTGAGGCTAGGGTTTCAGCGGCCATTGTCCTTTTTGCTTCAGCGGCTTCATGCATTGTAGGAGTGGGCGCTTATGGCTCCGACTATTAAAAATTTGGGAAAATTGCGACGTTCGGGGCCCAAGAATAGCACTTTTACATGCTTGTCGTGGTCGATTCAGAGTGGAAGGCGATCCCAGTGGAAGCGTTCGACCCGTGGGAGTGCGGAGGTTGTAGAGTCGTGACGTAGAGGAGGAGGACGGGGTGGGGGGGGGGGGGGAGCAAGGAGGGTTTTGTTGAGAGAAATTCTATGGCATGGGAGGTCTTGCGTGGGAGGAACAGGTTGCGGCGGTCTCGCTGGGCATCAAACAATGTGAATTGGCGGACGAAGAATGTTGGGTGCGACCATACGAGCACTAATGTACTGGATCCCATAAGAATTCTGAAGTTAAAAGTACTTAAATAGAAAATCCTAGGGTGGATGATTAGGGTTTAGCAATTGGAAGGATGCAATTTGAGCCATAGGATGAAGTCTTGATCGGCGGCTAGGATGGAGAATCCGTGCGCACGCAGCTGGTTGGATGGTGCTGCCAGTGCGCCAATCGGGCGGTCCAGTTGGGTGCAAAAGCGCGCCTCATCAACGGTGCTGATGGAGATCTGAGGGCGCGCCATCTAAAGGCCCAGAAGCAATCCCACGCGCGCCCATCAGCGGCCCAGATTGTACTCCGTGCGCACGCCAGATCAGCAGCCAGATGGAGCTGCTCGCGCGCCAATTCATTGCTGCCCGCGCCTCACGCTACTGCCCTGCGCGCGCGCCAAGTGGACGATGATGATTAAGGCCGAGCCATCTCTTGATCAAAAGCTAAAATTTTGCCCAGTCTTTGATCTATGTTACCACTAACACTTGTACCTGCAAAATCCATATCTTAAAGTTGGGCTCTCCTTTGAGCCAAGTCCTCTTTTGAATCCATTTTGTCGAGTAGAAAATCCATAAGTGTTGAGGCTACTTTACTTGGGTGGCCAAGTCTTCAACCCATCATCCACCATCATACATCTAACCCTAATCACACAATCTAATGCATGATGCAATTTATAAATAATCCATACAAAAAGGTTAGAGTTTGCCAAATGATTTCAAAAATAAAGGTTACAAAGATAAAGGCCCGGGAAGACAAATTCTCTTTGGGTCACTTGAAGTTTCCGCTTGAATGCTCCAGTTGAGGCTATGCAGGGGCCTGTCCATATCTTCCATAGTCGGCTCCCATGTGAAATCCACAATGTGATCAATGCCTGCACGAAGAACAAAGTCATTAGAAAATTGGTTAATTAAATTATGGGCCCGAGTTTGAGATCTCGTGATGGGCCTCCTTGGCATGTCAGAATGGCATTTTTGCATGCATGTCGCGGTCGATTCGGAGTAGAAGGCGATCGTGGTGGAAGCATTCGACGGGTGGGAGTGCGGAGGTTGTAGAGCTGTGGCGCCGAGCTTACCTTGGTGCCTCTTGCTCCAAGCTCTTCTAATTTAGAGAATAAAATCTGAGTGTGCTCATTAACATCAGCCAAGAAAACATACAAGCACCAATACCATGAATATATAGGCCTAATGGTGGTAGGTTAGGGTTTTGAGTGGGTGAGGCCTTCACTTGGGCTTGCAAGCCATGTCTTTAACTTCAAGTTGGCCAAACCTTTAACCAAGCCACCAACTAATCCTAGCATTCATTTAATCCTAAAATGCCTAACATGCATGCATATAATAAAGTTTAATAAAAAAGGCCAATGTTTGCCAATAAATAAAAAAGTACAAATATCAAAGCTCAGGAAGACAAATTCTCATGTGAGCATTAAGGTCGCCTCTCTTGTCTTTCCACATGATGAGGTGCTTTGGTTGGTCCATATCCATAGCATTAATATCTCACTTCAAGTCTCCCACGGTGTCCTCCCAATCTTCGCACGATCTATTATCTGCAAAAGAGACAAGTGTGTAAGTGCATGGATTAGTTAAATCTTGGGCTCGGACCTGAGATCGGGTAATGGGCCTATGGGACACAACAGGATACTAACTGGATTTTCACTTTGTCGGAGTACTCATAATAGTCAAAGACTTTTTCTACCTTATCAATCCACTCCAGAAATGTATCTCCATCACACGTTCCATTAAAGGGTGGTACATGTAGCTTGACATTCCTAAGGTCCTCGTAATCTTTTCTTCAGTTAGGGCGAAAATTCTCTTCTTCGTCTAAGGTCCATTCATCCTCATTATGGTAATCAAAGTCTTGAAATCTCCTACTAGGGTTCTCAGGTCTTTCTACATTTGGAGAGGGTTCTTAGTCTTGGAACCTCCTTCTAGGGTTCTTGGGTCTCACTCTAGGTGTAGGCTCTCGGGAGGGTTCTCTATAATTTCTCTTACTAAGGGTCTCCATAATGTGTTGCATGATAAGGGTTAGGTCTCGAAGTTTTTGGCCTAAATTATTGACTTCCCCACTAAGGTTATTCAATTGCCCTTGCATACTTGACTCTCCTTCTTGAGGGATGTGAGTCTCGGGTTGGGGAATGTCCTTGCCCCGGTTTGGTTCTTGACCTCGGTCTAAGGTGGGTTCCCGCGTGAGTCCACTTCTAGTCTTCATGCTCTATATTTATATATATATATATATATATATATATATATATATTTAACTAAGTTTTACTGTTTTAGGAAGGAAAATAAACCTAAATATTAGGGAAGGGAAAAAGGTAGTGAACCTAACTAAAAGTCTAACCTAGACGGTCTAAAGTTTCTCTATATTATATTGTTTAACTAAGTTTTACTGTTTTAGGAAGGAAAATAAACCTAAATATTAGGGAAGGGAAAAAGGTAGTGAACCTAACTAAAAGTCTAACCTAGACGGTCTAAAGTTTGCCCTAAATCTTTGGATCGCAATTTGAGAGCTTAGACGGTCGATTTAGTGCACATATCATACATCCAATTAGCATGAATTATAAGTTCGAATTTTGTTCAAAGCATGTGACGAAAGCGACATAAAGCAATACCAAAAAGTAGACAATTTTAGCTTAAGCACTTTACTTTACCAATGCATGTTCAGTCAAAAAGTAGACAGACTTTACTGGATATTAAACATTCAATCCTATCATGCATGCTACTAAGTTCACATGTAATAAATAACACTCATTAAGTCACACATGTTCACGGTTTTAGCACATACATAACAAACAGATTTAACGTTTTACTTTGCTCTCGGTTCTACCAAGTTAATATTCCAATTTTCATGCCATGCTTGAACAAGTTAAATCATCATACATTAGCAAACAATAGCAAGAAAAACGCAGTAAAATAGATTGAAAGAATGTTACTAATCGATCCAAGAGTTATAAATCGGATGTTCTGGATGAGGATCAATCGACCATTTTCATTTTTTGCATAACATCAACCAATCGTTAAAAATCAATTCAAACAGCTAGCCAACCACCTTATTTATAGCTTATACTATAATACTTATGAAGGGAACATGCTCATTTGAGGGCTGGAAAGGTGAAATACAGCAGCAAAGTAACAATAACTGAAAAGGGAAACAAAAACAGCAAGTACACTATTAGTTAGAGAATGTTTAACCAAAAGAATAAGGAATTTGCAGCACAAAAATGGTGTAGAAGAAATGCTATTCTTTCATGCTCAGATCTTCAAACATCTAAATAAACAAGCTGGTAGTCGTCTTTAATGAAAACAAACCGAAACAAAATAGCAACAACACAAAAACTGAAAAAGATGGTGCAGTTTTGTGCAATCAATTTTGGATAACCAAATGAGTTTGGAAAACCAAACCAACTTGGTTTCCAGCACCCCAAGGGAGCGATCGAAGCTCTGATACCAAATGTTAGGCCCACGCTTGCAAGACAAGCTCAAGAACCTCCAATGGATCACAGCTCCTTGGAATCAGCTAAACCGAGAAGATCTCAAACAGAATATGAAGATGAATAATCAAATGTGCTCCAAATGAAACAATTTTATGTGATATTAGTGGAGTGAGTGAAGTGTGTGCTGGTGGAAAATGTGGTCCAGATTCGTCAAAAGAAGAAGACGATTTGCAAGACTCCAAAAATCGTCCAATAAGAAATATTTTGAGCTTTTGGCAATGTTTCCTTCCAAAGAAGAGAAACCGATTCAATGGACACGGTTTGTGGCCTCTTCATGCTGTTTTCCACTCTCAAGAGAATGGAGAAGAAGAAGGCTATTACAACTCTTACGAGCTACCAAGCTAGAAGGGAGGTTTTGGGGGCGCAACCCCTTGGTTGATGCTCAACCGAGCTTACCTTGAAGACCCTTGCTCCAAGCTTCTTCAACAATGAAGAGAAAATCTGTGGATGCTCATTAGACATCAACCAAAAATTCTACAAACACCAATAGCCATGATTTATAGACTTAATGGTGGTTGGCTAGGGTTTAGAGTGGGTTGGGCCACCATTTGGGCTTCCTTGCAAGCCATGTGTTTAAGTGGGGTAAACCTTTAATCAAGCCACCTCTAACCTACTATACATCTAGTCCTAAATGTCTAACATGCATGCATATAATAAAGTTTAACAATAAGACCAATGTTTGCCTAAATAGGTTTCAACTAAAAAAAGTTACACGATTCACGGCTCGGGAAGAAAAATTCCCATATGAGCACCATGGTCACCTTGCTTGAACTTCCAAGTGATTAGGTGCTTTGATTGGTCCATGTCCATAGTTTTGATCTCCCACTTCAAGTCTCACTAGGTGTCCTTCAAGCCTTCACACGATCGATTACCTGCAAAAGAGACAAGTGTGTAAGTGCATAGGTTAGTTAAATTATGGTCTTGGGCTCAAGACTGTGTGATGGGCCTATGGGGCACATCATATAACAAAACTGACAATCGATTAAATGGACACGTCATTTCATATGAGAACACGTCTCAAAATAAAATTTAGAAAAAACAGTTCATATATTGAACAGAAAAACAAATCCATACCTCAAATTGGCTTACTAATGCCATATTCCAATATCCAGAAATCCAAAGGAGTTTTCGCCTTTCATAAATCCTTAAAACCTATCAATATATAAATATTGATCAATACGTTTTTCCTAAACCTTTAAAAATACGTTGGGGCTCATAACTAGGATAGGAACCAACTCGAGGACCTTCCAGGAGTAAACCCACAAAAATCTGAACTTAAAAAATATCCAACCCAAGAAAGGTCTTGTCAACTATATCGTCACCCCGGAAGTGCCAATTCGACGGAACCGATCAACCCGAAGATGGATCGGTTGACCACCGATTAAACTATTTTTGAATTTGTTTAGAAAGAAATTCATAACTATTGTTTGAACAAATGGTTTGAAATTGAGGAAGGAAAACATCCCCATTACTAGAATTAATATAACCAATTTTTGTGTTGAATTGACCCTTGATTTGATTGAAAAATTGAATTATCATATTAGAGGTTTTTGTTGGAATTATAAGAATTTATAATTCTATTTGGATCTAAATTGTCAAACTATAAATTATACATTATGTTATCATCGGGTTTAAGTCCATATTAAAGTGATTTAATATGATTTTAAAGGACTTTGGAGTATATTGAATATAATATGGTCGTATTATAATGTGTAGAGACATTAAGGGTAATTTATCAATTTATAATGGGCAAAATCGTAAATTAATCAATTAGGTTAAATAAAGAGTTATGGTCCATAATTCACAATGAGAACCCTTTGCCTCTTTGGAGCCGCCATCACTCTAGAGAGCATTGAAAAGGCGATTGTCGAATTTGGAAGATCCACGTACTCGATTTACAGTATTTTGACATTCAGACAATGGATTCATGTACATCTTTCTCGCTTTAATGATTTCCTTGAGAATTTCTAACGTATCAATTTTTGGGAATTAAGTTTTCTTTTTCATTAGGATTCAATAATTCTAATAAATCTAACCATTGGTATCAGAGCAGATCATGTTAGAGTACGAGTAATCAAATTTTGCCTTCAAATCGATTTAAGCATCAATTTTTTTTTTTCTGAATTTTTTTTGTAATACATGATTGGGGTGAAAATTCGCCGGAATCGATGAGATTCTGGCAAATTTTGTTGCTGGTTTGCAGCCCCTCTCCGGCAATTCGGACCAATTCGATCCGATTGGATTAGGTTTGGTCCAAATCAGACCAAACCATTTGGATTTGGTCCCGCTCAGACTAAATCAACTCAGTTTGGTTATGGCCCAGACTGGTTCTTTGGTTGGTTAGACTCGGACCAGTTCGGTTTGGTTTTAACTGGTCCGGTCTGGTTCAGTTGAACAAGCCCATTTTTTTGGTCAGTTCATTTGGTCAAATGAGCCCCGGTTCACCCCGATTTTAGTCGATTTGAACTTTCTATTCTAGGTTGGTTGATCCTTTGTTTTACTGATCGACTACTATGGTAGTCTAGATATTAAATATGTATATATATACATGAATTTTCTTAAGTTTTTTTTTAGTGCAATTTTATGAAATCTTACATTGTAAAATAGGATGATTAGGTAACATGCTATAAAGTTAGCCACTCTTGCTTTAATTATCCTGTTTTTATATGTTTGGTATGAAACATGACATTGTGTGAATATCGACCAGCCCAAATTAAGGTTGACGTTTGTACAGTTGCATGGATTGTTAGAGTTGAACTTTCTAACTATTGGTAGAAGCTATAGAACCAGAAGAATGGAGAAAAAGGAGAAGGTAGAAATGACAGAGAAAATGGCGGCAGTGAAAAATGAGTGTTCTGTATATTATTTCCCCCAAGTGTAGAGTGTTTTGTATACATCAAGAAACATCAATAAATGAATGAAAAAACTATAACTGAACTATGAATCTAACTAAAAATGAACAATAATGAATAGTATGCAAATATCCCCTCACAAGATCACGGGCGTAGGCTGAAGATCTTGGACAAGAAAAGGTTGAACGGGGTCGGTGGTAGAGGCTTAGTGAGTGCATCAGCCAGTTGGGTATCCGACGGAGTGAATTTGACCAATAATTGCTTTTGAAGTACTTTTTCCCGAACAAAATGGAAGTCAATCTCCACATGTTTGGATTTTGAATGCAATACTAGGTTGGAGGCGAGATAGGTTACACTCAGGTTATCGCAGAGAATGAGAGGTAATGCGAGAGAGAGAATACCTAATTCCTTGAGTAGCGACTGAAGCCATAGGACTTCGACCACACCATTTGCAACGCTGCGATACTCTGATTTCGTGCTGGAGCGGGAGACAACTTTCTGTTTGGTGGAAGACCAAGAGATGAGGTTTGTGCAGAGAAAAACAAAGAAACCACTAGTGCTTTTGCGATCATCGGGGCAAAAGGCCCAGTTAGCATCCTTATAGCATGTCAAGTCAAGAGAGTCAAACTGTGTGAAGGAGATGCCGAGAGAGGAAGTACCATTGAGATATCGCAGAATTCTCTTGACTGCTTGCCAGTGGGTGTCAGATGGTGCATACATGAATTGGGAGACCTTATTGACGGTGAAGGCAATATCAAGTCTTGTAAGGCAACAATATTAAAGGACACTAACTATGCTGCGTATAGAAAACCATCATGGATAGGGGTCCCTAAGTGTATAGATAGAACTAGACCAGCAACCATCGGAGTGGGAACTGGTTTGCAAGACCCCAAATTTTCCCTATGAAGTAACTCATATATATATTGTGACTGGGAAAGAATCATACCCTTAGGAGTCTGAGTGACTGAGATACCAAAAAAGTATGATAATGGGCCCAGGTCACGGACTTTAAACTGAGAATGTAGATACGTCAACAGCTGGGCTAATAAGGGAGCAGAATCACCTGTCAAAATAAGGTCATCAACATACACGAGCATAATAAGAATGGTTGACGATGTACAACGGATAAAGATAGAGGAGTCGGACTTTGATGCTGAGAACCCCCACTTAGTCAAGGCAGTGTATAACTTGGTGTACCATGCTCTTGGAGATTGCTTGAGACCATAAAGGGCTTTGTGTAGAAAACATACAGCCGACGGTGAAGTTGAGTCAATAAAGCCGAGAGGTTGTTGCATGTAAACTTTCTCGGTCAAATCTCCATGTAGGAAAGCATTACTGATATCAAATTGTCGGATAATCCAGTGAGAGGAGACAGAGTACGGTGCGAACTGAAGTTGGTTTGACCACTGGGCTGAAGGTCTCATCGTAATCAATACCTTCTATTTGATCATAACATTTGGCTATGAGACGAGCCTTATACCGAGAAACTGTTCCGTCAGAGTTTAACTTAGCCTTGAAAACTCACTTGCAGCCTATCAATTTGGCATGGCTCGGAAGAGGAACTAATGACCAAGTGTTGGTTTCTGTGAGCGCAAAGATTTCCTCTTTCATGACAGTGAGCCAGTGAGGACATTTGGTAGCTTGATGGAAGGTTTTTGGTTCCAATGCAGGCTCAATGAGAAGAGCCTTGGGCTTAAATGCACATGTTTTGGCCCTAGTCGTCATAGGATGGATGTTTTGGATAGGTGGGTTGGGCAATTGGGAGGGGATGGTGTCAGGGAGTGTAGATGGAATCAAGGTGGTGATGGTGTGAGGAGGGGAGGAGGGACTAGGTACACACTGGGCTGTAGGGGTGGGTGAAGATAGAGGTATAAGAGAAAAGGGAGGAGTTCGAGGAGTTGGATTGGTAGCAGAGTGAGGGTAAGGTAGGTGAGGAATTTGAAGTGTGAAGGGAGAGGGTTGGGAGACAGGTTGTTGGTAAGAAGAAAATGGGAATTGAGACTCCACGAATGTAACATGACGAGAGATATATAGTTTATGGGAGGTAGGATCGAGACACAAAAAGCCTTTGTGGTGGAGACTGAGGCCTATGAAGACACATGGAAGAGATCGAGACTGGAGTTTGTGGTGATTGAAAGGCTGAAGAAGGGGAAAGCAGAGACAACCAAAAACACGAAGAGATGAATAATATGGAAGTTTTTGAAACAAGCATTCAAAGGGGTACTTGTGATGGAGGACAGAAGTGGGTAGGAAATTTATCAAGGTTGCAGCTGTGGTAAAGGCGTAGCTCCAGAAATGATGAGGGACTGAGGAGTGAAAGAGTAGAGCGAGGCCGGTTTCAACAACATTCTGATTTTTTCGTTAAACTCTACCATTTTGATTTAGTGTATAGGGACGCGAAACGCGATGCTGAATGCCTAAAGATTGAAACAGAGGAGTGAGAGACTAGAATTCACCACCTCAGTCGGATTAGACAGTTTTGATTTTAGTACCAAATTGGGTATGAACAAATTGATAGAAATTTGCAAAGGTATTGTATACTTCACTTTTTAATTTGAGGGAAAAAAGCCAAGTGAAGCGGGTACAATCGTCCACAAACAAGACAAAATATCATGCACCAGCAATGGATTTGATTGGAGACGGACCCTAAACATCAATAGATTCAGAAAGGAAATTGCGCATGAGATTCAGAAATTGGAAATGGTAATTTATGACTTTTGCTCATTTGGTAAGGATTACAAAATTGATGTACAACATTTTTTGAAGGAAAATTACAAGACTTGAGGACTGACTACAAAATTGGAAAAGCAGGGTGACCCAACTGAAAATGCCAAAGGTTGGCCAAAACAGAGGCTGAAAGAGGTCCTTACCGAGCAGTGAAGGATCGAACTTGACCGGCCGGCGACGTGTGAGTATGCTGACCAGCAGGCGACAAAACGGGACGGACCGACGGCGTGTGACAGAGGCCGTCATTGAGGGAACCACAAAGTAGGATTCAGTGAGTATTTCAATCCTTGACAAAAAAACTAGTCGAGTGAAATTCAACGAAAACCGAGTTCTGTCGTCACAATTGTGAGACACTTAGCAGGTTGTGAGATAAATGTGAGGTGTGATAAACATTTTGCAGGTGAAGAGATCGGCCGATGGCTGGAATAGCAGTAAAACCAGAATGACAAAGAGGAAAAAATTTACCTTTTGCAGTGGCGACTTGAGAGGGTGTAGGAAGATTTTGAAAGTGAGCGAGAAGCTCGGATTACGGCGTAAAATGATGAGTGGTGCCAGAGTCGAGAACCCACGAAGTAGACGGCGAAGAAGAGTTTGGCGTCTGAAGGAGACCAGAGGAACTATTCGGGGAGAAGGAGTCCGAGTTAGAGGTAAAAGGCTGGACCGGGTCAAATGAAGGGTTAAGAGGCTGGACCGGGTGAGGGGCTGAGTAGTATGAATAATGGGCTAGGGCCGAGTCGAGTGAGAGACTGGTTAATTAAGCTTGCTGGGCTGCAGATTGAAGCTCGTAACATTTTAGGGCCGAATGGCCCATCTTGTTACAAATCTGGCACCTGGGTCAGTTCTGGTGAGTGGGCCGAGGAGAACGCCAAGGGCTGGTCGGGTTGAGTGAGCCGGGTTCGCGTGGATAAAAACCACTGGAGATGTAATATCTGGCCTGTACGGAATTTTATATTATAATATATGTTGGCATTTTTGTAAATATGTCAAATCAAACCCATTTTACGAAAAGAAAGCGCCATTATGATCCTAATTATTAATTGGAATTTTAAGGAATTTACGGGATTTTTCGGAGTAATAACGCTATATTTTGAGAAATTACGTTTCTCGTAATATGAATGATGTTTTAGTAAAAATAGTAAACGTGGTCCGATTTGCGAACGGACAGTTTTATTAGGACCCTAATAATAAGTTAGATATAATGGTGAAATAAGAAAATTTGGAGAATCCGAACAGTTAGCCGATTGACGAAACGAAAGACAAAACAAATATAAAATATGTACTAAGGGCAAAATGGTAATTTTGCAAACCAAATTATATTAAAAACAAATTTCTTTCTCCTCTCCCTCACTTCTTCTTTCTTCTTCTTTGGAGTTCACGAACCAGAGAGCTCCTTCTTCTTTGTTCTCCGACGGCGATTTCCATTCTGACCTCCGTTTCTCATCCGATCGACTTCCGTTCTTCGCGTTTTCTCCTCCAATCGACGCTCTAAGTATGAATCTACGATCCTAGAGCATTTATTTTGATTTTTACGGAGATTAAACAATTAGGGTTTCGTTTAGGTTTTGTTAAAAATCGAGATTTAGGGTTCGAAATCGATAGATTGTTGTAGATTACGGATATAAAGGACGTATCGAACGTTATTGGACGAAATTAGAGTGATTTGTGAAAAATGTTAAAATTGGAGAATTTTCAGGTTTTAGGAAAAACTCGTAATTGTGAATTTTAAACTATCGAGCGTTAATGTTGTTTAAACACTTCGATTAGTTAGGTTAAGATTTTAGGAAAATTCCTTAGTTAAGGTTGTAGTTAAATTTGGACGTTTAGAAGTTTAAACTCGTTTTAACGATAAACGTTGTGAATTGCTTAAGTGAACAACACTCGTGGACGGAGCTTGAGCTGCTTTGGACACGAGGTAAGTTCTCGTAATCTTCTCTGGCCGATTGGCCTACACCGTACATCGAGGTTGTCTCGAGGAGTTTTGGTGACGTGTTTATTTAATCGCATTGGTTGGGTAGTTAGGGTTTGATTGTTTTATAGGTTGATGTTGTGTTTTGATGGTATTGTTAGCGTTTTAATGGTATGCTCCGTATGTATGTTTACTTTCTATCGTATTGAACTGTTCACGCATCACGTGTTTTAAAAGAACATAGAAAATGAATTTTCGCACGATGTTTTAAAGAAAATGGCGATGTGGCCTAGAGAGGGGCACGACCTATTGTGGAGACCGATTACGGGTTTGTCACAATATCACATCTATTGCATACTCATACAGTTATACAGTTACAGGTCATGCGAGATGGGGCTCAGGTACGGCTGTACGAGTTGTAAGCGTGTACCCCCCCCCCCCCCCGTCTAGCTGGAAAGAGTAGTCCGACCGCTGGATGTGCTCTCTCCGGTTAGGAGGCTGAGATCTCGGTGACACCCATAGAGTAAAGATAAAGAAAATGCTGCATGATTTCTGAACTCATATGCATAGCACGCATGTACATTTACTTGAACTTGCTGAGATTTTTATCTCATAGGTGTCTGTATGGTGTAGGTGATTACGAGGAGACAGGTGAGGACGAGATCCCTCCACCTGAGGAGTGACGCAGTTGACGAAGGATAGCTGCGGTGGTGTGCTGGCGCAGTCGACGCTTACCTGACCCGTGGGGACGTATGTATAGGTTTTGGGGTTATTGGGATGTTTTGGATTGATGATTGTATAGACATTATAGGATGTTTGGATCTGGATAGGTTTATGTATAGAAGTTTTGAAATGTTTTGAAATGTTTTAGAAATTGGTTTTATAACCCTTTGTTTGATTTCAAAACAGGAGGATTTGTTTAGGTTTTAAACATATCCACGCAGTTCGTTTTCATGAAAATGTACTTCGCGTTAATTGTATTTTGAATCAGTTTTGAGTGGAGTTACGAGAGCGTATGAATGTTGAGTTTTGGTTAGGTTTAAGTTTTATGATGACTGTAGTGTTAGTTGATATTGAATTGTGAGGTATATATGTTTGGCGCAGGAGTAAAGGAAAGAAAAGAAAAAGAAGAAGGGAAATGGGAGAGGAAAGAAAAAGAGGCAGTGGCGATTGATCGCCCAGGGGTGGGGATCAATCGCCCCTTGGTCGCCGCTCTCTGGAGAAATCCAGAGAGCATGGCGATCAATCGCCACAAATTGTGGCGATTGATCGCCACAGGCAATTCGCAACAGGCGAATGGTCGCCTGTTGCAATCGCCGAAGGGGCGATCAGTCGCCCCCTTTATGGGCGACTGATCGCCACTACATATAGGGATGAAAATCCCTTTTTGCTCTGTTTGCCGATTGTGTTTTATTTTTAATTGTTTTATTTAATTGTTTTAATTACTTTAAGTTATGTTTTAAGTGATTTAAAGATTAGATTTCAATTCCGATTTCGATTCTGGTTTCGATTTTGGTTTAGGTTCTGCTTAGAGTTTATTTAAAGTATAGAGAAAAAAAAAATAGTACGGTAAATTGGGTACAGTATTAGGGTCGTGACAGGAGACAATCAGGAAAAATTGGGCAATTGGTCGAGGACTCCATGACGGACGAAATGGTCAATGAGCAGCAACGTTCACCTGCTCAGAGTCGGCGTCGGAAGGGCAGCTACAGAGTTTTGCTTCTCTAGGCTGAAGTCGAAGCTCTGAAGAAGACTCTAGATTTCTTCCAGAGGGGGCTATTCGGCGCGATGCATAATGCAAGTAATCGCGGTGACAAAGGCATTGTATTCACTGTCTAAACTGTTAAGGAAATAAATGATTTTATCTCGATAAGAAACCGGTTCACCAACTGCCGCAAGGGTGTTGCAAATCGTGGTGAGTTGCTAAAAATAGGAGGCAGCTGAGAGTCTGTCTTTGGACAAGGAGTGAAGGCAGCTCCGAAGATCGGTAATTCTTGCCATAGAGGAGGATGAAAAAATTCTGTCTAAAGCGAACGAGACCTCATGGGCAGTAGTGAATGAGATCATTTGGGGAAGAAGATCTTCCGACAGTGAGGTAAATATCCGGCTGAGAAGAAGGCTGTTGTATCGTTGCCATACTGAAAATTCTGGGTTGATTTGAGATTGGAAGGGATCCAGAAATTGAGGAGGGGAAACCGAAACACTCTACAGAAGATGTTGGATGTCGTTTGCAATGGCAACATGGAGAAGTTAAGCTTTCCACACTAGGTAGTTAGTGCTATTTAATTTGACTGTAAGCATTTGGTTGACAGGGGGAAGAGAAGGGAGAGGAGGGGGATTAATGTTAACGGCAGTGAGAGTGGGAGAGAAGGGAGCAGTTGAACTAGAGGATGTCATCCTTAGCTCTGATACCAAGTTGAACTTTCTAACTGTTGGTAGAAGCTGTAGAACCAGAAGAATGGAGAAGAAGGAGAAGGTAGAGACGACAGAGAAAATGGCGGTAATGAAAAATGAGTGTTCTGTATATTGTTTCCCCCAAGTGTAGAGTGTTTTGTATACATCAAGAAACAACAATAAATGAATGAAAACACTGTAACTGAACTATGAATCTATCTAGAAATGAACAGTATGCTAATAGTTAGCAGTATTAAAACATGTGACAATTATTAAGATACCATGTGAACATTGAACTTATAACACCCGAAAATTCTACCGTACGTTTTAATAAATGTACATAGAATCCTATAAGGTAATATATATATTTGAAGAAAGGAAGAAGAAGTATAAAAGAGAAATAGTTGAAAAGTCAAAAGGAAAAGGGGTGGAATTCCACATTTAGGGAAAGAAGAAGAGGTGAATTCATATTAAAACACACTTTACCCTAAGTTTTCTACCTCTTCAAGTAAAAACATCTCTCTCCTTTCCTCTCTCTTCTACTGAAGCCATTTCACGCCCATTTCTCCTCCCGTGAAATTTCTCCATCTTTGAAGATTTTAAGGTAAGATTCTAGTTTATCTTTAAGAGTTTAGCCTCCCTTTGGTTTAAGGGTGAGAAAATTTAAGTGTTGTTGGAAATATTTTTGTGGGTTTGAAAAAGAAATTTTTGATGCACGAAATTCTTAGTTCCTTTGCTATATTTTCTCCTAACTAATTCTTATTCATGTTATATAAGCATGTATATGATTTATATGGAAAGAAGATGACAAATAGTTAAAGTTTGAAGAAGTTTTTAATTTAGGGAAAAAACTGGGCAGTTTTTGGTTTTGATTTTTCTGCTATTGATCGTGACTTGTTTTTGACAAATGGATGATTCTATGTTAAACTAGATACCAAGGGTGAACCATAGCCTTTGAAAGTAATGGATTTCGTTAAGAATTGAATGAGTTATGGATGTTGGAAGTTAAACTAAATTTACGATTAAAAACAGAGCATGTTTCGGTTTGGCCATTTTTAGGATGAGTTGTAAAACACATTCATACTCTTCTTGGACAACTTTTTGAGTTCTAAAGTTGAGTGCATTTATCTTAGATATATTTGGTATTGGCTCATTGGATAGTTGGTGTTGGAAACAAATTGGACTGAGTTAATGGATTAATGGCTGGGAATCGGTTGTGTGTTATGCTTTAGATTAGGTTGTGGATTATTGGAATCAAATATTAGTTGTATTTGTGATTGAAGTTATAGCTATGGATGTTAATGTTGGAGTGATATGTTATAGGTTTGCAAGCTTACAAGAAAAGTGAACAAGCCGCATAAACTTCTAAGAACCCAAGGTAAGTGGGTGTGTAGGTTCGGCCTTAATGGCCATACGTCGCAAAGGTACTAGGAAGTCTAAGTGATGGTATACTTTGAAGAGATGTGGTCAGTGATGTATGTATGTTATGTGGTTGTCAAAGTATTAAGTTCCCTTTAGAGTAAGATATGTGCATTGTGGTGCTAGTGTTATGAATGTTTAAGTTCCATGTTATGTCTATATGTGCACCATGCTACATGCATCATCTTTTCTTAAAAATGCATACAAAATGTTTTCGTGCATGATTTATGAAAGAAAGATAAAAATATATAAAGATAAGAATATGTAATGTACGTAATGGTTAAGTTGTGGGTCGTGGTTGAGTATGACTATGTTTGTCCACTTCGGTGGTCCATGTTATGTTATGTTATGTTTGTCTATTTCGGTGGTCCATGTTATGTTATGTTTGTCCACTTCGGTGGTCCAAGTTATGTTATGTGCCTACTCCCCACATAAATCTCCCTTAACCCTTGTCAAGTGAACCTAAATGTAATATGAAAAGAACATGTTTTACGAATCAAATATAA
Source organism: Begonia masoniana (assembly GCA_022432975.1). NCBI lineage: Eukaryota > Viridiplantae > Streptophyta > Magnoliopsida > Cucurbitales > Begoniaceae > Begonia > Begonia masoniana. The sequence goes on along the minus strand of CM039508.1, from coordinate 26,493,914 downwards.
GAATATATAATGTACGTAATGGTTAAGTTGTGGGTCGTAATTGAGTTTCCCACGTAAATCCCCCTTAACCCATGTCAAGTGAACCTAAATGTAATGGGAAAAGAACATGTTTTACGAATCAAAGATAAGAATATGTAATGTACGTAATGGTTAAGTTGTGGGTCGTGGTTGACTTTCCCAGGTAAATCCCCCTTAATCCATGTCAAGTAAACATAAATGTAATGTGAAAAGAACATGTTTTACGGATCATGCATGCACCTTCATTCATTGGCATTAGTACATCGCTTACTAAGCATTATACTTATAGTTTAAACCATGTGATGTAGGTGATGAGCTTGAAGGTGAGGATGTCAAACCTCAAAATGATGTTTAGGTTTGGTTGTTGGATGGTGCTCATGGCGGGAGTTTGTGGCTGGCAAGGCAATTGCTCCACGTAATTTTGGTATATGTTCATGTATTTGAAAGTTAAGTAGAAAATGATTTCATGTTTTGACGAATGTTAGGCTTGCTTGGGGTTTTGTTTATGATTTATAGAAAATGTTTTGAGGGTAGGTTTTCCACATTTTTAAGACTTCCGCTACGTCCCTGATGATTTATGGTTTTACGGGAAAAGATTTTAAACGAGTATGTTATGTTTAAGAGATTTTGGATGATGTTTATAGGGTACGAGGAATTGGTTGAAGTTAGGGAAGTGTTGATGAAGTGTTTATTAGGTGAAAAATGAAGAAAAGGTGAAAAATGAAAGAGTGAAGCGAGCTGGTGCGCGTGCGAGGCTTGCCCAGCCGATCAGTCGCCGCTGGGGGCGCTATCAATCGGTGCATGATGAGAATAGAGAGGCGCGGGCAGAGAGCCCGCCGATCGGTTGCCCTATACGACCGATCGATTGGCGCCCAAAGTGGAGCGAGTGGACGCACGGGTGGCAGGCGCGGAGCGCGTGCAGGCGCGGAGCGCAGGCAAGTGCGGAGCGCGCGACGCTATGGGATGAGATGCGATCGCCGATCAATCGGCTGATCGATTTTGTTGGTGCGGTCAGCACCCGAGAGGGTGGCGATCGATCGGCAGAGTGCGCTGACCTATCAGCCCTGAGTGCATGCGCAGTGTGCGGATCGGGTGGGCGACGCACGAGCACACCGAATGGGCTATGCGCGCGCGGCATGCTAAATGTGATGTTCTTTTTAAGTTTTGAATTTTTTTAAAACTCTTTTGATTCCAACTTTGAATGAGTGTTTTAAACATTTTTTAAAAATATCTTTTATTCATTACAAAGGAGCTAAACGATACAAAAATCGATTTAAAAGTTTTAAAGAAAAGTCAAAAAATTTTACGTCAAAAATATATTAAGTAAATGAAAAGTCATGTCAAGTCTCGTGACGGCCTCCGGGTCGTTACAGAACTTGTCCAAAGATAAGTTCATTGTTTGACAGGTCTTATTGTCAATGTTTATATATTGGACCAAGTTACCAATTACAAGTTAACAATTTTAGCAAAAAGACTAGGTGTTAATGTTGTATCGGTTTCTTGTTGATGAGTACATTATATTTTGATTTATATTATTGTAATATATATGCATATTATTTTGTGAGCTAATGTTGTTACATTTTCTCTGATGTTACAGTTAACGTCTAAAGTATAATGGGAAATGTTAATGCAGTTCCTATGCTTACCAGGACCAACTATAAAGTGTGGAAAGAGAACGTTATGATTGTTCTCGGGTGCATGGATCTAGACATTGCACTTAGGGTCACACACTTCTCACGTCTTTTATCATCAAGTACCCTTGATGATAAAAGGGAGTTGGAAAGGTGGTAGCGTTCGAATCGTGTAAGTCTGATGATCATGAAGCGCGCCATTCCAGAAGCATTTCAGGGCAACATGACGGAAGGCACTGATACCAAAACATTCATCAAAGAACTTGAGAAACGTTTTGAGAAAAACGAGAAGGCTGAGACAAGTACAATTTTAGCCAAACTTGTCTCACTCAAGTATAATGGAAAGGGGAATATCAGAGAGTACATAATGGAAATGTCTTATCTTGCTTGAAGACTTAAGGAACTTAAGTTAGAGCTGTCAGAAGACATGTTTGTTCACTTAGTCTTGATTTCTCTTCCTCCTCAGTTTTAACAGTGTAAGATCAATTATAACTGCTAGAAGGATAAATGAACGCTTAATGAACTGATTTCTCATTGTGTCCAAGAGGAAGAGAGGATAAAACATGATCAGACAGAAAGTGCTCATTTGGCATCATCTTCCAAGGACAAAGGAAAGATAAGGAAGAAGGAGGCTGTTGGTGTTTCTTTTAAGTTGAAACAAAAGAAGTCTAAGGGCTTCAGTTGTTTCTTCTGCAATCAAGAAGGACACTAAAAGAAAGATTGTGTCAAGTACCATGCATGGCGCGTGGAGAAAGGTACACTTCTCAACCTTGTTTGTTCTGAGGTTAATTTGGTTTTTGTATCTTGACATACGTGGTGGTTAGATTCGAGTGCTACTATTTACATTAGTATGTTTATGCAGGGTTGTCTAAGTTGTCGAAATCCGAATGATGCTGAAAGAATCATCTTTGTAGGCGATGGCAAATCAGTTGAAGTTAAAGCTATAGGAGATTTTAGATTGTTACTAAAATTTGGACATTTTTTGGATATGAATGATACATTTGTTGTACCGTCTTTTAAATGAAATTTAATTTCTATTTCTGCATTGGACAAATCTGGTTATTCTTGTTCATTTGGAAATGGAAAATTCAGTTTATCTTTAAATTCAAATGTAGTGGGTTTTTGATTCTTATCTTTTTATGACAATTTGTATATGCTTGAAACCATAGATTCATTTAATGAAACCTTGCATATTGATTCAAGAGGTACAAAACGTAAATTAACTTATAATGATTCAGCTTCATTGTGCACAAGTGCTTAGGTCACATCTCTCAAAAGAGAATTGAAAAGCTTGTGTTAGACAAGATTTTGGGCCCTCTTAATATGACTGACTTCAAGGTTTGTATCAATTGTATTAAAGGGAAATAAACAAGTGTAAGGAGATTGGAAGCTAACCGAGCTTCAGAAGTACTTGAATTGATACATTACCGATATTTGTGGACCTTTCCCTACGACATCTTGGAATGGTCAACATTATTTTATATCATTCATTGACAATTACTCGCGTTATAGCTACCTATATCTCATCCATGAGAAGTCTCAATCTTTGGACGTTTGCAAAGTCTTTAAAGCTGAGGTTAAAAATTAACTTGACAAAATAATTAAGGTCGTCAGATCTGATCGTGGTGGTGAATACTATAGTCGATATGACGGGTCAGGTGAACAACGTCCAGGACCATTTTCTAAATACCTAGAGGAGTGTCATATTGTTCCTCAGTACACCATGCCGGGTTCGCCCGACATGAATGGTGTCGCTGAAAGATGGAATAGAACACTTAAGGACATGGTAAGGAGCATGATTGCTCATTCGACCTTACCAGAATCCCTCTGGGGTGAAGCACTAAAGACGGCAGCTTATATCCTTAACAAGGTACCTACTAAGGCTACGGCTAACAAAACCCCATACGAGCATTGGACGGGCTAGAAACCCGTTCTTAAACACTTACACGTGTGGGGGTGTCCAGCTAAGGCAAGGCCTTATAGGCCCAATGAAAAGAAACTGGACTCTAAAACTGTCAGTTGTTATTTTGTAGGGTATCTTGAACGGTCTAGGGGGTATAAATTTTATGATCCCATTGTAAAGATATTCTTTGAAACGGAAAATGCCCAATTTTTTTAGGATGTAGAGTTTGTGAGGGGAGATAAAAAAGACATTGTCTTTGAGGAGGAAGTTGTTCCTCTTCCTTTGGTTTCCCTTGATTTCGATCAAATAGATAATGAAAAAGATAATGTTGAATTACTTCCTGAACTTCTTCAGGAAGTCATTCCTGAGGAACAAACTCAACAGCCTCAAGAAACTATGTCATTACGGAGGTCCACTAGAGAGAGAATGAGTACGATTTCGAATGATTACATCGTATTCCTACAAGAACATGAGGAACTCAGTGAGGTAGAAGATGACCATATCACTTTCAACCAAGTCATTAAAAGTTCTGATTCTGAAAAGTAGATTGATGTCATGAATGAGGAGATAAAGTCTATGAAGGACAATAACGTTTAGGATCTCGTCCCGTTACCTGCAAGTTCGAAACCTGTTGGTTGTAAATGGATTTTTAAATCCAAAAAAGATTCAAAAGGCAACATTGAGAGATTCAAAGCACTTCTTGTTGCTAAGGGTTTTACTCAAAGAGTAGGCATCGTGACATGGGGTCCCTTAGAAAAGGGGTCGTGTAAAACCCACAAAAATAAACAAGTGCTCGAGTCATAGGTGTTTAGCACAAATCCGAAAATGACAAGTAGAAAATGGTGATGAAGATGAAGCAAAAAAAAAAGGGGTGATGGTGTGTGATGGTGGTCGATTAATATATGGAAGGAAAGAGCATGAAATAAGGAAGAAAACGAAATAAAGAAAGTGGTGGTGGTGTGTGTGAAATCCGTGAAGAAAGTGGAGATGAAAAAGACAAAATGTAAACAAATAAAGTGAGGTGTGTGATGAAGTGTTGGCCGAAATAAAGATGGAATGAAAGTGCATGGAAATGAAGAAAATGTGGAATACCCTTGGCGGACCCGGGAGCTATCTTACATTGAGCTCTCGGGTGCATGTTTTTCCGGAGGAAAACGACCACCGTAGGCCTAGATTTTCTTCCTCAAAGCCCTTAACTCTCAAGAGAGCAAGGTGAGGGAAAAGATAAGAGTTAGCCTAGCAACCTTAAGCTAGGATCACAATGGAGGGCTACTCCACTCAATTTAGAAAACCGAGGATTCCCGGAGGACTTCTAACTCTTCGGTTAGGAAATAGAAATTCTCATAAAAATGACAAAAAGTTGGATACAAACACCAATGTCATGCTTAAATAGAAAATCCTAGGGTGGATTAGGGTTTGGCAAAGTGCAAGAGTGAAGATGAGCCCTTGGATGAGGTGGAGATCGACGGCCATGAAGGGAGGGATTCGTGCACGCACACCAATGCACCAGATGCATTATGGCGCGCCTAATTAGCGGCACTAAAGCTTGGTTCGTGCGCGCCACGCTGGCTATCCCGGGTGCGCCACATCAACGACCAGTGCAACGATCTGTGGGGCGCTGATTAGTGGCTGTGGGGCGCCAGCGCAGCAATCCTAGACGCGCATGATCAGCGATGGTGATGCTCCAGCGTGCGTGCCCTGATCAGCTGCTGGTCCTACCCGCGCGCCCTTGCCCGAAGCCAGCTTGCTGCCCTCACGCGCCTACTCAGCCAAGCACAATTAATCCGAGCCATTCCTTAGCCAATGAATGAGATTTTGCCAAGTCTTTGATCCATGTTGCCACTAACACTTGTACCTGAAAAATCCATACCTTAAATGTGGGCTTATCTTTGGGCTAAGGCTTCCTTTAAGTCCAATTTATTGAGGGGCTTTCTCCTTTAAAGGTTAAGTCTTCAATCCATCATCCACCAACATACATCTAACCCTAACCACACAATCTAATGCATGATGCAAATATAATAATCCATACAAAAAGGCTAGAGTATGCCAAATAAGTTCAAAACCAAAAATTACATCAATTCATGGGCGGGGAAGACAAATTCTCATGGGCCAAGTAGTAAATTCTTCCAAGTGCCCCAAGCGAGGTCTTCAACAAGATCAACTTCCTGCAAGAAAAGAAAATGATTTTCATTAGAATAAATGCTTAGTAGTTTATAGGTCTTGGACTGTGATCTAGTTTTGGGCCTCCTTAGCATATCATCCCCTCTGGGTGACTGAGGATTTGACCTCAAATTCGATGATTCAGCCACCTCTTCACGAGTTTCATTTCCAACAAAAGGGGCCAAATTTTGGGCACTAAGGGTGGATGATAAGGGCATCTTTGGTAACCGGGTGGTCTTACTAAAAATTTCTTTGGTAAGAGTTGTATGATTGAATCCGCGAACTACTTTGGAGGGCAATTGCTCAGTGATGGGATGAAAGTTTCCAAAGTAGTCGAATTCGGCATGTAGCAATATTGGATTTCCATGATACTCTTTCGACCAAAGAAGTAATCCGTTTTTCCTTAAGGCCACAGATGCAAGTTTTCCATTCAATTGAACCTTGTCCCTCGTTCGATGGTAAAATTTATGATAGTCAAATGGTTGGGTTAATTGTTTTGATAATTCACCCAAATGAAAACTAGGGTTTTTGTTGTGCACAAAGGGGGTAAAATTCCTTTTCTTTTGCCTAAGGAATAAAGTAGTGCAATATGAAGATTCAAGGCATTTGGCTAACTTCTTCTTAATTGGATGAGAATGAAAGGAAACTCTCTTAAGATTTGGGAAGGAGTGGGGTGGAGTAACGATCATACTACCTATTCCAAAAATACTTACCTCACTTATCTCCTTATTCTCTTGATCCCATAATGATACGTCTTCCAACTGGCACGGCATCTCTTCGTCATATAGAGGATTAAGATGCCACTTGATAAGGGAGGTTCTTGTTCTTTTATTGACATCAATCCACGTTTCGATAAGAGAAGATTTTCCTTTATTTTTCCTTCTTTACGGGTGGCCTCATCACGAGCCACTTGTTCGGGCGTCATAGGTAGCAAATTGATTTTCCTTTCGCCAAAGTTAAAAGAGCAGTGGTTGTGGAATCCATCGTAGTGTACTCTCCAGTCATAATTCCATGGTCGTCCTAATAGAATATGACTGGCATTCATCGGGACAACGTCGCAAAGAACCGCGTCCTTATATTTTCCAATGGTGAAGTCGACAGTTACTTGCTTAGTTACCAGGATGTCATTTCTATCGTCCAACCAATTCAACTTATAAGGTGTAGGGTGGTTAGTGGCTTCCAACCCTAACTTACTGGCCATATCTTGCGAAGCTGCATTGATGCAACTTCCTCTGTCGATGATTAACGAGCAGACCTTGTCATTGACTGCACAACGACTATGGAAGAGATTCTCAAGTTGACAGTCTTCATCCACATTTTTAGAAATCAGGGCTCGCTTGATAACTAGTAGTAGTGGTTCTTCTTGAGCCGTGCATTCATCGGCTTCTTGGTCACTCTCTTCTACTACTTCCTCTTCGACCTTATTATATTGCCCTTCATCATTCTCTGTAATATCCAGCTTGTATGGATTTCGGATTAATATATTATATTAATATATTATATTATATGTGACATTTTTGGTAAATATGTCAAATCAAGTCCGTTTTACGAAAAGAAAGCGTCATCATGATCCTAACGAATAATAAGAATTTTAAGGAATTTTCGAAATTGGGGACTTTTCGGATAGTAACGCTAGATTCCGAGTAATTACGTTTCTCGTAAAGGACGTTTTAGTAAAAAATAGTAAACGGGGTCCGATTTACAAACGGACAGTTTTTAATCGAACCCAGATAATAAGTTGGATTATTGGCGAAATAAGAAATTTGAAAGGGGTTGAAAACACTAGATGTAGTAATGTTAATAAAATAGAGGATTATTATTATTATTATAATTATTATTATTATTAAATAAAAAAAAAAAAAGAAAACAAAACAACAGAATGCTTTGCATTCTGTTGTTCTTCGAAACCCGACGCCGAGTGAGCCGAAGACAGGGGAGGCGACGCGAGCGACAGATCGACGTGAACCACCGGCGGTTTCCGGCCAGAAGGCGGCGACAGGCGGTTTCCGGCCCGCCTCCGCGCACGAACCGAAGGTAAGCTCTCGGTTTCTCCCTCTTTTTCGGCTCGGTTAGGGGCTGTGTGTGACGAGCCGGTTTTGGCTCCGATCGCCGCCAATTTTGGTCCTCCCCTTGCAACCGGGTTATGGTTTATTGACAGTGAGGAGCTTCAATTTGAGCAAAAATCAGAGGGCTTCCGATTAGGGCACTCCGTTTTGGTGAGTGTAGCTCGGGATTTTGTTAGATTATTCAAATTGAAGGTGTAGTTGGTCGATTGGTGAGGAAATAGGTGGAATTTGATGAAAAAATCGAAAAGGGGGGAAATTTTCGTAAAGGGCAGTTTCGGGTTTTTGGATTTTGACCTAGTTCTGGTCATTGTTTTAAAATTCCATTTGGCAGGTTAAATAGGTTATTAGGGGGAGCGCGTGGCCGCTGGAATCGTTCGATTCCGATAACCGACGCGAAGTTACGCGCGTTTGAAGTTTCGGGTCGGTTTTTACCGAACCCAATTAGGGTCCAAAATTAATAGGTTTATAGTAATTGACGATATAAAGGACGTATTGAACTTTATTGGACGGAATTAGAGTGAATTGTGAGAAATGTTAAAATTGGAGAATTTTCGGAATAGTAACGCTATATTCCGAGTAATTACGTTTCTCGTAAAGGACGTTTTAGTAAAAATAGTAAACGGGGTCCGATTTACAAACGGACAGTTTTAATCGAACCCAGATAATAAGTTGGATTTATTGGCGAAATAAGAAATTTGAAAGGGGTTGAAAACACGAGATGTAGTAATGTTTAATAAAATAGAGGATTATTATTATTATTATTATTATTATTATTATTATTAAATAAAAAAAAAAAAAAAAAAAAAAAAAAAAAAAAAAAAAAAAAAAAAAAAAAAAAAAAAAAAAAAAAAAAAAAAAAAAAAAAAAAAAAAAAAAAAAAAAAAAAAAAAAAAAAAAAAAAAAAAAAAAAAAAAAAAAAAAAAAAAAAAAAAAAAAAAAAAAAAAAAAAAAAAAAAAAAAAAAAAAAAAAAAAAAAAAAAAAAAAAAAAAAAAAAAAAAAAAAAAAAAAAAAAAAAAAAAAAAAAAAAAAAAAAAAAAAAAAAAAAAAAAAAAAAAAAAAAAAAAAAAAAAAAAAAAAAAAAAAAAAAAAAAAAAAAAAAAAAAAAAAAAAAAAAAAAAAAAAAAAAAAAAAAAAAAAAAAAAAAAAAAAAAAAAAAAAAAAAAAAAAAAAAAAAAAAAAAAAAAAAAAAAAAAAAAAAAAAAAAAAAAAAAAAAAAAAAAAAAAAAAAAAAAAAAAAAAAAAAAAAAAAAAAAAAAAAAAAAAAAAAAAAAAAAAAAAAAAAAAAAAAAAAAAAAAAAAAAAAAAAAAAAAAAAAAAAAAAAAAAAAAAAAAAAAAAAAAAAAAAAAAAAAAAAAAAAAAAAAAAAAAAAAAAAAAAAAAAAAAAAAAAAAAAAAAAAAAAAAAAAAAAAAAAAAAAAAAAAAAAAAAAAAAAAAAAAAAAAAAAAAAAAAAAAAAAAAAAAAAAAAAAAAAAAAAAAAAAAAAAAAAAAAAAAAAAAAAAAAAAAAAAAAAAAAAAAAAAAAAAAAAAAAAAAAAAAAAAAAAAAAAAAAAAAAAAAAAAAAAAAAAAAAAAAAAAAAAAAAAAAAAAAAAAAAAAAAAAAAAAAAAAAAAAAAAAAAAAAAAAAAAAAAAAAAAAAAAAAAAAAAAAAAAAAAAAAAAAAAAAAAAAAAAAAAAAAAAAAAAAAAAAAAAAAAAAAAAAAAAAAAAAAAAAAAAAAAAAAAAAAAAAAAAAAAAAAAAAAAAAAAAAAAAAAAAAAAAAAAAAAAAAAAAAAAAAAAAAAAAAAAAAAAAAAAAAAAAAAAAAAAAAAAAAAAAAAAAAAAAAAAAAAAAAAAAAAAAAAAAAAAAAAAAAAAAAAAAAAAAAAAAAAAAAAAAAAAAAAAAAAAAAAAAAAAAAAAAAAAAAAAAAAAAAAAAAAAAAAAAAAAAAAAAAAAAAAAAAAAAAAAAAAAAAAAAAAAAAAAAAAAAAAAAAAAAAAAAAAAAAAAAAAAAAAAAAAAAAAAAAAAAAAAAAAAAAAAAAAAAAAAAAAAAAAAAAAAAAAAAAAAAAAAAAAAAAAAAAAAAAAAAAAAAAAAAAAAAAAAAAAAAAAAAAAAAAAAAAAAAAAAAAAAAAAAAAAAAAAAAAAAAAAAAAAAAAAAAAAAAAAAAAAAAAAAAAAAAAAAAAAAAAAAAAAAAAAAAAAAAAAAAAAAAAAAAAAAAAAAAAAAAAAAAAAAAAAAAAAAAAAAAAAAAAAAAAAAAAAAAAAAAAAAAAAAAAAAAAAAAAAAAAAAAAAAAAAAAAAAAAAAAAAAAAAAAAAAAAAAAAAAAAAAAAAAAAAAAAAAAAAAAAAAAAAAAAAAAAAAAAAAAAAAAAAAAAAAAAAAAAAAAAAAAAAAAAAAAAAAAAAAAAAAAAAAAAAAAAAAAAAAAAAAAAAAAAAAAAAAAAAAAAAAAAAAAAAAAAAAAAAAAAAAAAAAAAAAAAGAAAACGATATAAAGGACGTATTGAACGTTATTGGACGGAATTAGAGTGAATTGTGAGAAATGTTAAAATTGGAGAATTTTCGGGTTTTTGGATTTTTGACCTAGTTCTGGTCAATTGTTTTAAAATTCCTTTTGGCAGGTTAAAATAGGTTATTAGGGGAGCGCGTGGCCGCTGGAATCGTTCGATTCCGATAACCGACGCGAAAGTTACGCGCGTTTGAAGTTTCGGGTCGGTTTTTACCGAACCCAAATTAGGGTCCAAAATTAATAGGTTTATAGTAATTGACGATATAAAGGACGTATTGAACGTTATTGGACGGAATTAGAGTGAATTGTGAGAAATGTTAAAATTGGAGAATTTTGGAGATGCGATAGTTTAATTGTATTTTGGTTGGGTAGTTAGGTTTATTTGTTTTAAAGATTAAGTTTTTATAGTCTTGATGGTATACATGGTTGTTTGTTTAATGTATGATATGAATTGTTCATGCATCACGGGTAATGAATTCTGCATGTGTTTTAAGGAAAGTAATGGACCTAATTAATCTACGTAATCTGTTATCTGGTCACGGCGGGTGGTGTAACCCCGGTGACAATCTGTCTGCGACTAATTAAAAAGTAAATGAACCAACGAAATTAATCCACGTAATCTGTTATCTTGGTCACGTTGAGGTGAGGTAGCCTCGGTGACAATTGTCTGCGACCTAATTAAAACGTAAATGAACCAACGAAATTAATCTACGTAATCTGTTATCTGGTCACGTCGAGGTGAGGTAGCCTCGGTGACAATCTGTCTGCGACCCTAATTAAAAGTAAAATGAAAACCAACGAAATTAATCTAGTAATCTGTTATCTGTGTCACGTCGAGGTGAGGTAGCCTCGGTGACAATCTGTCTGCGACCTAATTAAAAAGTAAAATGAACCAACGAAATTAATCTACGTAATCTGTTATCTGGTCACGTCGAGGTGAGGTAGCCTCGGTGACAATCTGTCTGCGACCTAATTAAAAAGTAAAATGAACCAACGAAATTAATCTACGTATCTGTTATCTGGTCACGTCGAGGTGAGGTAGCCTCGGTGACAATCTGTCTGCGACCTAATTAAAAAGTAAAATGAACCAACGAAATTAATCTACGTATCTGTTATCTGGTCACGTCGAGGTGAGGTAGCCTCGGTGACAATCTGTCTGCGACCTAATTAAAAAGTAAAATGAACCAACGAAATTAATCTACGTATCTGTTATCTGGTCACGTCGAGGTGAGGTAGCCTCGGTGACAATCTGTCTGCGACCTAATTAAAAAGTAAAATGAACCAACGAAATTAATCTACGTATCTGTTATCTGGTCACGTCGAGGTGAGGTAGCCTCGGTGACAATCTGTCTGCGACCTAATTAAAAAGTAAAATGAACCAACGAAATTAATCTACGTATCTGTTATCTGGTCACGTCGAGGTGAGGTAGCCTCGGTGACAATCTGTCTGCGACCTAATTAAAAAGTAAAATGAACCAACGAAATTAATCTACGTAATCTGTTATCTGGTCACGTCGAGGTGAGGTAGCCTCGGTGACAATCTGTCTGCGACCTAATTAAAAAGTAAAATGAACCAACGAAATTAATCTACGTATCTGTTATCTGGTCACGTCGAGGTGAGGTAGCCTCGGTGACAATCTGTCTGCGACCTAATTAAAAAGTAAAATGAACCAACGAAATTAATCTACGTATCTGTTATCTGGTCACGTCGAGGTGAGGTAGCCTCGGTGACAATCTGTCTGCGACCTAATTAAAAAGTAAAATGAACCAACGAAATTAATCTACGTATCTGTTATCTGGTCACGTCGAGGTGAGGTAGCCTCGGTGACAATCTGTCTGCGACCTAATTAAAAAGTAAAATGAACCAACGAAATTAATCTACGTAATCTGTTATCTGGTCACGTCGAGGTGAGGTAGCCTCGGTGACAATCTGTCTGCGACCTAATTAAAAAGTAAAATGAACCAACGAAATTAATCTACGTAATCTGTTATCTGGTCACGTCGAGGTGAGGTAGCCTCGGTGACAATCTGTCTGCGACCTAATTAAAAAGTAAAATGAACCAACGAAATTAATCTACGTAATCTGTTATCTGGTCACGTCGAGGTGAGGTAGCCTCGGTGACAATCTGTCTGCGACCTAATTAAAAAGTAAAATGAACCAACGAAATTAATCTACGTAATCTGTTATCTGGTCACGTCGAGGTGAGGTAGCCTCGGTGACAATCTGTCTGCGACCTAATTAAAAAGTAAAATGAACCAACGAAATTAATCTACGTAATCTGTTATCTGGTCACGTCGAGGTGAGGTAGCCTCGGTGACAATCTGTCTGCGACCTAATTAAAAAGTAAAATGAACCAACGAAATTAATCTACGTAATCTGTTATCTGGTCACGTCGAGGTGAGGTAGCCTCGGTGACAATCTGTCTGCGACCTAATTAAAAAGTAAAATGAACCAACGAAATTAATCTACGTAATCTGTTATCTGGTCACGTCGAGGTGAGGTAGCCTCGGTGACAATCTGTCTGCGACCTAATTAAAAAGTAAAATGAACCAACGAAATTAATCTACGTAATCTGTTATCTGGTCACGTCGAGGTGAGGTAGCCTCGGTGACAATCTGTCTGCGACCTAATTAAAAAGTAAAATGAACCAACGAAATTAATCTACGTAATCTGTTATCTGGTCACGTCGAGGTGAGGTAGCCTCGGTGACAATCTGTCTGCGACCTAATTAAAAAGTAAAATGAACCAACGAAATTAATCTACGTAATCTGTTATCTGGTCACGTCGAGGTGAGGTAGCCTCGGTGACAATCTGTCTGCGACCTAATTAAAAAGTAAAATGAACCAACGAAATTAATCTACGTAATCTGTTATCTGGTCACGTCGAGGTGAGGTAGCCTCGGTGACAATCTGTCTGCGACCTAATTAAAAAGTAAAATGAACCAACGAAATTAATCTACGTAATCTGTTATCTGGTCACGTCGAGGTGAGGTAGCCTCGGTGACAATCTGTCTGCGACCTAATTAAAAAGTAAAATGAACCAACGAAATTAATCTACGTAATCTGTTATCTGGTCACGTCGAGGTGAGGTAGCCTCGGTGACAATCTGTCTGCGACCTAATTAAAAAGTAAAATGAACCAACGAAATTAATCTACGTAATCTGTTATCTGGTCACGTCGAGGTGAGGTAGCCTCGGTGACAATCTGTCTGCGACCTAATTAAAAAGTAAAATGAACCAACGAAATTAATCTACGTAATCTGTTATCTGGTCACGTCGAGGTGAGGTAGCCTCGGTGACAATCTGTCTGCGACCTAATTAAAAAGTAAAATGAACCAACGAAATTAATCTACGTAATCTGTTATCTGGTCACGTCGAGGTGAGGTAGCCTCGGTGACAATCTGTCTGCGACCTAATTAAAAAGTAAAATGAACCAACGAAATTAATCTACGTAATCTGTTATCTGGTCACGTCGAGGTGAGGTAGCCTCGGTGACAATCTGTCTGCGACCTAATTAAAAAGTAAAATGAACCAACGAAATTAATCTACGTAATCTGTTATCTGGTCACGTCGAGGTGAGGTAGCCTCGGTGACAATCTGTCTGCGACCTAATTAAAAAGTAAAATGAACCAACGAAATTAATCTACGTAATCTGTTATCTGGTCACGTCGAGGTGAGGTAGCCTCGGTGACAATCTGTCTGCGACCTAATTAAAAAGTAAAATGAACCAACGAAATTAATCTACGTAATCTGTTATCTGGTCACGTCGAGGTGAGGTAGCCTCGGTGACAATCTGTCTGCGACCTAATTAAAAAGTAAAATGAACCAACGAAATTAATCTACGTAATCTGTTATCTGGTCACGTCGAGGTGAGGTAGCCTCGGTGACAATCTGTCTGCGACCTAATTAAAAAGTAAAATGAACCAACGAAATTAATCTACGTAATCTGTTATCTGGTCACGTCGAGGTGAGGTAGCCTCGGTGACAATCTGTCTGCGACCTAATTAAAAAGTAAAATGAACCAACGAAATTAATCTACGTAATCTGTTATCTGGTCACGTCGAGGTGAGGTAGCCTCGGTGACAATCTGTCTGCGACCTAATTAAAAAGTAAAATGAACCAACGAAATTAATCTACGTAATCTGTTATCTGGTCACGTCGAGGTGAGGTAGCCTCGGTGACAATCTGTCTGCGACCTAATTAAAAAGTAAAATGAACCAACGAAATTAATCTACGTAATCTGTTATCTGGTCACGTCGAGGTGAGGTAGCCTCGGTGACAATCTGTCTGCGACCTAATTAAAAAGTAAAATGAACCAACGAAATTAATCTACGTAAATAAGGGTACAGTGTTAGGGTCGTGACATTCTCACTCTCCCATTCACCGGTTGATTCCTTAATGACCATAATACGACGGTTAGAGCATTCGTTAGCATAATGCCTTTTTCCTAGACATTTAAAACATTGGACATCTCGCGCTCTTGGTCATTTTGTTTGGTTTTCTTGGGCTTTGTTTGTTGGTGGGGGATTGTGAGTGGTGTTTGGTCCTTTCGGAGGCCAATTACAATTAATTGGCCTGTTGTCATCAATCTTTAGGGTAGATTTTTCATGGTCAGAATTTCTTGGTGGGAACTTGCTAGGAAAGTTATTTTTACGCTTTCTCTTCAATTGTCTCTCCACCGTGAGGGCTAACTGGATGACCAAGTCCATAGCCTCAAGTTGTTGCATTTCCACCGCATCACCTATTTAACGATTGAGTCCTCAAATAAACCTCGCGATGAGTTATTCTTCAGGTTCCTTAATAGCACAGCGCATATTGAGTGTCTCAAATTCCGTAAGGTATTCATCAACGGTGAGGTCATCTTGTCTAAGGTTATGGAGTTGGTGGAAAAGCTCGTGTCTATAGTGTCGTGGGACAAACCTTTTATGCATTAGTTCTTTCATGGAGTTCCATATGGAGACGGGGTATCCTATAGATCTCATTATTTGAGCTCTAAGGTTGGACAACCACAGTGCTTCATGGCCCGTAAGTTCTAGTGATGTGAGATGGATTTTTACTTTCTCGGTGTAATCGTGACAATCAAAAACTCGCTCAACCTTATCAACCCAATCTAAAAAGGTGTGCCTATCACACGTTCCATTGAAAGGTGGAATGGTGATCTTAACGTTGCGAAGGTCATCGTTGTCATTACGACGATTCGGGCGATAATGCTCTTCATCATCTCCGACCCAATCCTCATCCTCCGAGTCATAATAACGGGGTCTCCTTCTTTGAGGCTCAGCCCATTCATCGTCCTCTAAGGGTCTTTGGAGAGGAGTTCTACGCCTAGGGTGTTCGTACCTAATCCTAGAGGAGGTTTCTTGGGAAGGATCTCGTTCATGGGATTCTCGTCAGGGATGGTTGTTCATGTGTACCCTAAGTTGGGCCATCTCAAGGGAAACGTCCTTGAGTTGTTGAGTGAGGGTGCCAACCAATCCCGTTAAGGTATTGAGTTGCCCTTGCATGCCACCTTGCATGCTAGATTCACCCTCGTGTCTAGTGTGTTCGAGAGGGGGAGTGTCCCTAATCCGGCTAGGTTCTTATTGGTGTGGTGTGTCTCGTGCAAATCCATTTCTATTAGTCATTGCTAAGTGTTAGGTAGTTAAATCCAAGTTTTAAATTTTAATTCTTGTCTAAGTTGTTTCATCTTAAATTAGTGAGGTGATTATCTAATTAGTGTCTTAGATAAATTTTAGGTACTAATGAATGATTCTTAGCTAAGACAATAATGAATAAAAATCATGCTCACACTTAACAATTAAAAATTTTGAAATCAATAACAACTTAGCAATTTCAACAAACACTTAGTAAACTTACTTTAGAAATGAAATTTCAATAAGTGTCTTAGTATCAGAATTCCAACAAAATTTCAAAAATTAATCAACTTTAAGCTAGATTCAATTAATATAATCCAAATACACATGATATAACTCCAAAAACAGCAAGATCTAAAAATAAAAACACAAGTTGATCAAGGTTAACATGCTGAAATTTTCACTTTAATAAAGCAGAATTTTATGTTAGTGCAATAGTTCATTATATCCGAATTTTAATTAAACTTTGACATATTCTTGCAAGCCAATTTTGGATAATCAATTGCTAGTATATAATGGATAATTCATAAGCTAAATCTAAGTGCAAACAACCAACAAATGATAGGGAAAAACCGAGCATTAAGTACTAGAAAAACCGAGAAGAAATATCACATGTAAAACCGATTTATACTAGTTACTTTGGCCGATTTTTATGTGCATCCATATGATCAGATTTTATATTAGGTCATTGGCAAACATTTAGATGTAAATCATGGTTCAAAACATATCAAAGTATACTAGAAAAACCGAAGCCAAAAAGCATGCAAAAACCGAAGCAAAGTTAGCAAGGAAACCTAGAAGAAAAGTGTGCTCACCTTGGCCGATTTATGTGTCACAATGCAAGCCGATTTTACCCTAATATTTTAAGCTATCAAATGACAAGAAAATTAGCAACAAACAACATGATATGCATAGCAAAATTTCAGCACAAAAACAGAACAAAAAAATGCATGAAAATGAGCGACTATCCACCGATTTTGTTCTAGAGTTTTAGACTCGATAAACCATGGTGACATGACCGAGCCAAATGCATCAAAATGCTCTTGGGAAGTATCATTGGGCTCTAATACCACTTGACACGGGTCCCTTAGAAAAGGGGCCGTGTAAAACCCACAAAAATAAACAAGTGCTCGGGTGATAGGTGTTTAGCACAAATCCGAAAATGGCAAGTGGAAAATGGTGATGAAAATGAAGCAAAAAAAAGGGGTGATGGTGTGTGATGGTGGCCGATTAATATATGGAAGGAAAGAGCATGAAATATGGAAGAAAAGGAAATAAAGAAAGTGGTGGTGGTGTGTGTAAAATCCGTGAAGAAAGTGGAGATGAAGAAGACAAAATGTAAACAAATAAAGTGAGGTGTGTGATGAAGTGTTGGCCGAAATAAAGATGGAATGAAAGTGCA
This sequence comes from Begonia masoniana, assembly GCA_022432975.1. Taxonomy (NCBI): domain Eukaryota; kingdom Viridiplantae; phylum Streptophyta; class Magnoliopsida; order Cucurbitales; family Begoniaceae; genus Begonia; species Begonia masoniana. Next base: position 26,476,613 of record CM039508.1, on the reverse strand, counting down.
TGGAAATAAAGAAAATGTGGAATACCCTTGGTGGACCCGGGAGCTATCTTACGTTGAGCTTTCGGGTGCATGTTTTCCCGGAGGAAAACGACCACCTTAGGCCTAGGTTTTCTTCCTCGAAGCACTTAACTCTCAAGAGAGCAAGGTGAGGGAAAAGATAAGAGTTAGCATAGCAACCTTAAGCTATGATAACAATGGAGGGCTACTCCACTCAATTTAGAAAACCAAGGATTCCCAGAGGACTTCTAACTCTTCGGTTAGGAAATAGAAATTCTCATAAAAATGGCAAAAAGATGGATACAAACATCAATGCCGTGCTTAAATATAAAATCCTAGGGAGGATTAGGGTTAGGCAAAGTGAAAGAGTGAAGATGAGCCCTTGGATGAGGTGGAGATCGGCGGCTATGAAGGGAGGGATCAATGCGCGCACACCAACGAACCAAATGCATTCTGGCGCGCTTAATCAGCAGCGCTGAAACTTGGTCCGTGCGCACCACGCTGGCCATCCCGGGTGCGCCACATCAACGGCCAGCGCAACGATCTGTGGGGCATTGATCAGAGGCTGTGGGGCGCCAGCGCAGCAATACGAGGTGCGCATGATCAGCGGTGGTGATGCTCCAGCATACGTGCCCTGATCAGCTGCTGGTCCTGCCCGCGCGCCCTTGCCCGAAGCCAGCTTGCTGCCCGCGCGCGCCTACTTAGCCAATCACAATTAATCCGAGCCATTCCTTAGCCAATGAATGAGATTTTGCCAAGTATTTGATCCATGTTGCCACTAACACTTGTACCTGCAAAATTCATACCTTAAATGTGAGCTCATCTTTGGCCTAAGGCTTCCTTTAAGTCCAATTTGTTGAGGGGCTTTCTCCTTTGAAGGTTAAGTTTTCAACCTATCATCCACCAACATACATCTAACCCTAACCATACAATCTAATGCATGATGCAAATATAATAATCTATACAAAAAGGCTAGAGTATGCCAAATAAGTTCAAAACTAAAAATTACATCAATTCATGAGCCGGGAAGACAAATTCCCATGGGTCGAGTAGTAAATCCTTCAAAGTGCCCCAAGCGAGGTCTCCAACAAAATCAACTTCCTGCAAGAAAAGAAAATAATTTTCATTAGAATAAATGCTTAGTAGTTTATGGGCCTTGGACTGTGATCTAGTTTTGGGCCTCCTTGGCATATCACATCGACTATAAGGAAATTTTTTCTCCGGTATCTACGAAAGATTCCTTTAGAATTATAATGGCACTAGTAGCTTATTTTGTTTTAGAGTTACACCAGATGAATGTAAAGACAGCGTTTCTCAATGGTGACATTGATGAAACGATCTATATGGTGCAACCTGAATTCTTTAATTTGGATAAATCAAATGACTTAGTTTGCAAATTAAAGAAATCCATCTACGGGCTAAAACAAGTTTCCCGTCAATGGTATTACAAATTTCATCAAGCAATCACCTCATATGGTTTTGAGGCGAATAAAGTTGATGATTGTGTATACCACAAATTTAGTGGGAATAAAATTATGTTTCTGATTTTATATGTTGATGATATATTATTGGCATGCAACGATATAGGCTTGTTACACAGTACCAAGAAATTTATTTCAAAGAAATGTGAAATAAAAGATCTTGGTGACGCCTCTTTTGTATTAAGAATGCAGATATACTGAGATCGTTGTCGAGGTATACTTGGATTATCACAAAAGAGCTATATCGAAAAGATTTTGAAAAGATATGACATGCAAGAATGCAAACCAGGAGATACCCATATTGCCAAATGAGACAAAATAAATAAAAGTCAATGCCCTTCAAGTGACTTTAAAGTCAAAGAAATGCAAAAGATTCATTATGCTTCGGTTGTAGGAAGCTTAATGTATGCTCAAGTATGCACGCATCCGGATATTGCGTACATAGTTGGCACATTAGGTAGATACTTAAGCAATCCTGGATTTGATCATTGGAAGGCTGTAAAAAGGGTACTCAAATACTTACAGAGAACCAAATGGTACATGTTCACATACAAGAAATCAGATCAGCTCGAGATCATTGGGTACATTGATTCTGATTTTGCTGGATGCCAAGATGACTTGAAGTCGACGTCAGACTATATATTTTTTTTAGCTGGGGGAGCTATCTCTTGGAAGAGTGCTAAGCAGAATATTACAGCCTCTTCTACTATAGCAGCTGAGTTTATAGCATGTTATGAGGCATCCAACAAGGCATTATGGTTGAATAACTTTGTTACGGGATTACGAATCTCAATTGGTATTGAAAGACCACTTCGGATATTGTGTGACAACCAGTCAGCTGTAATATTTTCCAACAACAACAGGAGCTTCTCAAAGTCTAAATTGGTAGACATCAAGTTCCTTGTTGTAAAGGAAAGAGTCCAGAGTAGTCAATATCTATAGATCACATTGGAACAGATTTCACATCAAGGGATTACGACCCAAAGTCTTTCATGAGCATATTGCTCATATAGAGGTTGCATCTCTTGGAGATATTGAGGGTTAGTGGGAGTCTTTATATTTTATATGATTCTATTCTATAGACATTTGTAATTAATATTTTGGTTACTGCAGTATTCATTTTTATAAGGTATTCATTTAATTCACTCTAGCATTTGAGTTTTAATGATCTCAATAAAGTTTTGATTGGACCAGTGAGAAATAGACATGTTAAATCACATTACATGTAATTTCATGCTACACATCCATTTTTGATCTGTGTCATTTGGTTATGTTGGTATTTGTGATCTTTGATAAATTTAATTATGATAATTATAACGAAAGCCGATTTGATCATGCATTTGATATAATTGATAGACGAGATTGTTTGAGTATACTCTGTTTAGATGATAACAAAATTTGATATCATAAGAATAAAGTTATAATGTATAATAGATTAGTTTATAATTTGATCTAAGTGGAAGATTGTTGGAATTATAAGGATTTATAATTCTATTTGGATCTAAATTGTCAAACTATAAATTATACATTATGTTATCATCGGGTTTAAGTCTATATTAAAGTGATTTAATATGATTTCAAATGACTTTGGAGTATATTGAATATAATATGGTCGTATTATAATGTGTAGAGATCTTAGGGGTAATTTACCAATCTGTGATGGGCAAAATGATAAATTACCCAATTAAGTTAAATAAAGGGTTATGGTCCCCAATTCACAATGAAAACCTTTTGCCTCTTTGGAGCCGTTATCACGCTAGAGAGCATTGAGAAGGCGATTGTCAAATTTGGAAGATCCACGTACCCGATTTACAGTATTTTGACATTCAGACAATGGATCCGGGTATGTCTTTCTCATTTTAATGATTTCCTTATAGAATTTTCAACGTATCGATTTTTGAAAATTAAGTTTTCGTTTTCATTAAAATTCAATAATTCTAATGAATCTAACTGTTTTCTCATTAAATAAATACAAATACATATTAAATAATAATCAACAATAGTTTAAAAAAAAGCTTGATTGGTTTTTAGATGGTGTAAAGAAAGGAACTCAAATATCAATATGAACTAATTCAAAACCATGAGAAGAATAAGATGTACTATGTGAAAAAGAAAGACGTGTTTGTTTAGCATGTGGATGTACATCAAAAACATAAAAACATAATCATTATTTCGAATAATTTTTTGTAGCTTTTAACAAGGAAATCAAAATGAGGTTGAGATGGATTGTCATCGATCAAATTTATTTAAATGCTTGAAAGAAAATGCATAACTAAATTTGCAATCTACATCTCGATAAAAAAGACCATTTTGAGCACCCTGACCAATCCTCTTTTGGTACATATAAATTCAGAGAATAAGAAGATGACCACACTATTTGTTGACTTAGTTAGTTGAGAAATAGATCACAAATTGAATTTAAAGATGGAATGTTAAACACATTCGTGAGAGTAAACGATGATGAGAAATAAACTATGCCTATTTGTGTCACATGCGCTTTAGAACCATCTGACATTTGAACTGATATATTTTATGAATAGTAACATAGGAAGAAAAATACGAAATAGATGTGCATATATGATTTAAAACACTGAGTCAATAGTCCAGCAAGAGGATAAACAAGGAAGAGATGTATCTACTAAATGGGCTGAAGATCCATAAGCTCTTCTTCTGTCAGAAGTGCGGGAACCTTATTATATAATTCAAGTTTCAATTTATTATTAAAAGTAGCAAATGTACATGGAGGCCTGATTTCTTTGATTGCTTTTATGGAAAGCCTTGACTTTGTTAGCATGTTGCAAGAGTATGACCATGCTTATTACAATGTTCACGCTGTCATTTTCCAAAATATTGAGATGACTGTTTAGATGCTCGAAATGCAGCAAAATCAACAGTAGCAGTGTTCGAATAATTATCTCTTGTTGTTTTTCTTCTTGATGTAGTAAGTTATATATACGTTGAATTGGAGGAAATAATTTGACTCTGAATAACTACAAAATTGTCATCGAGTCCTTGAAACAACTTAATAGCTTGATCTTGATTTTGTTGATTGTACGAGAAAATATCGTATTATAATTAGTGCAAGTGTACATTGTCAAGTTTTGAAGAATAATTATGAGTAGGGTAATCGAATCAACAAAGAATATGTAATTTGTTATTTTCACTAAGTACTGCTTTAATTAATTCAAACTTTATCTCGACAACTAAAGTTATGATTTTGGAAAACTACAATTAAATAAACAAAGAAAAACATATGGCCAACAAAATCTTTAATTCTGAGTAAATCTTGATCATTGATTTTATGAATATTTTTTTTATTATTTATTAGACAAATGTTTCTTAGTTAAACAATTATTTATAAACTGAAAATCTTAATTTGTTAAACTCTATCTCTCGAATGTCAATCTAATCTTAATTTCTAAAATCACAAATTTAATATCTCTATAAAAATCGTTCTTTTAGTCATTCAATAGAGTTAAATAGTTTTTTGTTTGATTTTGCAAAATTGAAACACTCTCTCGAGTTGTTAAAACTTTATGTTGTAATATTCAGTTCGTATTTAGAATTATCATTCTCGAATGTCTCACCCTAAATATGAAATCATTCAATGACTAATCAACAAATAAAATACATGAAAGAAAAATGAAAAAAAAAAATATGATAAACATAATGAAATCAAAGAGAAGAAATAAATAGAAAAGATTATCCATCTCCAGATATCACCGTAATGGTCTAACACGTGTATTGGTCTCCTCGCCCGATGTGGAAAATCATTTACGCGGGCTCTCTAAAATATGTCTCAACGTTGACAAATGTCTCTTTTTTCGTGTGAATATGTTATACTTCAAAATCTCAAAAAAAGTCTTTCAAAATGCAAAAGATTTCATAACTTCAGAAAGTTAATATGGTCTCGGACATTGTTTTTGTGGCTGGATCGCCGCGACCAAAACAACTTTTTTTATGTTGTGCGATGTCGATTTTGTTTTTCATTATATGTCGTAGCTTAAAGTCCTTTAGGTAGTAGCTCGGTTTTAAAATTCATCATTTCTCATCTTTATTTCATCTGTTTGATTATTTATCTGCATCATAATTTAAAATAAATTATTTTTTTTTTTTTTTTTTTTTTTTTTTTTTTTTTTTTTTTTTTTTTTTTTTTTTTTTTTTTTTTTTTTTTTTTTTTTTTTTTTTTTTTTTTTTTTTTTTTTTTTTTTTTTTTTTTTTTTTTTTTTTTTTTTTTTTTTTTTTTTTTTTTTTTTTTTTTTTTTTTTTTTTTTTTTTTTTTTTTTTTTTTTTTTTTTTTTTTTTTTTTTTTTTTTTTTTTTTTTTTTTTTTTTTTTTTTTTTTTTTTTTTTTTTTTTTTTTTTTTTTTTTTTTTTTTTTTTTTTTTTTTTTTTTTTTTTTTTTTTTTTTTTTTTTTTTTTTTTTTTTTTTTTTTTTTTTTTTTTTTTTTTTTTTTTTTTTTTTTTTTTTTTTTTTTTTTTTTTTTTTTTTTTTTTTTTTTTTTTTTTTTTTTTTTTTTTTTTTTTTTTTTTTTTTTTTTTTTTTTTTTTTTTTTTTTTTTTTTTTTTTTTTTTTTTTTTTTTTTTTTTTTTTTTTTTTTTTTTTTTTTTTTTTTTTTTTTTTTTTTTTTTTTTTTTTTTTTTTTTTTTTTTTTTTTTTTTTTTTTTTTTTTTTTTTTTTTTTTTTTTTTTTTTTTTTTTTTTTTTTTTTTTTTTTTTTTTTTTTTTTTTTTTTTTTTTTTTTTTTTTTTTTTTTTTTTTTTTTTTTTTTTTTTTTTTTTTTTTTTTTTTTTTTTTTTTTTTTTTTTTTTTTTTTTTTTTTTTTTTTTTTTTTTTTTTTTTTTTTTTTTTTTTTTTTTTTTTTTTTTTTTTTTTTTTTTTTTTTTTTTTTTTTTTTTTTTTTTTTTTTTTTTTTTTTTTTTTTTTTTTTTTTTTTTTTTTTTTTTTTTTTTTTTTTTTTTTTTTTTTTTTTTTTTTTTTTTTTTTTTTTTTTTTTTTTTTTTTTTTTTTTTTTTTTTTTTTTTTTTTTTTTTTTTTTTTTTTTTTTTTTTTTTTTTTTTTTTTTTTTTTTTTTTTTTTTTTTTTTTTTTTTTTTTTTTTTTTTTTTTTTTTTTTTTTTTTTTTTTTTTTTTTTTTTTTTTTTTTTTTTTTTTTTTTTTTTTTTTTTTTTTTTTTTTTTTTTTTTTTTTTTTTTTTTTTTTTTTTTTTTTTTTTTTTTTTTTTTTTTTTTTTTTTTTTTTTTTTTTTTTTTTTTTTTTTTTTTTTTTTTTTTTTTTTTTTTTTTTTTTTTTTTTTTTTTTTTTTTTTTTTTTTTTTTTTTTTTTTTTTTTTTTTTTTTTTTTTTTTTTTTTTTTTTTTTTTTTTTTTTTTTTTTTTTTTTTTTTTTTTTTTTTTTTTTTTTTTTTTTTTTTTTTTTTTTTTTTTTTTTTTTTTTTTTTTTTTTTTTTTTTTTTTTTTTTTTTTTTTTTTTTTTTTTTTTTTTTTTTTTTTTTTTTTTTTTTTTTTTTTTTTTTTTTTTTTTTTTTTTTTTTTTTTTTTTTTTTTTTTTTTTTTTTTTTTTTTTTTTTTTTTTTTTTTTTTTTTTTTTTTTTTTTTTTTTTTTTTTAACTACTAAAAACTCAATAATAAACATCTAACTTTGCATATAAATATAATAATAATTTTAATTTTCTGATAGGGATCCTGTAGTTTATCAATTTCCAGACACACACACAGCAAGCAAAGAAATAAACCAGCCTACTAAATAATAAAACTCCGAACAATGAAGGGTATTCGAGAGCCCTTCTCTCTCCCACGCAAAGGAATTCGAGAGTCTCTGCTTCTCTCCCACTCACCCAATATTTTCCTTTTCCGTAACACTCACCTCCCTTCACATATATAACCCACAAAATCCTAACCGATTTATCCTTTCAAATACCCAATTTACCCTTAAATCTAATAGATAATTAAAATACTACCCCTCTTAATATATTCCTAACAATACCGGCCGCCTAAAATTCCACCTTGTCCTCAAGGTGGGATTAAAAATCTTAAATCCACAGCGTGCGTCTGCAGTGAGGGCCGAATTTGGACTGGGCTTGCTGCAAAACTTGGTACTTTGGCCCACTGATGGATCGAATGGGTTTGCTGGACCATGGGTTGTTGTCCCATGGAGAAAAGATTTGGCTGCAAAATCCATTTCAGGGAGCCCTTTAGCCCAACACCAGGCCTAGGCCCGGTTGGCTAAAGGAAGGCCCAGTCATTTTCATCCCTTTGCGCAGTTTCTTCTTCCTCTGCGTGGGCCCTCTTCCCTTCACTTTGCGTTTCTTCCTTTCCCGATTCCATGGCTCTCTTCCCTCTTCCAGACATCTGTCCTGATGTCCAGAGAGCTTTGCTGAAACCGACCGACCACCGCCCTGTCTCCCTCCCCGAGAGCAAGTCGGAGTATGCCTTATGCTGGAACGAGGTCGCCGAATGAAAGAGATTAGCAGACGCTGATTTCGCGGGTCGTGCTGCGCATGCCGCTGAAGCCGACGCCAGGGACCGCGCTGGGCTCACCGGAAGGGCTCCGACCGGGGCTGGCTGAGTGACCGCTGGGGGTCGCATGGCGAGGTCGTTGTCTCCGCACACAGGCCTAGGCCCGGTTGGCTTAAAGGAAGGCCCAGTCATTTTCATCCCTTTGCGCAGTTTCTTCTTCCTCTGCGTGGGCCCTCTTCCCTTCACTTTGCGTTTTCTTCCTTTTCCGATTCCATGGCTCTCTTCCCTCTTCCAGACATCTGTCCTGATGTCCAGAGAGCTTTGCTGAAACCGACCGACCACCGCCCTGTCTCCCTCCCCGAGAGCAAGTCGGAGTATGCCTTATGCTGGAACGAGGTCGCCGAATGAAAGAGATTAGCAGACGCTGATTTCGCGGGTCGTGCTGCGCATGCCGCTGAAGCCGACGTCCCTTGACAGCTCGAAAGTCCTCCAGGAGAGTCTCTGCCCCCTTCATCGCCGAGCTTCGGATGTGCTTCATTCCAGGCGTCAGCTAGTAAGTCTATCTTCACCCTGATCATCGCCATCATATTCTTCATCTCCGACAGCCGACCAACATTTTCCTTGATAGAATCCAGCGCCTGCCGCCATTCACCGTGAGTCCTCTGTTCGATGCTCACGCCTGACTTCTCCATTCCTGCCTTAGCTGGGCTCTGCTTCTTCCTCAGGTAAGAATGCTCTGATACCATTGATATGAACCCTAGTATTCTGATTACTCAAAAACAGAAACAAGAACACAGGAACGAACGTCCACACATTCACACACAACCCAACACAAATGTGGAGGAATTACAGAGCCTCCACTCTCTCCCTTGCAAGGAATTACAGAGTCTTGCACTCTCCCAATATTTTCCCTCAGTTTTTCCACACCCGTAACACTCCTCTCCCCCTACATTTATACCCTTCAAAATAACAAACTTATAACAACCCTAATAATATTTCCTAATCTACCCTTTATTAATATATTCCTAACAATACCGGCCACCTAAAGTTCCACCTTGTCCTCAAGGTGGGATTAAAAATCGTAAATCTCCAGCGTGCGTATGCATTGAAGGTCGAATTTGGGCTGGGTTCTCATGCGTTTGAGCTGCCCAATGAAATGGTAAATGGGCTGTTATCTGGGAATGGGCTGGGCTGTCAAATTCATTTCTGGAGCCCTTCTGCCCAACACCAGGCCCAGGCCCAGGCCCAGGCCCGGTTGGTTGAAGAAGAACCCACTTCTTTTCAGTCCTTTGGGCAGCTTCTTCCTCATCTGCGTAATGTCCCTCAGCCAGAAGACGACAGGGCCATTCAACCGCCTCTGAACAGCACCGATTCTCCATTTCCGATGGAGTTTTGCATCGGAAGTAGCGGGTCGGAAAGAAAAAACAAGAAGTGAGCGTCGGCGATGGTAGCGCTATGCACGCAGCTGAAGACGAAGACGCTGACCGCGCTGGGCTCGCGGGAAGGCTGCGGATCGGGGCTAGCTGAGTGACCGCTGGGGTCGCTGGGCTGGGTCATCGATGGTCCGCTTCCTCCAGCTCCCCTTGACAGCATGACAGACCTCTAGGTTTGTCGCTTCCCTCTCCATCGCCGAGCTTTAGTTGTCCAGTATTCCTTTGCTTCGGAGGTGCTGCTTTCAAGGCGTCTGCTAGCCAATCTAGCTTCGCCATGAGCATCGCCACCGTTCGCTCAATTTCTGGCAGCCGAGCGATCTTCGCTTTGATGGAATCCATCTCCTGCCGTAAGTCAGCTTGAGTCCATGCCATCGAATCCTCACCCCTTCCCTGTTTGCCTTGCTTCTTCTCTGCCCTCCTCCAGGAAAGATGCTCTGATACCATTGATAGGGATCCTGTAGTTTATCAATTTCCAGACACACACACAGCAAGCAAAGAAATAAACCAGCCTACTAAACAATAAAACTCCGAACAATGAAGGGTATTCGAGAGCCCTTCTCTCTCCCACACAGAGGAATTCGAGAGCCTCTGCTTCTCTCCCACTCACCCAATATTTTCCTTTTCCGTAACACTCACCTACCTTCACATATATAACCCACAAAATCCTAACCGATTTATTCTTTCAAATACCCAATTTACCCTTAAATCTAATAGATAATTAAAATACTACCCCTCTTAATATATTCCTAACATTTTCATAGAGTTATCATTGATCATCAATACTTTTACAATTACCACAAATAAATGGAGTGATATAGATAATGGAGCTGAGTTCATTCTGTAACAATTTTAGTTTTGTGGAGTAGAATGAAACAAACATGCGTTCTTGCTTGAGATTAGAAACTGATTGCTTCAACTAATAGAATTTAGGCATATTGGATTGAGAAAAAACGATCAAGTAGATCTGTCTAAATTTATGCTGCAATATTAGCATACAAGAAATTTGGACGAATTTCAAATTAAACTGAATTGAGAATGCAACTTCCAACCAACTCAATACATCGTTTCCACCTGGAAATATCATCTTTATCCTTTGGAACTGGGAGTGCTCAATCAACATAACCAAGTTCCTTTTTTCACGCAATGCCATTTTAATTGCACAACTCCATGATTCATAATTATCGTCTGGCAATAGATGTGTGGGTCTGGTTTGTTAGGTGATGGTGCCGATGCGAAGATGGTGTGGTAACTTTCTTCTGACGTGGTAAAATGATGGACGTGAAAAAAAAAAACTTAACTACTCGGATGCCTTGTAAAACCAGAAGAAGAGAAGATTTGTGAACTTTGTGCATGTAGCATAATTACAAAATTCAAAAATAGAAAAATTAGGAACTAACATATCCTGTTACAATAGCTACAAAGCTAAAATTGTGGGTTGTTGTGAAACTTGAATTTAATCCATCATCAATTATTTGAAAAGCCAAGCAATATGGGACCTTCTTCATTTACCTTCCATAACTATAATTACCTTTGTTTGGTTAGTGTAGACTGATACAACGACATATGAACGCAATAATGGTTTTAATCTGAGAAGTTTGGAACCTTAAGATCCAGTTGTTGACTCTCAGTGCATTCGTATAGAGTTATTTAATAGTCGTGTCATGTCCTAAATAAAAATAATGACATTGATATTTCTCCTGTAATTTATTTACCAAAATTAATTGAAAATTATAAAAATATAATAATGATAATAATACTATAATTTTAGGATTTTTTATGTTAAACACTAAAGTATGAGTTTTTTTAAAAAAAAACTCTCAAAGTTTACTATTAATCGGTCCAAACTTCAAAATTTCGAAAATAAGCCATTTACACTAGGGGTGGGCACGGGCCGGTTCTGTCCGGTCCCGAGCCCGGACCGAACCGGCCCGAACGGTTTTGGAATTTTCATCCCGGAACCTGGACCGGTCCGGTCCGGGACCGGGACCGAACCTGGACCGCACCTGAAATGCTGGTCTGGTCCAGGTTCGATCTTGGTTCCGGACCGGCGCCATTTTCATTTTTTTTTACTTAAATTTCTAATTTTATCAACTAAAATTTCCAATTTTATGATAAGCATTAACAAAAGTTGAAAGGTGATTAAGAAACTGTTATTTCATAAATGATATAAATTACAATCAAAACAATTATTAAAAACCAATAACAGATTTACCCTTTCCTCAAACAATTAGCATAACTTAGCAGATTTCACCAATTTTGGCAGCTAATATGAAATCATTCATGCTTAATCATCCTGACCAATAAAGAGTAATTTTGTCTTTCAGTATGCAAACTACTTTCATAGAGTAATCTTTTAATCAATCATTTGTTCATCGGTCTGTATTTTTCCAGCAAAATAACTTACAAAAATAACAATAATGTCAGGTTTATTTTCTAATTTGACACTCTTTTAATTCATCGAGAACAATTTTCTATTTTTATCTTTGACAAACATACAAAATGCAGGAAACAAGATGATTAACAAGTGACCAATGAAAAATGTGAAAAGTAGAGAGGTGTACCAATGGCTGCTGTCCATAGCTCTACTCTAACTTGATTAGGTTCCTCTAGATGAATAGTCGGAAAATGTCCTGCAGCTTCAGCAACTTCACTAACTCTATCTTTCAGTTTCAACCCAGATTCCAAATCTTTCAATTTCCACAAACATCGCAGTTTAAGTTTACCATCATCATTCACCAGTCTCCACCCAAGAACCTGAGTTTAGTCATTCAGAAGATGCACAACATTTTATGGAAAACTAGCACTGTTTAGTCATGAAAATACTAAATTGTTCTTATATTAGTGTAAATCTATATCCATGCAGTATTGCTATGGCTACTTTTACGCTTCATAATCATCGAACAACTATAGAACCAACTAAAATTTGTGTGACATCTTTTTTCTTGATTTTTATAATCCTAGTCTTTGTTTTTTGTTGTGTTTAAGGAAACAGTTTTTGTTGTACTTATTTCTTAGAAGCATCGTTAGTTACGAGCTTATTTCTTCGTATTTCTCAAACTCTGGTTCTCACATTTGTAGAGGAGATCAATTCACTTGAGAGCGAAACCAACATCTGTACCACATAAAATATCTGTTTTCTAATCCAGTGAAAAACAATCGCTTACAGGTTGTACATACAGTAGTTTACAATTAGTCACTTACAGTGAGCAGGCAGAGGAGGGTCGGCGAGGTTCTCTTCTCTAACAGTATGTTTGGAGTAATTGCAGGTCAGAGGCCCCCTGAATTGGAGGTCGCCGGTTTGGGGACACTTGACAGTGGAAGGAGCAGGGACTTTCAGGTGTTTAGAATTCGGTCCTCAGAATAGCCGAACAGGGGGGAGACAGAAACTCTGGGGTCGGAGTTCGGCGCAGGGGAGACCGACACTTCGCCGTTCGCACTTCGCTGTTCGGGACTCGGTTCGACTTTGCACTTCGCCGTTCTCACCGAAACTTCGACGTTAAAGCTTCGCCGTTCGCGACTTCCAACAGAGAGAGGCAGAGAGCAAGGCAACGAGCTAGGTCGGGAGTCGGGAATGGGAGACTCGGGACAGGGAGCTGGGCGAGTTATTTAGGTGCTTTGGTCCGGTCCCGGTTCTTCGGGATTTCAGGCGCTGGACCGAGGACTGGACCGAATGTCCTCGGTTCCTGTTGTTTTGAACTTGGACCGAACCCGTCGGTTCGATCCGGTCCCCGGTCTACGGTCCGGTCCCCGGTCCACGGTTCGGTCCTGCCCACCCTTAATTTACACTTTATAGACCAGACTTGGGAGTGGCCTCCCCAGGGAGGCCGGCCGGTCCCTTATTTAAACCCCCTTTTCCCATAAAAACCAACCCAAAAAATAATTAACTAAAATTGCAATAAATCGTACAAATGTTATAAAATCACAAAATTTTTACCATATGTAGACCAAATCATGGGAAGAGAATCTGGAAATTTGCATGATTTTCTAATACTTGCACGATTTATTGTAATTTAAATTTAAATTAATTAACTAAAATTACAATAAATCGTGCAAATGTTAGAAAATCGCGTAAATTTCCAGATTCTCTTTATATGATTTTCTCTATATATGGTAAACATTTCGTAATTTAATAATACTTGTACGGTTTATTGTAATTTTAGTTAATTATTTTAAGATTAAATTACAATAAATCGTGCAAGTGTTAGAAAATTACGAAAATTTTCAGATCTCTTCCCATGATTTGTTCTACATATGGTAAACATTTAGTATTTTAATAACACTTGTACGATTTATTGTAATTTTAGTTAATTATTTGAGGGTTAAATTACAATAAATCGTTCAAGTGTTAGAAAATCAAGCCAATTTCTAGATTTTCTTTCCATAATTTGGTCTACATATGGTAAAAATTTCGTCATTTTATAACACTTGTACAATTTATTGTAATTTTACTTAATTATTTTATGATTAAATTATAATAAATCGTGCAATTGTTAGAAAACTACGCAAATTTCTAGATTATCTTCCAATGATTTGGTCTATATATGGTAAAAATTTCATAATTTTCTAATACTTTCACGATTTATTGTAATTTTAGTTAATTAGTTTATGGTTAAATTACAATAAATCGTGCAAGTATTAGAAAATCATGAAAATTTTCGGATTCTCTTCCCATGATTTGGTCTACATACAATTTTAGTTAATTATTTTTAAAGTTGATTTTTATGGAAAGAGAGAGGTTTAAATAGGGAGAGAGAGGCCGGCCGGCCTCCCCGGGGATACCACTCTCCCAGTCCGCTCTATAAAATTTAAATTGTTAATTTTCAAAACTTTAAAATTTAGACCGATAAATGGTAAATTATGAGATTTTTTTTTTAAAAAAAGTGATAGTTCGAGGAGTCTAAGGAAGCAATGCAGACTGCAAAATCTTACAAAGAAATACCCTTAGGACTTCGAGTAATTACGCAAGTATCATGTCGTACGACGTAGCTACAATCCATAAAGGATGAAAGCGGCATGTCCTCTCACTTCTCGCCCCCTCCCTCCCTCCCTCGCACTTCCCCTGCCAATAGTCTCCTCATTCCTCATCAGGTAAAAAGAGTGGGACCCAAAGCCACGAGGTGCCACCTATCACAATGATGTCATCTATTACGTCATACTCTAACCAAAAGTCGGCGATAAGCATGACCGTTGAGCTACACCCTACCCACGCGGTTCTAATATTCTGATTCAGAGAGATATACAGCACGTGGCCTAAAAGAACTGTTCTTCACACGTTTCTCAAATCCTATTGGAATTTGCTTCTCGAATTCGATGGCTGTTGACTTACTGGATTAGGCCAGATGAAGTGGGTCACACAACTTAATAGTTTCTCCACGTGGCCTAATAATAATGCGAAACGTGGAGGATGTCTGAGGAGTAGGAAGTAAGAGCGCGGGGAAGAGGAACCTAGTCAGTGCCAGTTGGCATAACTGGGCATTCGTTCAACTGGCCGACTTTATCCTCTTCTTCTTCTTCTTCTTCTTTTCTTTTTTTTTTTTTTTTTTGTTTTTCAACAAATGAAACGAAGCAAATTGCAAAATGGTATCTTTTTTCCACAGATGGCGAAAAAGGGAAGAGCAAAGCCAAACCCTAGATATATTTCTTTTCAAATTTTCTGAATTCTTATTGTTTCAGATCCTTCCCTCCTCTTTTGTCTAGCTGTGTCTCTAAGTTCGAGGCTCTCTTCGTCGGAGTTACGGTCAGTGACGAGTTTTCCTACATTTAGGTGTTCATTGCAATTTGATTGCTTGTTTCGGAGGTTTAATCTTGGATCATTTCTCGTGCCTTTTATGGGTTTGGATAATCTTTTTGATGGATCGAACGGGTCTTCTGTTTCTCACTTGCTTGATTGGAATTGATTCTTGATGCTACTGGCTTGCCTTTGCATTTGCAGTTAATTATGTTGCAATACACATTACAGATTGTTTCGAATTGAAATTGGTTTTAGGGAGGGAAAAGTTAGGGGTTCTCTCCAGTTTTGATATCTTGATAGGGATATATTATACGTGTGATTAAAAATGATGTCCAGATCGTATACCAATCTTTTAGATCTAGCTTCTGGTAATTTTCCTGTAATGGGTCGAGAAAGAATGCTGCTTTCTCGTGTAATGACACTGCCTGGGGTTATTTCGGAGCTTGACGATGACCATGCAAATAGCGTGACATCGGAGGGACCGTCTTCGGTTATTGAAGATCGTATAATAATTGTTGCTAATCAGCTTCCGGTGAAAGCTAAGCGTAGACCTGATAACAAGGGGTGGAGTTTCACCTGGGACGATGACTCATTGCTATTACAGCTCAAGGATGGCTTACCTGATGACATGGAGGTTTTATATATTGGTTCTTTGAAGGTGGAGGTTGATTTGAATGAGCAAGATGATGTATCACTGGTTTTATTGGACAAGTTTAAGTGTGTTCCTGCTTTTCTACCGGCCGAGATTTTGCAGAAGTTCTATCATGGCTTCTGTAAGCAGCATTTGTGGCCATTGTTTCATTATATGCTTCCGTTCTCTGCTAATCATGGCGGACGGTTTGATCGGTCTCTGTGGGAGGCTTATGTAGCAGCTAATAAGATTTTTTCTCAGAAGGTGACTGAGGTTATTAACCCAGAAGATGACTATGTATGGATTCATGATTATCATTTGATGGTACTCCCGACTTTCTTGAGGAGGAGGTTTAATCGATTGAGAATGGGCTTTTTCCTTCACAGTCCATTTCCTTCTTCAGAAATATACAGGACTCTACCGGTAAGGGAAGAGATTCTTAAAGCTCTTTTGAATTGAGACCTCATTGGTTTCCACACTTTCAATTACGCTCGGCATTTCTTGTCCTGTTGCAGTCGAATGTTGGGCTTGGAGTATCAGTCGAAGAGAGGTTATATTGGGTTGGATTATTACGGAAGGACGGTGGGGATTAAGATTATGCCTGTTGGAATTCACATGGGCCAGATTGAATCGGTGTTGAAGCAGGCAGACAAGGAGTGGAGGGTGGGGGAGCTTAAGCGGCAATTTGAGGGAAAATTCGTCATGCTCGGAGTTGACGATATGGACATTTTTAAAGGTGTTAATCTGAAGTTGTTGGCTATGGAACATATGCTAAAGCAGCACCCAAAGTGGCAAGGAAAAGCTGTTTTGGTACAGATAGCAAATCCGGCCAGGGGAGGAGGTAAAGAACTCGAAGAAATTCAGGCTGAAATAAGAGCGATCTGCGAAAGAATTAGCGACAGTTTTCGACAGCCTAATTACGAACCAATTATCTTCATTGACGGGCCAGTTTCTCTCAGTGAAAGGGCTGCATATTTCACCATTGCCGAGTGTGTGGTGGTCACAGCTGTTAGGGATGGGATGAATCTCACGCCTTATGAATACATAGTGTGCAGACAGGGCATATCAGAGTCGAGTGGGCCAAAGAAGAGCATGTTAGTAGTATCAGAGTTTATTGGATGTTCCCCTTCACTGAGTGGTGCTATTCGGGTCAATCCTTGGAACATCGAAACGACTGCTGAGGCGATGAACGAGGCAATATCAATGTCCGAGGTCGAGAAGCAGTTGAGACATGAGAAGCATTATCGACATATCAGCACCCACGACGTAGCACACTGGTCCAAGAGCTTTTTCCAAGACATAGAGAGAACTTGTAAGGACCATTTTCAGAGACGGTGCTGGGGGATTGGTTTCAGCTTCGGGTTCCGAGTAGTTGCTCTTGACCCTAATTTCCGAAAGCTCTCTAGCGATGCCATTGTATCTGCTTATATAAAGTCGAAAAGTAGAGCTATTCTTTTAGATTACAATGGAACTGTTATGCCTCAAACGTCAATCTCTAAAGCCCCGAGCCAGGAGGTTATTTCGATCATCAATACGCTCTGCAGGGACGTTAAGAATTCTGTTTTCATCGTCAGTGGACGAGGAAGAGACAGTTTGGGCAATTGGTTTTCTCCGTGCAAGAAACTTGGAATTGCTGCCGAGCATGGCTATTTTATGAGGTTTGCTATTCTATCATTTTTTATTCTCTATGTATTACACTTTTAGTCTATGGACTTGTCTTGAAAACTCGTTTGTTTTTTTAGATGGTCTGCCTTTGATGAATGGGAGATTTGTGGTCAAAGTTGTGATTTTGGATGGATTCAAATAGCTGAGCCCGTTATGAAATTATATACAGAAGCCACAGATGGATCTTCGATTGAAACAAAGGAGAGTGCGTTGGTTTGGCATCACCGTGATGCAGACCCTGATTTTGGGTCTGGCCAGGCAAAGGAATTGTTGGATCACCTTGAAAGTGTGCTAGCCAATGAGCCAGTTTCAGTCAAAACTGGTCAATTCATTGTTGAAGTCAAACCACAGGTAGTTTATCCAAATGCAATTTTTGCATTTGAACTTTACGAGCGAATTTGAATATGCCGATTAAACTAACAAATCTTTTTTTAGTGCTTTATTCTGTTTGAGTTGTTTTCTAAACTTTTTGCTCTATGGGCTTATTTAATAATCTTTGATTGAATTGTTAGGGAGTGAGTAAAGGGATGGTTGCAGAAAAGATCTTCGCATCACTGGCAGAGAGTGGTAGGCTGGCTGATTTTGTGCTGTGTATTGGAGATGATAGATCGGATGAGGAAATGTTTGAGATGATTGGAAATGCAGTGGTAAACGGAATCCTCTCTCCGAATACGGCCGTTTTTGCCTGCACAGTTGGACAGAAGCCGAGCAAAGCGAAGTACTATTTGGACGACACAATGGAGGTTATAAATATGCTCGATGCCCTCGCAGAAGAAACAGATCTCTCGCCCTCACCCTCCGATGACTCCCCTTGAGAATCTCTCCTCCCCTATCACCTTGAAAGTGTGCTAGCCTGACGTTTCAGTCAAAACAGGGTCATTCTTTTTGAAGGTCAACCACATGTAGTTTATCCAAATGCAATTTTTTTGCATTTGAACTTTACGAGCGAATTTGAATATGCCGATTAAACTAACAAATCTTTTTTTAGTGCTTTATTCTGTTTGAGTTGTTTTCTAAACTTTTTGCTCTATGGGCTTATTTAATAATCTTTGATTGAATTGTTAGGGAGTGAGTAAAGGGATGGTTGCAGAAAAGATCTTCGCATCACTGGCAGAGAGTGGTAGGCTGGCTGATTTTGTGCTGTGTATTGGAGATGATAGATCGGATGAGGAAATGTTTGAGATGATTGGAAATGCAGTGGTAAACGGAATCCTCTCTCCGAATACGGCCGTTTTTGCCTGCACAGTTGGACAGAAGCCGAGCAAAGCGAAGTACTATTTGGACGACACAATGGAGGTTATAAATATGCTCGATGCCCTCGCAGAAGAAACAGATCTCTCGCCCTCACCCTCCGATGACTCCCCTTGAGAATCTCTTCCTCCACTATCACACTTGAAAAGCTTTAGCCCTTCCTTCGTATGAACCCGATCTGATCCGGTCTGTTATTTACTGTCTTTGTCATTTTCAGTAATCTCTGACGGGAAATACAGCTAGTCTCTATGCAAAGCCAAATTAGAAAACTAAAATCTTGTTTTTGTTTTTCCTTACAAAAAATGGTGGAAGTTATAAGTGTCAGTAGGAGGGGAGGGGAGAGAAAGAAAGCAAATTTCTGGATTTAATGATGGAGGATAGAATTCTTATTTCTTAGATGGTGGAAGAAATTAGAAAAATACCTGGAAATGGTTGCTTTCAAGAGCCAAAAAATGGAGGATTTTGAGCAAAGCTGTGTGTTTTGGAGAAAGAAAGCAGGTCTGGCAACACAGAAGAATCCTGGAGGCAGCTTATCTTGGTGGGAAGCTTGTTAACTGAACAGCATACTGGTATCATTTTTTTTTCTTTGTTCAAATAATTCTTTGAGTGAATTTGTTGTCCTCCATGGACAAATTGGAGCAATTTGTTTTGCTTATATGATGATGACAACGAGGAAGATGATCGATCGAAATTCTCAATTCCATTTATGAGAGTGAATCAGTCCTGATGGATGCTTTCACGTTTAAAATCTTTTAATTACATTACTTTAAAGTTTAATTATAGACCTTTTGAGAATACTTTGTATGATTAAAGTCATTTTGAGTAGGGGTGGGCATGGTCCGGTCTGGTCCGGTCTCGAGCCGAAACGGGACCGGACCATGGGATTTGAGAATTTTATCCCGAATCCCAGAACCGGACCGTGCAAGGAATGGGACCGGATCGAACCAGACTAAAAAATTCGGTCCGGTTCTGGTCTGGTTCCGATCCGGTCCTGGTTTCTCCCATTGTAATACTGAATTCTTAAAAAATAAAAATAAAAAATTAAAATGATGTATATTAAGCTAATTATGCATATTTAAAATTAAATCTATCAAATTCAATATAATAATTTATGATTAAAATAAAATCTGTGTGTGAAGATATGTGATTGTGATTGGGATTGCCGTTGAGAATTTCATGCCTGTGTTTGCCACAATTTTCTTGAGAAAATGACTAAAATTATGAAACCCATTTTTTTTCCTTCAATCTGTCACGAAAAAGATATAAAAATCTTCCTAATTTTGTTCTAAATTTTGAAATGAGATAAAGATGGCAAACAGTGAGGTATGGTCGTTATCCATCATACGTTTCCAGCCAAGGACCTTGCAAATGAAAGTTAATACTTCTTTTATCCCATAAATATCTGCATCTTTCTTCACTTAAATTACCAATTTTCTTAGTTATTTGAAAAAGAAATCTTAAAAAAAGGAAAGAAAATCCGACAGGCTTGCCTTAAAGCTGAAATAAACTGAAAATCCGACAGTGTTAGTGTTATTGTTATTTGTTAATTAGGTTCTCGGTCCGGTCCGGTCTTTCAGGAATTTTGGACTATGGACCGTGGACTGGACCATTTTCCACGGGATTTCTTCTTTAAGGACCGGTTCCGGACCGAAAACCGTCAGGAACCAAGAAACTGGACCGACACCTTCGGTACGGTTCGGTTCTCGGACCGCGGACCGGTCTTGCCCACCCCTAATTTTGAGAATACTTTGTATCATTCATACTTTGCCAACGATACTAATAAGACAATCCGAAGAGTTAGTGATTGAGAGCTAAAAGATGCAGGTGGAGTGCTGAAACTCTAGTTTCCAAGGGAGATTTCATAAGACACTTCAATTAAGTTGTGATGTCGATTTTAATTGCGCAACAGCACATGTCGTCCCACAGAAAATTAATATATTAATTACTTAAGTACCAAAATTGATCCCCTTAAACTTAAATAGTCATTGAAAAATTGATTTTATAATCTAACAAACTAAACAACTAAAAATTACGTTATTTTTACTTTTCAAAAATCAAAACTTTTTAAAATTTAATCAATCTAATAAAGACCTAAGATTTTCACTTCCCCTCGACTACTGATTTAATATTACATTCCTCTGTAAACTCTTCCGAATTTTATAAAAATAGTTATTTACTTGTTTTCTTTATATCCCATGAGAAATTAACTAAATAACTTCATCAAGAACACAACTTTCAGACCGGTTACACACAACTCATACATATATTCCCATTCTATGTATAAATTAAATTATTAAACAATTAATAAGATGACATGTGTTGTTTTTATCCGATTCAAGCATTAACTTCTTTTTCCAAATTAATAAGAGTTCTAATACGTTTTAATTGGAGGCAAGACAATCAAAACTAATTCAACAGGATAAAACAAATCCAATCTAGAGCAACAATATTTAAAAGAGCAAAATTTAAATCTAACAAATAATTTTGGTTCCATCGAACACTAGACAAGCAAATTTGTTCATAACATAAATAAAAATACAAACTTTAATTGAAATAAAACTAAAAAATGTGTGATTGTTATGTTCACAAGAACAGATAAAAAAAATAAAGAAGAGAGGAGCAACGAGAAAATAAATCTATTAGCATCTAATTATACTCGCGACAATTTGTTCTTGTAGTACGTTGGATCCTCCCAAGTGGTGCTAGAGGCGACTTTTTGACTTGTTCTCCACATTCCTTCATGGCCTAGATTCTGTTGAAGATGTGTATTTATAGAGACAATATCGCATCTCCAAAATCAACTTCAAACCAGAAAGAAAGTTTTGAAAATCGTAAAATGTCGACGCATTATAAGAATAATGTCAATACATCAATGCGAACACCATGGCATACATAACGAGACGCCTTGACATATTGGTCTTTCAGAGGTAACACCATGGCATACATGAACGTAGCCAACTTTCTAAATTTCGGACTAAGAACGTCATGGCGTAATTTCAGGAATGTCGCAGGGTTTTTAGTATTTTGCTGACTTTTTTATCTTCCTATTTGTTTGGCTTTGAGTTCCAATTATTATGTTCGTAGCTTTACATTGAAATCACGACTTCTTGCCTCCTTTATGCTCTCTTTGTTTAATCGTCATCCTCATGCATGAATAAGAGAACATATATGTAAGACTAATAATCATAACTTTTTATGTTAAGAATTAACAAAATAGCACATTTATGACGATTTAATAATAGGTATAAAACCTATTATCAAATATCCCCAAACATAATATTTTGCTATTTCTCAAGCAAAAGTCAACATAAAACTAAAATGAAATGAACAATAAGGAAAACAATCATGCCTCATAGTCTCAAATATACCAAGCAGTACAAAATAAACTAAACACGTAGACATAAAAAACTAAGACTTTGAATTCATACATATCTTACTATTGAATCCTTATGCGTGTGTGACGATAGTTTCTCCCATGATTGACTATTTACTTGGATGAAGTTATGCAATTTATGTACAGATTGTAATTACTGGGGAAAATATACATTACTATTCTACAACTACCTTTTAAATCACTTTCCACGACTATGACTCATGCACCTCATCTATAAAAATTGGTATTTTTATAACTAATTAAATTCTACATGTAGAATTTTTTATGTGTGTAAGAATTGAAACTTATTTTGATTTGGAGTTTAGGGTATGCTTGGAGTTGTGAGCCGTGAGGTATGAAACTTGAAGAATTTTGTCTATTGTGAAGTATGAGTATATTAAATAAATTAATTAAATGGTGGGGTTAAAATATAAATATGGAAAAGTTTGATCAAAAGGGTTTGAAAAACCCTTTGTTTTTCAGTTTTGCCACCGAATATAGAAAAGGAGAGAGAGAGTTGAGAGAAGGTGGTGGAGGAGATTCGACCTCTGATTCGTGCAACCTTTGTGTAGGAGTTTCGATTATTGGTAAGTTTTTCTCTCTATTTTAAGGTTATGAAGTTAGGGTTGAAGTTGGAAGTGGATTCGAGCAAATCCGTTTGATCTTTCTAGCTATATTAGTGTCTTTGGAGTGTGTGAATGTATATGTAGCGACCCTAACACTGTACCCTTATTTTCCCGTATTATTATTTTTTATCATTATAAACTTCATAACGTTTGAACGGAATTTAAACCATAGACTAAATTGTTAAAATCGTTCGAAACTATTTTGAAAACTACTTAATAAAACTTAAAACAATTGAAAGAAAACCATTAAAATCAATTAAAATCATTGGCCAAAGCTTGGAGGGTAGAAGAGACATTTGTCCCATTAAAGGCAGGGGCGATCGATCGCCCCTCATTATGGCGATCGATCGCCCATATAAAAGTTAGGGGCGATCGTCGCCCCACATATGGGCGATCGATCGCCCCACTCACTGGAAAATCCAGAGAGCGGCGATCGATCATGCCGATCGATGGCGATCGATCATGCCGATCGATGGCGATCGATCATGCCGATCGATGGCGATCGATCGGCATGTTCTCTGGAATCCGATTTCCAAAGGACTTGCTCCCCATCACTTTTTTTTTTTCTTTCTTCATCCTTCTTCCCTGCACATATTCCTCACCACCTATACACACTAAAACTTCAACATAAACTACTCCATAAACATGTAGCATACAATCGCTCAAACCTCACCCAAAATAAACGACTCAAAACACATTTAAAACATAACCCGATTTCATAAAAACAAACCGCGTGGATCCGTTTAAAAACTTAACATTTCCTCCTGTTCAAAATCACCAAGCGGTTGTAAAATAAGTTTCCAAGACGTTTAAAAACATCAAAACATAAACTTATCCACTATCTAGATTCCCAAACATCCCAATATGTTCAACTACACAATTATTAAACTATCACGTTCCCAAAACATACATTTACTTCCCCACGGGTCAAAAAGGCGCCTCGACTGCCCAGCACACTTCCACGGGCCATCCTCCTTCAACTGCATCATTCCTCGGGTGGAAGGATCTCGTCCTCACCTATATCAAGATCACCTACACCATACAGACGATCTATGAGCTAAAGGCTCAGTAAGTTTCATAAATGTAAATGCATGCTGTGCATATGAGTTCATAAATCATGCAATATTTTCTTATCATTACATAGGTTGTCACCGAGATCTCAACCCGCTAAAAGGAGAGGGCACATCCGGCAGTTGGACAACCCATTCCACCTAGCGGAGGGGGGTACATGCTTACATACGTACAGCCATGCCTGATCCCCACCTCGCATGACCATAAACATACATGGGTTCTTATTAGATGCGGTATTGTGACTGACCCTTCTCAGCCTTCACAATAGGTCAATAGCCCCCTTTCGGGCCACATCGCCATTTTCTTTAAAACATAGTGCGAAAATTCATTTTCTATGCGTAATTGAAAACAGTGATACATGGACAATTATGTGCTTAAAGTAAACATACATCATACGTACCATCGAGACAATAAAAGCAATTAAAAGCATATCCTATAAAAGAACTAATCCTAACTACCCAACCAAAACATTTAAACAACCAAGACTCCGATGATCCTCGATGCGACTTCGACGTACGGTGTAGGCCAATCGGCCAGAGTAAGTCATGAGAACTTACCTCGTGCGCGTTGAACTTCAAGCTCCGTCCACGAGCGTTGTTTACCTAAGGCAAATTCACAATATTATCGTTAAAACGCGTTTAAACCTTAAACGTCCAAATTAACAAAATCCTTAGCTAAGGAAATTTCTAAAATTCTAACTTAACTAATCGAGGCATTTTAACAACAAATAATTCTCGATACGTCGAAACCACCATTAACGAGTTTTTCCAAAAACCCCTAAATTTCTCTAACCCTAAAATTTCTCACGAATCCATTTAACTTCGTCCAATAACGCTCGATACTTCCATTACATTCGCAACTACGGTAAACCTATCGATTTCAAACCCTAAATCACATTTTTAACGAAACCACAATCGTTAAACGATCCAAAAATCAAAGTAAACTTTCAGAAAACCATAAAATCATACCTAGGGTCAGGTTTAGAGGAGAAAACGTGAAGGGTTGAAGGTTGATCGGAGAGGAATCACCGGCGGAGAGGAGAGAACGCGTGAGAGGCGATGAGAAAATCGCCTAGAGGAAAATCACAGAGAAGAAAAAGGCATGGAGTGTTGCTGGAGAAGAAGACTTGTGATTTTTATTAAATTTTTGCTTGAAAATTTACCATTTTGCCATTCCTTTGATTTTTCTATTTGTTTCGTCTTTTGTTTTGTTAATTAACTAACGATTCGTTTTCTCCAAATTTCCTTATTTCACCGATTATTCCAACTTATTACTAGGATTCCATTAAAACTGTCCGTTTGCAAAACGAACCTCGTTTACTATTTTTATTAAAACGTCCTTTAGATTACGAGAAACGTAATTCTCGTAATTTAGCGTTACAACTCCTAAAATTCCCGAAATTTTCTTAAAATCCATATTAATTATTAGGATCGTAATAACGCTTTCTTTTTACGAAACCGACTTAATTTGACATAATTACAAAAATACCATTATATATATAAAATTACAAAATCCCGTAAAGAACCGGGTGTTACATTCCATCCACCTTATTTAAAATTTTGTCCTCAAAATTTGATCATACAAATAACTCAGGATACTTAGCCATCATATCCTGCTATCGCTCCCAAGTAGCTTCCTCAACCTCGTGGTTCCGCCACAGGACTTTAACTAGCGGAATCTCTTTGTTGCACAATACCTTGATGGAAGACTCCAAAATACGTACCGGCTTCTCCACATACGTCAAGGTAGGCTGTACCTCGATCTCTCTTGCCTCCACGATATGCGATGGATCGCGTAGACACTTTCGAAGCATAGATACGTGAAATACATTGTGGATACCTTCCATTGAAGCTGGAAGCTGTAATCGGTACGCCATCTTCCCGATCTTCTTCAAAATAGGGAAGGGCCCCACATATCGAGGGTTTAGCTTACCCTTTCTTCCAAATCGCATAACTCCTTTGAACGGAGAAATCTTCAAATAGACCTCATCACCTTCTTCGAATTTCAGTTCTCTCCGTCTTGTGTCAGCGTAGCTCTTCTGTCGACTCTGAGCTACCTTGATACGTTGTCTGATAACGGCAATCTTCTCTGCCATTTGCTGTAGAATCTCGGGACCAACAATACTAGCTTCGCCAACCTCGTCCCAATATAACGGAGATCTACACTTTCGCCCATACAAAGCTTCATACGGAGCCATTCCAATGGTAGCCTGGAAGCTGTTGTTGTAAGAGAACTCGATCAGTGGCAAATACCTGCTCCACGATCCCTGAAATTCCAACACACAAGCTCTGAGCATATCCTCCAGAATCTGATTTGTCCTCTCTATCTGAACATCAGTCTGAGGATGAAATGCCGTACTGAAATTTGGCTGAGTTCCCATAGCCTTGTACAGACTCTTCCAGAACTTCGATGTAAACCTCGGATCTTGATCTGAGACAATCGAAACTGGTACACCGTGCAATCTAACAACCTCCTGCACATAAAGCTCGACGAGCTGATCCATAGAAGATGTCGTCCTTACAGATAAGAAGTGGGCCGACTTTGTCAATCGGTCCACGATCACCCAGATGCCGTCATGTCCTTTTGTCGTCCTCGGGAGCCCCACAATAAAATCCATGGAGATCTGCTCCCATTTCCACTCCGGAATTGGCAGTGGCTGTAATGTTCCGGCCGGGCTCTGGTGTTCCGCCTTAACCTGTTGACAAACTAAACAGTTTTCAACATATTTCGCAGCCTCCCTCTTCATGTTCGGCCACCAAAAGTGTTGTTTCAAGTCCCGGTACATCTTGGTACTTCCCGGGTGCACATAATAAGCTGAAGAATGTGCTTCGACCAAAATCTCTTTCTTTAATTCTTCATCGTTAGGCACGTACCACCTATGCCTGAACTTTAGAATACCATCATCTGACAAGTTAAATTCAGACACGTCTCCAGATGTCATGCTCAATTGAAGCTCCTCACACTCCATATCTTTCTGCTGAGCTTCACGTATCTTATCCAGAATAGTCGGCCTGAGAGAAATGTTGGTGAGCATACTGGACAACTCTGCCACAATCTCCACATCAAACTTCTCAATCTCAGACCGCAACGTAACCGACATCGCTGCAAGTGAAGGCTGACTCGCAGTAGGCATTCAGCTCAAAGCATCAACGACCTTGTTCGCCTTTCCCGGATGGTACTTAATCTCAAACTCATAGTCTTTGACAAACTCTAACCACCTTCTCTGTCGCATATTCAGTTCCTTCTGCGTAAACAAATATTTCAGGCTTTTGTGGTCGAAAAATATCTCGCACTGCTGCCCATATAAGTAATGCCTCCATATTTTCAGTGCAAAGACCACGACCGCTAATTCCAGGTCATGCGTAGGATAGTTCTGTTCATACGGCTTTAACTGCCGAGAAGCATATGTGATAACCCTCCCTTCCTGCATAAGTACGCATCCAAGCCCAACTCCAGATGCATCACAATATATGCTGAACCTATCACCTTCAACAGGCAATGTCAACACTAGAGCTGTAGTCAATCTCTGCTTTAACTCCATAAAATTGTTGTCACAAGCAGCCGACCATATAAACTTTTCGTTCTTCTGAGTCAAGCGTGAAAGAGGAACTGCAATCTTCGAAAATCCTTCAATGAATTTTCGATAATATCCAGCTAACCCGAGAAATCCACGTACCTCTCGCACGTTCTTAGGCTGTGGCCAATCTCTGACCACCTGAATTTTGCCCGGATCCACAGAAACCCCTCCCTGTGATATAATATGGCCAAGAAAACTGACCTTATCCAACCAAAACTCACACTTGGAGAACTTTGGATATAGCTGGTGTCGTTGCAAAATTTCTAGAACAATCCGCAATTGCTCTTCATGCTCCTCCTTCGTCTTAGAATAAATCAAAATATCGTTGATGAAAACTACAACGAACTTGTCTAGATAATCCTTGAAGACGCAGTTCATCAAATCCATAAACGCTGCAGGGGCATTAGTAAGTCCAAAAGACATAACAAGGAACTCATAATGCCCGTACCTCGTTCGGAACGCCGTTTTCTGAACATCTTCCTTCCAGACCTTCAACTGATAATAACCCGAGCGTAGGTCAATCTTGGAAAACACTCGGGCACCCTGCAGTTGATCTAATAAATCATCTATCCGGGGCAGTGGGTACTTATTCTTCACCGTAAGCTTATTCAGCTCTTTGTAATCCACGCACATCCTTAGAGTCCCGTCTTTTTTTTAACGAACAGAACGGGCGCACCCCAGGGTGAAAAACTGGGTCGGATGAAACTCTTATCCAGCAACTCCTCAAGCTGAGTTTTCAATTCTCTCAATTCAGTAGGTGCCAATCTGTATGGATTCTTAGACACTGGCGCGGAGCTTGGATATACATCAATAATAAATTCAATCTCCCTGTCCGGCGGTAATCCGGGAAGATCATCAAGGAATATGTCAGAGAATTCTCTAACTATAGGAATGTCACTCGGCTTTACTCCGCTGAGCAAATGAATATCAACTACTGTGGCCAAATAAATTGAGCACTGACCTTTAAACTGCTCGTTGACCTTCATGGAATAGGAAATAGGCGACCCACTCCACCTGTGCATCACTTGATAAGCAAACTCGGCTTTACCCGGGGGCCGAAAAGTCACTATCTCGGATCGACAATCGATGGTGGTGAAGTGCTGTGAAAGCCAGTCCATCCCTAAGATAAGATCGTACCGCTCTATGCTCATAACTATCAGACAAGCATAAAGGGTAGTATCCCCCACTGAGACGACATTGCCCTAGAGAATACGATCTGACTGCATATACTCTCCCAAAGGCAACATCACTCTATATTCGACCTCTGCTAACTCAGACGCTAACCCCAATCTAGCCATGCAAGCAGTTGAAATAAAGGAGTGCGTAGCTCCAGTGTCTATCAGTGAAAATACAGCTACGCCCATAATCAATATAGTACCTGCTATCACGGAAGGCTGAGTCTCATCGTCGATAACACCAGGCTCGATAAATGCAAAGATCCTCAGCATAACCCTCCTCTGGTCTGTGCCTGACTGCTCACGGCCCTGCTTCGGGCAATCTTTAATGAAGTGGCCAACTACTCCACACCGATAGCACTTATTCGTGCTCATTCGGCACTCTCCACTGTGCTCTTTCTGGCACCTAGGGCACCAAGGCATCTGAGAAGCCCCTTGTACCTGTTTTTCCTTCCCTCGATCATTGCCTCCCTCTAAAGGTCTTTTAACGCCCCGTTGTTGTTGCTGTGGCTGTTCTCTCGGTTGCCAGCCTTTATTTTTGAGTTGTGGGTGGATCTCACAAAAGAAGCTTTTAGCTGGTTCCCTTGGTTTGACATAGCTCTAATCAACGGCCTCAATCTTAAGTGCTCTGGCCACAATCTCATCGTAGGATACATTCCGCACCCCTGATATTG
Organism: Begonia masoniana; assembly: GCA_022432975.1. Lineage (NCBI taxonomy): Eukaryota > Viridiplantae > Streptophyta > Magnoliopsida > Cucurbitales > Begoniaceae > Begonia > Begonia masoniana. The sequence goes on along the minus strand of CM039508.1, from coordinate 26,447,473 downwards.
TAAGACTTCTCCGAATTTCCTGACCAAGCCCTTGCACAAATCTGCGTACCTTGTCCTCATTGACACTGACCTGACGCGGCACAAATCGGGACAGGGCCTCAAACTTCCTCACATACTCGGCAATCGAACCAACCTGCCGCAGTTGCATGAATTCCACCATTTTCGCCTCCCGTACTGTATGACTGAAGTACTTGTCCTAAAATACTATTCTGAAATGCTCCCAACTCATGATCGTCACATCGGTGGTTGTCTTGATAGAATCCCACCAAAATTGGGTATCCAATGCTAAGTGATAAGTCACCAATGCAACCTTCTCTCCGTCCTCAATACTTGCGTAGGCCAGCATATCTTCCATGGTTCGAATCCACTCCTCGGCTAATGAGGGATCCACAGACTGCCCATTGAACACGGGAGGTTGGAGCTTTTGGAATCTCTCCATCCCTCGATTACCCAGAGTCGCTGTCTCCCGAGCTCTAATGCCATCTCGGTCTATTAGGGTGCCCAACTGCTGGGACTGTCTCTCCATTTGTTGTGCCTGTCGCTCCATGTGTTGGGACTGTTGGGCAATGAAATCCTTAAGGTGGTCTATCGTATCGTCTCGGTCATTTCCTCGACGCACCATATTTTTATAATTCCTATAAAGGTTAAAAGCAAATAACTCTAAGAAATTGCAATCAAAGAAAGCTTTTAAACATACTTACAGTTCATGAAGGATGTCCGCGTAGTGGCTGTACAGTCGAGTAGTCTACAGAACCGATTTTAAAACTCGGGGGCTCTGATACCATAAATTGTAGCGACCCTAACACTGTACCCTTATTTTCCCGTATTATTTTTTTTTATCCTTATAAACTTCGTAACGTTTGAACGGAATTTAAACCATAAACTAAATTGTTAAAATCGTTCGAAACTATTTTGAAAACTACTTAATAAAACTTAAAACAATTGAAAGAAAACCATTAAAATCAATTAAAATCATCGGCCAAAGCTTGGAGGGCAAAAGGGACATTTGTCCCATAAAAGGCAGGGGCGATCGATTGCCCCTCATTGTGGTGATCGATCGCCCATATAAAAGTTAGGGGCGATCGATCGCCCCACATATGGGCGATCGATCGCCCCACTCTCTGGAAAATCCAGAGAGCAGCGATCGATCATGCCGATCGATGGTGATCGATCGGCATGTCCTCTGGAATCCGATTTCCAGAGGACTTGCTCCCCATCACTTTTTTTTCTTTCTTCATCCTTCTTCCCTGCACATATTCCTCACCACCTATACACATTAAAACTTCAACATAAACCACTACATAAACATGTAAGATACAATTGCTCAAACCTCACCCAAAATAAACGACTCAAAACACATTTAAAACATAACCCGATTTCATAAAAACGTACCGTGTGGATCCGTTTAAAAACTTAACATTTCCTCCTGTTCAAAATCACCAAGCGGTTGTAAAATAAGTTTCCAAGACGTTTAAAAACATCAAAACATAAACCTATCCACTATCTAGATTCTCAAACATCCTAATATGTTCAACTACACAATTATTAAACTATCACGTTCCCAAAACATACATTTACTTCCCCACGGGTCAAAAAGGCGCCTCGACTGCCCAGCACACTTCCACGGGCCATCCTCCTTCAACTGCATCATTCGTCGGGTGGAGGGATCTCGTCGTCACCTATATCAAGATCACCTACACCATACAGACGATCTATGAGCTAAAGGCTCAGCAAGTTTCGTAGATGTAAATGCATGCTTTGCATATGAGTTCGTAAATCATGCAACTATCATTACATAGGTTGCCACCAATATCTCAACCCGCTAAATGGAGAGGGCACATCCGGCGGTTGGACAACCCTTTCCACCTAGCGGAGGGGGGTACATGCTTACATACGTACAGCCATGCTTGAGCCCCACCTCGCATGACCATAAACATACATGGGTTCTTATTAGATGCAGTATTGTGACCGACCCTTCTCAGCCTTCACAATAGGTCAATAGCTCCATTTCGGGCCACATCGCTATTTTCTTTAAAACATGGTGTAAAAATTCATTTTCTATGCGTAATTGAAAACAATGATGCATGGACAATTATGTGCTTAAAGTAAACATATATCATACGTACCATCGAGACAATAAAAGTAATTAAAAGCATATCCTATAAAAGAACTAATCCTAACTACCCAACCAAAACATTTAAACAACCAAGACTCCAATCCTCGACGCGACTTCGACGTACGGTGTAGGCCAATCGGCCAGAGTAAGTCACGAGAACTTACCTCGTGCGCGTTGAACTTCAAGCTCAGTCAACGAGTGTTGTTTACCTAAGGCAAATTCACAATATTATCGTTAAAATGTGTTTAAACCTTAAACGTCCAAATTAACGAAATCCTTAGTTAAGGAAATTTATAAAATTCTAACTTAACTAATCGAGGCATTTTAACAACAAATAACGCTTGATACGTCGAAACCACAATTAACGAGTTTTTTCAAAAACCCCTAAATTTCTCTAACCCTAAAATTTCTTACGAATCCATTTAACTTCGTCCAATAACGCTCGATACTTCCATTACATTCGCAATTACGGTAAACCTATCGATTTCAAACCCTAAATCACATTTTTAACGAAACCTTAAATGAAACTCTAATCGTTAAACGACTCGAAAATCGAAGAAAACTTTCAGAAAATTATAAAATCATACCTAGGGTCCGGTTTAGAGGAGAAAACGTGAAGGGTTGAAGGTTGATCGGAGAGGAATCACCGGCAGAGAGGAGAGAACGCGTGAGAGGCGATGAGAAAATCGCCTGGAGGAAAATCACAGAGAAGAAAAAGGCGTGGAGTGTTGCTGGAGAAGAAGACTTGTGATTTTTATTAAATTTTTACTTGGCAATTTACCATTTTGCCATTCCTTTGATTTTTCTATTTGTTTCATCATTTGTTTCGTTAATTAACTAACGATTCGTTTTCTCCAAATTTCCTTATTTCACCGATTATTCCAACTTATTACTAGGGTTCCATTAAAACTTTCCGTTCGCAAAACGGACCTCGTTTACTATTTTTATTAAAACGTCTTTTATATTACGAGAAACGTAATTTATATATATGATTTCGATATAATAAGGATCATAATAACGCTTTCTTTTTACAAAACCGACTTAATTTGACATAATTACAAAAATGTCATTATATATATAAAATTACAAAATCCCGTAAAGAACTGGGTGTTACAGTATATTAGCTGTTTTGAGGCGAGAGGAGTCGAGAAAGGCGAGTTTGAACAACTCTCTTTCGCTGAATCGTCACAGAGGTCGACACTTCGATAAAAGTGTCGATTGCTAGCTTATTTTGGATTGAAACAGAAAGAGTGAGGTGTCGACACTGATAACTCTGGAAAAAGAGTTATTATATAGGATATTTTATGAATATTGTTGTTAAAAATCGGTGATTAATTAAATAAAAGAATCAGATTTTGCTATATAATTGTACAAATTGCGTGTAGCATTGGATTTGTATAAAATATGCATTTTGATCATTTTAATAAAATATTTATTCAAAATCGGTATTTTTTGTGGATTGGTGATGATGCAAGCAGATTTTAAAGAGCAAATAAATTTTAAAAGCTGGAAGTTGCAAAATGAAGATTCTAGCTGGAGCAAAGAATAAGAAAACAACAAGATTTTGGAAGAAAAAAGATGATCTAATCTAAATTATATATTTTGGTTAAATAATGAAAGAGAAAATCTTGAGGAGGATTATTTTAAAATGAAGCACTTTTTGCTGAAGAGATAGGGACATTGGAAGCCGAACACAAAACTCAAAAGAGCTTAAGAGAAAGAAATTCAGAGAAGAAAGTGAAAAGAAAGGAAGACACATTATTGCAGCATCGCAAAGAAGTTTAATCATATTTTTTCCGTTTTGAATATATGATGTTTATGATTAATATGATTATGTCTTTTACTTTTATGGGCTAATATTTCATTTTGGTTAGTAGAGAGAGTACTTGTTACAAGGATTTTATTGTTTGCTAGGATTATTTTTTTTTTCAAATAATTTATTATGATGATTATGGTTGAATTCAATTTATGTCAACGAACAATTTTGATTATACATGTTCGTGTTGTATTGAGAAATATATAAGAATTTTAAGATGCATAATAAATTATATGGATTGAATTTTACGAAGTTGGTATCATTTTATTTGTATGGCTTCAAGAATAGGACATTATTGAAGTTTTTATTATTTTTACTCTATCTATAAATAGAAGAGAAAAATAAAACGAACCACAAAGTAATTAAAAGGTATCTTTGTTATTACAAAATTCTTGTTGTTCGAATGAATTCCATGGCAGTGAAATTTACGTAACAAAGAAATTGATCATAACCAATATTTTCATTATTTGAATTTCTCATCTTATTGTTTGCACTCTGTTTTATTGTTTGAATTTCTATTTAATTCGTATTACCCAATTATCCATTATAAATTAATTTTATTTTACTTACATTTAAAGTTTAATAATTTATCATTGTAGGTTCGACTCATACTTATTTTTTATTACTTTATTAGCGACACGTACACTTGCGTTTGTAACACCTCCGAACCCGCCCCGGCTCGATGCGCTACTTTGTTAACCAACCCCGCGTTTAAAACGTAATTTGAAATAATTTTCTATAAATTTTTTACTCGGTTTTTTGGTTTTTCGAACTCTCGACTTTTGTTGGAAAATGTGCCCAAAATACGTTTAAAATACGGCGAAAAATGTCGGGTTAAAATAATTTGGAAATAGGAAAATAATTATTTTTTTTATTATTTTTGATGCTGGGCGCGCGCTAGGCGCTGCGCGCGCGCCTGCGTGCCCAGCGCCCGATCGATCGGGCCTCCTCAGGCCACTTCGGCCAAAAATGCCCAATTTTCATTTTTTTCAACTTTTCCCCACTTTTCTTCATTTTTCTCCAAGCCAAACACCTCCAAATCACCTAAAAATTTACCCACACACTCCTGACACTCCTGACTACGTGACCCGTAAAAATCTCAAAAAAACAACTTAAAACGAATAACGAAAAAAATAGAGAAAGTGTACCCAACGTTATTTGTTTTAAAACCAAAAGGAGCGGCATAACGCCTAAAACTTCCACAACCCAACACCTGAAAATGCACATTTATAAAACCATCTTTTATACAGACAAATCCCACAAAACAACCACATTAGTTTTACAAACTCCAGATAGGTAAAAACTATACAATGCAAAATACCGTTCTACCCACATCTCTCCGAAGATCATGGTCGAGACGCCCCGACAACTGCCCGCACCGGCATACAGCGTACATCAACGACTGCGTCCCAACCCTAGCCTTCCTCATAGCTCTAACCTGTACTCCTGTCGACACCTACACCATAGAACACAAAATGTAAGCCTAATGCTTAGTAAGTAGGGAATAATGCATACCAAAAACATAATGCAGCACAACCCCTAACACATGAAGTTTCTACTCGCTCAGTTGCTCTTGTTTCGTGTGCATTTCGTTGCTAATTTACAGAACAGAACTCATCGCAAGTGCTAAACTGCAATTCTGGTAGTCCCTTGCAGGTACCACCTTAACGCGACTGGAAAACTCTACTAGAGTTCCTCGCAGGTGCTACCCTAACGCGACTAGGTGACTCCAACTCTGCTAGTCCCTCGCAGGTACCACCTTAACACGACTGGGAAACTTTACTAGAGTTCCTCGCAGGTACTACCCTAACGCGACTGGGTGACTCAAACTCTACGAGTCCCTTGCAGGTATCACCTTAACGTGACTGGGAAACTCTACTAGAGTTCTTCGCAGGTGCTACCCTAACGCGACTAGGTGACTCTAACTCTACGAGTCCCTCGCAGGTATCACCTTAACGCGACTGGGAAACTCTACTAGAGTTCCTCGTAGGTGCTACCCTAACGCGACTTGGTGACTCAAACTCTACGAGTTCCTCGCAGGTATCACCTTAACGCGACTGGGAAACTCTACTAGAGTTCCTTGCAGGTGCTACCCTAACGCGACTAGGTGACTCTAACACGATTAGGTGACTCTAACACAACCACATTACGTTTCAACTCACACCACCTCTTTTACGTTTCAATCTCACCATTCAAAACCATGCTCAAAACTCGTTCGTTTTGTAGTTTGAAAACAATGATGCATGTCCAGGCAATACTCAAACACCAACTGAAATAAACAACCAAACAAAGCAAACAAACAATTCCCTACCGTTCCATGGTGTAGGCCCGAAGGCAAAACACAAACATCATCTATTTACCTGAACTCCCGCACGTGTTGGCTCACTTTGAGTATACAATTCACTCGCTCATTAACCTAGCACATTAATGGAAAAATCACTTAAAATCACCAAAACATAAACTAAAGGATATTTACTGTAATTCTCACACAACCAAACTAACTTTTCAAAATAAAAACCCCAACACCCGATTTTTCCCCAATTTCCACCATCCAACTTCAAACAGCCATAACTCCCTCGTTTTTCAACGGATTTCGATGTGCCACCCCAATCCGAAAACCTCTACACGTCTACTTTCCATTGAAACACTCAAATTAACCATCCAAATAATTTGACCAACCTGAAATGCACAAAACAAATTCGGCCCTCTTACCCCACAAAATCGGTTTTTCCATAACTTACACCCAATCTCAAATCCATCCCTAAATACAACCTAAACTAATCCATCCAATGACTAAACCACAAAATTTGGAAAGAATCTAACATTTAAACCCAAATTTTCGGAATCTCCAATCTAGGGTTTTCAAACCCTCCCTAAACTCACTCAAAATACTCTTAAAACACCAAAAACCTTCACCTATATGAATAAAAACCAAAACCCATTCATTCTTACCTTGAAACACCTTGCTAAAATTGAAGAAAAGGAGGGATCGACTATGGAGGAGAAGAGGAAATGGCGTGGGAGATGAAGGAAAAAGAAAAGAATTCTTCATTTAAACCTAACATTTCTTTCTCTTTTAAATTTCCTCCAATTTTTTAAAATTGCAATTAAACCCTCTCTTTTCTCTCATGAATTCCAACGTGTAAAGCATCCTTAAAGTCACACATTTTCACCCTTTTTAAATACAATAAATTCCTAGCTTTCTATTGGTTCTTAATTCCATTAAAATTTCAACTCTTTGAATTGTCAACATACTCCTTTTTGACTTTTCAAATCTAATCAATTCATTCCCTTATTCCTCTTTCATTTCCTCAACGTCAAACTCATTTTCTCTCTTCTAAACTTGACTTTTCTTCCATGCCACATAACCAAAATTTACTCCTCACTTTTGACTTTTCAACACTCCTATCTCTTATCAATTTTCCCCTCCTTTGTTCTCTTAGATTTTCCTCTATCACTCAAAATTTGTGTACCTTAGCATTTTTCAACTTACTCACTCCAACTCTACCCTCTAGCCTTTGGGCTGCTGGATGTGGCAACACATCTATCGGGTGCCCCTAATCACCCTTCGGGTAATGATAATTCCTCCATCTCCATAAATTTTAGATTTCCTAACTAAGCCTTCCATAGTTCACTTACTCATACATCCTTACTTACTCATACATCCTTAGACTTTAGCTTGAGCACTCATCACTTAGACCTTCACTTAGACCTTTAAGTCTCTCATATGTAGTTCTCAACTCTAGCTTTTTCTTTAGCTAAATTCATCTCATTCCTCACTTCACACTTCCGTAACCATTACAAATTCTTAGGTTCGGTGTATATACCCACTTCGACTCCAGCCCATATCTATTACTCAACACTTTCATAAATCAATATCCCCAAAATTTAGTCTTTACATAATTCTTATCTCCAGGTTACCTTTCTATGATTCTAAGGTTCTTCAATGAGGATTTCTTTATCCATTATCTCCAAACTAATCCTCATAGCTACATTCACTGCTCTGAATCTCATCCATTATAATCTCGATCATTCCTCGAGGATTGCCAACTCTTTATGACTCTAATTTGGGATCATTCTAAACCATACACCCCAACACTCAATAATCTCTACCATTATTGACTTCACTATACTTAACTATCACTTAACTCACAAAATTTTCTAACTTAAACTTCTTTCTAAAATCCAACATAAATCTAGTCACTCTTACATTTATCGACTCGGCCACAACTAGTTACAACATAAATGGTGCTATACTTTTCTTTTACTCAATCATGGCATCTAAGTTTATAAGTTATTCCCACCGAGGTTCTTGGCTCTATATTCTTAGGTCACGTAACACCAAAATTTCCATGTGAACTTTCATTCATTCTTAAGCAATATCTTTTAAATTCCTCAATTTTATACAGAACACTAAATTCTTAATGGCCAACCTTTTACCGCAATTTCTTCATTGAAATTATCTAGTTTCCTCGCTTACATTTTCCTCCTAAGTCCAACCAAAAATTCATAATCTAACCTAGCAACTCTTCTATTTATATTGCACAATCTTAACACTCGAGTTCTAACTTCATCCTATTCTTATCCACTTTTAAACGTATTAACTCCTCCCTAAGCTATTCACAAAATCATTGGTTTCGACTTCGTTACATACGAGTCAAACCCTCAAAACTTTCTAACTTAACCTTATCCCTACACACTCGAACGGTTTCAAAGGATCAATCATTTTAACTTAACTTATTCTTACCTTTTGGCTTGGTCATGTAGCTGGTCCTTTCTCTTCTTTGCTATGAGGCAATCTGTGGCTATAAAACCAGGTTAGGTGTACCTAAAACATCTAGCAACTTTTGGCTTCGGACAATCTCGAGAAATATGGTCAGCTTTGAAACAGTTATAACACTTCCCTGCATACTGTCCACACTTCCCCAGATGGACTTTCAAGCATTTAGGACATTGCGGATACCCTCTTTTCTTCAATTGTTTCGGCTTCTTTCCTTTTCTCTGATCATTCAAAATTTCTCCCCGCCTTTTAGTCCCCTGAAGCTGTGAAGAAGATCCATCACCTCCCATCTGAGTTGTAATTCCTATGAATATTTGACCGAGAACTTCTACCGGTTTAATCAATTTACCAGCAGCTTCCTCCACCTCTAAGGCTTTGGCCACCACTCGAGGAAATGATATTCCTTCAATGCCGAATGTCGTCACCAGCATCTCAATCTCTGGCTTCAAACCCTGCACAAATTGAAATATTTTGTTTTCTTCCCGACTAACTAGGTGGCTGGCAAACCGGGACAATGATTCAAACTGCTGAATATACTCTCCTACTGATCCTGTTTGCTTTAATGCCATAAATTTCAACTCTTTGAATTGTCAACATGCTCCTTTTTGACTTTTCAAACCTCATCAATTCATTCCCTTATTCCTCTTTCATTTCCTCAACGTCAAACTCATTTTCTCTCTTCTAAACTTGACTTTTCTTCCATGCCACATAACCAAAATTTACTCCTCACTTTTGACTTTTCAACACTCCTATCTCTTATCAATTTTCCCCTCCTTTGTTCTCTTAGATTTTCCTCTATCATTTCTTCATTCAATCCAACGTGAACGACTTGCCCTTTAATCTTCCTTCTTTCACTTTTATTTTCATTTCCATTAAAAACAACAACAACAATCACTAACCCCTCAATCTTTTATTTTCTCTCAAATTCCTCCTCCAATTTCACTCTCTTATTTCTATACATAACATAACCCGTGAATAAAACTAGACTCCCATAACACATTTAATCTAAGGCTATATTTGTTATAGAAAATTTCTGGGTGTTACAGCGTTAATGTGTTATTTTTCACTAACAGACACTTCAAGGGAAGTGTCGACCGCTAATGTAATTAGAAATTTGACCCAAGAGCTCAAAGGTGTCAACACTCTTGAGAGAAACGTAGATCGTTAAGTCATTTTGATGATTTAACTCGAGAGCTATGAAGTGTTGACCGTTAGGATAAAGTGTTGACCACGGTCAAACTTGAGTGTTCTAAGTGTCAACTGGTGGGTCAACCTCCACCTATAAGTGTTGATCGGTATCTCCTAAAGTGTGGACCACACAACTTTATTTTTGAGAAAATTTTGTGTTTGAGGCGCGTAGCACCTCGACGAAGTTTGCGGCCGTTAAGTCAATTTGGTGTTCTTGATTGGGTTCCTAGTCCCACTATAGGACTCATCCTTATGTCTTCCCTTAGTGTTAGGGTGAATAATCATAATCTTGGTTTTGTAATAGGCTCCAAAAACTTCGAGGATTTCAAGTCAATTGCTCAGGTTGCATCTCTAGTTAGAAGAAAGAGTGTTCAACATAAAGATAATGGTTTCATATTATTTGCACTGCATTTGCATCATTTTTTTTTAAAATCCTATTTTGGTGAGTTGTCACTTATAGAAAACCTAACAGAGTCTGATCGCCAGCACATCAGTATTTTTACGTGTATGTATGTATAATTTACAAGTTTACTATTGATGCTTGGTTTTATTATTGTTGTGATGAAGGATTAATCCTTGTGATACTTTGGACACTCTTGGTGTCAAAGTATCAAGTGGACATCCCAATACACCTTCTGCTACGTGCAGGTTGTTATGTTTTTACGTTACAAAATGGGTAATAAGGCTGTGATGACAATATGCTCCTTGAGTTTTGAATCCTTAAACCTGATCAGGGTATTTGTTGATTACCATTTATACTGGTTACTTCGTAGATGACCATTGTTCACTGACAACCTAAGTAACGCAACTGGATCTTTAAATCGCACGTTGTTTGTTTCTTCATTCTGGCTCATGAGGTGTTGTTGGACTTCGATCGCCGCCTTTCTTTTTTTAGTGAGTAGCTGGAGCTTTGTAACACCAGAGAAATTTCCTACAACGTGCGTGAGTTAGAAAGTGAGGAATTGGTGAGATAATACAAGGTTTTTGATGTATTGTTGACTTAAATTAATGAAATACAGTGACATATGAGGGTTTGAAGAGAAGGAATCACGTTGGAAATGATTAGGAGGCAAAGGAAGAAAAAGGTGTTGGTAAGTCAAAGTTTAGGAGAAGAAGAGAGCTTGAAAAGTCAAAAAGTATGGGTTGAAATTTCAAAGGAAAGGTGACCAATAGGAATGAAGAAGAGTTTTGGTAAGAAAAGGGAAGACTCACGTTGATGTAAATGTTGATAAAAAGGGAGGGTTTGCTTTTAATTATTAAGAAGTTTGTGGCAAAAAATGAGAAAGGAGGAAAATGGAGTTTTCAATAAGGAGGAATTAATGAGTACAAAATGCAAGTTCTCCATCTTTTTCCCTCTCCTCTTCCACGAAATTGCAGCAACCCTAGAGCCTCCTCTCCTCCATCTTCCATCAAGTTTCTTCAAGGATTTTGAGGTAAGAATGAATGGGTTTTGGTTTGTATGCATATAGGTAGTAAGTTTTGGTGTTTTTAGTGAGTTTTGTGGAGGTTTTGAAAGGGTTTGAGAAACCCTAGAAGGTTACTCCGAATTTTTCAAGGCTTTGATGTTTTTCTTCCTATATTTGATGATTTAAACTTTAGATATGATAGTTTAGGTTGTTTGGGTGGTTAGATTAAGGATTGGCAGAGAGTTAAACAAAAACCGGGTTTTAGGGCCAAGAACACCGACTCTGTTTTTGCAATTCTGGGTTGGCCAAGTGATTTTCTTGGTGAAATTGAGTGTTTCAATGGAAAGTAGACGTGTAGAGGTTTACGGATTGGGGTGATACGTCAAAATCCGTTGAAAAACGAGAAAGTTATGACCGTTTGAAGTCGGACGGTGAAAATTGTGGGAATTTCAGATTTTAGGGTTTAAATTGTTAAAGTTTGTTTAAATTGTGTTGATGGGACTTAGTTAGGATTTTTAGATTATTGCTAAGTTATTTTCCTATGGTTGTTATGTTGACGAGTGGATTAGTCGAGTGAACAAACACGTGCAAGAGCCCAGGTAAGTAATGGATTGTGTGTTTTGTCGCCTTCGGGCCTACACCACGGAACGGTAGGATTTATTCTTTGATAGTTGTGTTGTTGTGTATTAAGTAGTGTAGAAATAAAATTCTTGGTTGTTGTTTGGTGTTTGAATATTGTGTGAGTGGGCATATGTAATGTTTAAGCTACGAAAATAAGTGTGGTGGCATGATGTGAATGGTAAGCATGAAACGTGTAAGAAAAGCACTAGAGAGTTAAATGCCTCGTCGTTAAAGTGCAAGATGCACTAGAGGGTTTAACGTCTCGTCGTTAATGTGCTAGAGTAGGCACTAGAGAGTTAAATGCCTCGTCGTTAAAGTGCAAGAGCGCTAGAGGGTTTAATGTCTCGTCGTTAATGTGCTAGAGTATGAACCAGAGAGTTAAATGCCTCGTCGTTAAAGTGCAGGAGCACTAGAGGGTTTAACGTCTCGTCGTTAACGTGCTAGAGCATGCACTAGGGAGTTGAACGCCTTGTCGTTAAAGTGCAGGAGCACTAGAGGGTTTAACGTCTCATCGTTAATGTGCATGAGCAAATAGTAGAAATTGTATGTGTTAGGGGTTGTGTGTGCATTGTGCTTGTTTATATTCGTTATTCATTACTTGCTAAGCGTAAGCTTACGTGTGTGTGTGTTCTGTGGTGTAGGTGAAAGTGAAAACAAGATCAGGTGAGCTAGATGAGGAAGCCGGGAATAGGTGGCAGTCGGTGGCGTATGGAGCATGCCGGTGCAGGCTATTGTCGGGGCGTCTTGACCACCGTCTTTCTTCGGGTAATTTGTGGGAATTGATGTGGATTGGTGTAGATAGTTGTGTAAATATTTAGTAATGTTTTGGTTTTGAAATAAGTTAGAAAAGTGGGAGGTTTTGGTTTTGAAGAAATTTAGGCGTTATGCCGCCCGTTTTGATTTTAAAATAAATAACGTGGGGTTTACGTTTTCCATTTTTTTTTGTTAACCGTTTTAAGTGGGGTTTTCGAGATTTTTACGGGACTTGAAGATTTGGGTGTCGGGAAGGTATGGTAGAAATTTTGGGATTTTTGGAGGTGTTTGGCTTGGAGAAAAATGTAGAAAAGTGAGAAAAAGTCAAAAAATGTCAAAATGGGTGTTTTAGGGTGATTTTGGCCTAGAAAACCCGAGTCGGACCGATCAATCGGGCTTGAGCGCCGATCGGTCACAGGCGCGCTGCCGGGCGCGCGCGGCGCCCAGAGCATGCAGCGCGCGCGGCACCCAGCGCGCGCCTAACAAAAAAAAAAAAATTTAAAATTTTTTTTATTTCCTGTTTCTACTATGTTTTAACCCGACTTTTTCCGACGTATTTTAAATGTATTTTGGCACGTTTTCCAACAAAAATTGAGGATTCAAAAAACCCGAAAACCGAGTTGAAAAATTTACGAAAATTATTTTAAACGTCGTTTTAAACGCGGGGTTGGTTAGCAAAGTAGCGAACCGAGCCGGGGCGGGTTCGGGGCGTTACAAGCTTAGTGGCAATTACTTTTATTTATTTTCTTATGAGTGTTTAGTTGATTTTCTGGTTATGACTTATCTTACATTTGAGTTTGTATAAGATTAACTTTGGATGTTTAGATCATATTGAACTGCTATTTAATTATTGTATTGTTATCTCTGTAATCACTATGTGGATCTTGACTTTTGATTATGTTCAAGTCTTTCGCTGCGAATCAAGCCTTGAGCTAGGTGATTGGGTACTCTCTGAATATCGACTCGCTGACCCAGTATTTTATTAGGTCCGCCTTCAGGTCGTGACATTATCTAAGATCCTAAGGTATTCATTTAGCTTTCTTGTTACAGCTAGAGTTTTACCTTTGCAGCAGAGTCCCTCCCGCTATCCTTCTTTAATGTAGATGACCAATTGAATATCCAAGAGACTCACTCAAAATTGAATGTGAAATAAAAAGGGAAAAAGTTCAATTTAGCCCCCAACGTATGGGGTCAGTGGTCATTTGGTCCATAACGTTTATTTTTGACCCAATCAGACCCTATCATATACACCGTTTGCAATTCAAACCCTCCTGTTAAATTTTCTGTTAAATTTGACACGTGCTCTGCACATGCGCTGCTAAAACCCCAAAATACCCTCATTTCCTCTCAAAATCCCTAAAGTAAAAATCAAATTCACCTTAAAAACATACACTAAACTATCTCCTATTATTCCAATTTGAATTTACGGTAGGGATTTCAGACAAATTTAACTTTTACTTTATGAATTTCAGGAAGAAAAGATGGTATTTTAGGGTTTTAGCAGCGCACGTACAGAGCACGTGTCAAATTTAACTGGATGGTTTGAATTGCAAACGGTGTATACGATAGGGTCTGATTGGTAAAAAATAAACGTTAGGGACCAAATGACTACTGACCCCATACGTTGGAGGCTAAATTGAACTTTTTTCAATAAAAAATAACAAAATTTTAATCATGGAATGGAGTTCCTCTAGCTATCCCTCAAGAGTCATTTTATTTTCACTAATTGAGTATAAAAAATATTCAAAATTAAAAGTGGAGCAAGGAATTGCATAAATTTTTTTAAATATATTTTTATAGTTTCTACTATGTATAACGTCAATGAGATCTTCAGTAATTTTCAAAATTGAGTAAAGTCGTGATGCAATTTACCTAAATTATTTATCTAACATATAATTTTTTTTCTAAGTTAGCTAGTTAATACAATGATTAAAGTTATGTGCTCTGAGTTGAGCATTCTCAAAGTGAGGTGAATAAGAATTCATGAGTTTCATTTAAACATGTTTATGTGTTCATTGTTTGCTAAGCAATACGAGTGTATCAAATTATGTTATATGATTGGCATGCAATCAAATTGAGCAAAACACTAACATGATATGTAATGCTAAAACACTAACACAAAAAAAATAATGTAACAAAGAGATGGGTAAGGGGCATGTACCTGGTTCTAGTTGATTAAGTTATTGAAAAAGATTTCCAGTTATAGAAATAATTTATAATAGGCGCCTCATACGAAGGGTAGGTGGGATTATGCAATGGACTCAAAATGAAAATGAAAGAAAAAATGTTGAACAAAACAAGACTAATGTAATACTAAATGTACTGGGGGCCAATATCCTACGATGCTAAAATAATTAACATATCACATAGAAGATAAAAATAGCCCAAAATAGGATGAACCACCACCAAACTTACCTTGAACAATGTCCCCATTATTCACAAAAAGTGTGCCCAAAAATATCCCCTACAAAAAAATACATCCAAACCTCGCCACTATATTTCCTGTGTATGCTCATTGTTTGAATCCTCGGGAGCTAAATAACCTGCTGGGGATGGGGGAGAGGGTATGACACAACTCCCATGCGAACTACCACACTGTCTGTAGTCTTGTATAAAGTTCTAGATGTGACGACTTGGTAAGATATGAAATTCTGAATTAGCTGATGTCGCTCAAATAATTTTTCATGAAATGACTGCATATGCTCCTACAGGTCTAGCTGGCTGTTGATAACTCTATTCCATAGAGCTATTTTTATATAATTTTGAATGAATTTTGGTCATTAATTTATATTTATTTTAGCTTTTTATTTTTTTACAAAAAATACCAGTTTACTATAGCATTACGAGAGTTCGAGTTGAATGATATATTATGTAGGAGTGTTTTCAAGGCTAGAGAAGAGAGAATGATGTGCCACGAGGTCCCCTCACAAGATCCCGAGCAAAGAATTATTCTAACCATTTTGTTCATTTTGTAGGTGTCTCTTTTCCTGTTAGTTTGAAAGAGGATGTTAGCTCAAAACACAAAGACAAAGAGAAGCCAAAACAATCAGATCGATGGAGCATTGTCATGAAATCCGCATCAAACTTCTTCCCAACATGCAACAACATTCGAGTGATCTTTGGCCACTCTCTCTTTAAGATCTTAAAGATAGATAATAGCTCAAGATGCACTAAGAGAGACAAGGAAATTCAGACCATGATGACCTAGTACGGATCCCCAAGCAATTTATAAACCAATGATGCATCACTCTTGGAAGCACGTGGATTCTAGCAATTCTATTTTATACAACTATATTTCAAATATTGCAAATGTATTTTTGAGTCTTAGGGCTAAGGTTTTTATTATTATATTTGTAAAATGTACATATTTTGGGGATAAGGAAAGTCAAAAGAAAAAGCAAGTAGGATGCCCCAAAAAGTGCTAAGTTCTTTTTGCCTAGCCAATCACTCCATGTTAAAGTTGTCTTCTTCAAGCTTGGAGTTTTCTTCAAGTTAACGCCTCCAATTGGTGAGTGTGTGTTTTAGGTTCTACTTTTGTGAGTGTAAGTGGATTCTATTTATGATAAAACTTTCTCCATCCTCTTTCCTTAGAGGTGGAATCTTCAACAAGGGTGTATAAACCTCTCATTGAAGCAAGAATGGAGAGCTTCCTTCATAAGAAGCCGAAGAGATCAATAGGTTCAGTCCAACTCCTATTCGACAAACTTGCACTCTGACGAGCATACTTTTTCATCCCCATCGATTCTGACCCTGATTGTTGAAGGAAATCTTCCTGACATATTAAGCAAGAACCTGTTCAAATGTCTCATAAAGACGACGTCAATCGAGTGAGTTATACCTTTTTGAAAAAGACCCATTTTCTCGGCTAGATTCGTTATTTCTATCATCTCCCACTCTTTTATTCATATATTCCATTTCACAAGGCTTTTGGCTGGGATATTTGGAGTTTTGTCCTTCACTTTTAGAACTATAAGCTTTCTAAATTTCAGCTTCAAAGTCCAAGTATTGATCATTTTGTGCTTGTGGGAAGTTACTGCTCGTTTCGGCCAAAAATAATCCAAATTTAGTTTCAATGCAAAAAAGTTCGTTGAACTAAGACGAGTAGATTGATATAGAATCTGTGTGGTGACGACATGATTTTAGTAAGAAAATATGAACTTTTCAAATTTAAACATATATGTACTGAATTTGTGTTAAGAAGAGTTTTGATTTACAAAATTGTGTGAAATGAACAAAAATTTTATTATGATGGTATTGATATAAACATTTTTACATGAAAATATGTTTTTGGTCTGTTTTTTGACAAAAATTTGAGGCTGAGCGAAGGATTTCGTAAGCGCTGTTACTACCTCGACATTATTGGTTTATGCCACGATGTTGCGTCGGTAGAACATGGCAAATGGGAAAATCACACGTGGAAGCCATGGCGTTACGAGGAAGAATTCCTCAATGTTTTGAAGAGCATAATACCTCAACGTTTTGATTTTATGCCCCGACATTCCTAGGATAGGATGTCTCTACATAAGCTATGCCATGGCATTCTGTAAGGATGCCTCAACATTAGTAATGACATGACGCTTTTGAGGAAAACACGCATTTTTTACTTTTTTTTTACAAAAAAATTATTTTCAAAATACGTTATTTTCTTCATATATTTTATAGTGTCAAACTAGTATAGTAAAAAGCACATCATTCTATGTGACAGCCCGAAACCGAACCCGATCGGAGTCTGGGATCGGAGCCATCACACCGGGGCAATAAATAGAAAACGGTGACTATTTTTTTTTTGAACATTATACTTTTAAAACATTGACAGAGAAAGAGAGTTCTCTGGAGTGGAAAGTAAAACAGGAAGCAGTTAAAATCCAAAGGGGCAGAGTGAATGACAAAATAAAAGGGTGGAGCAGAAAACAGAAATGAATTGTAAATATAGAAGTATAGTGAAACAGGAAAAACATAGGCGGAAGACTCAGTTTAAAAGAGTTCACCGGTGGATTGAATAAGACAAATTAGATGACGTCAGTCGGAAGGAGCTGAGTAAAACTGGGTGGAAAGATAAAAGCTATCGGTGGATGCAGATACGACAAAAGTTGTACAGTGACAATCGGTGGATGTAAACTACAAATAGAATTGAGTTCACCGGTGGATGTAATAAGACAAAATAGATGACGTCAGCCGAAAGATGGATGACGTCAACCGGAGGATACAGACATTAAACGTAATCGGCAGAAGAAAAGAAACTGAAGACAAGTAAAACTGGGCTGAAGGTTTAAACTGGCGGTGGATGTAGGCAGAAATGAACAGTGACAATCGGTAGATGTGAATAAGATAAAACAGATGACGTCAGGCGGAAGATGTAGCTGACGTCAGACGGAAGATGTTAATAAAACTGGGCGGAAGACTTGGATGACGTCAGCCGGTAGAAGTGTTTAAAACAGACGGAATTGCATTTTTAACCGGTGGATGTAAATTTTAAAGACGGGCAACGGGCAGCGGTGGACGTGAATTTTTACACGTACCGGTGGATGTAATTTTTAAAACGGGCAGCGGGCAGCGGTGGATGTAGGCAAAGTTCCTACCAGAAGATGTAATCGGAAGACATAATTTTAAAGGCAGAATTTACAACTTTTACAGGGAGACATATGGGCAGGGAGCATCAAACAGAAGGCATAAGGGTTTCAAACCTTCAGAACCCGATTCAAAATAAGATTTTTGAAACACACTTTGCAGATGACAGATCTCAACTGACAGACATACTTTAAAATTGATAGGTTCAAGGAAATAAATTACATGGATAGTTCCAAAACCAGAATTCATCCATGCATGAACTAATAGAAACATTCCAAACAAATTTCAGAATACTTTAGTATATAAACTTAACTGTCAAATACAGTGGCTTCTAAAACTTAGACAACAAACCTATACATTGTTTTAAAATCTGAAGGTCAGTACAGGACATGACATATACTTGCAGAATTTCTTCAAAGGAAGAGTTTTACAACCAAACCAGAACTTCTAGAAGACTTTACAGATATAGACATTTCAGAAAACTTAAACCTCAGATCAGAAACATGTCTGGCTGCAGCAACCACCCCGAGAGCTCGAATCACCAACCACCTAATGATCAGACTGAGGCACAAAGTCCTCATTTTCGGGTTCAGTACCTACATCAAAGAGTTCACCTATGAGTCTAAAACTCAGTAAGAACATAATACAGATGCAGTGATGCAAAATGTTATGCATGCAGTTTTTAGAATACAGTGACAGAACATTACATTATGTTTCAGTGGCAGAGGGGTATAAGTGGGGCTTATAGGGGATCTGACAAGCAGAGGGTGCACTATCAGGCACAGCAGATTTCAGAATCCCAGGGAGGGATAAAACCAGAGGGTCCTTGGTAAGGACAATTTCTTTTCAAACTCCCAGGGAGGGATAAAACCAGAGGGCCAGTCCCCGTCCCACACTTAACCAATACATTTCAGTCAGATTTTATCTTGTATAACTTTAAAACGGTGCAGAAAACATTTGCATGTCTTTCAGAGAAAACGTGTATGCATGAACGGTGCTTGAACTTAAACTGGCAGACAACAGAAATAAGACAACAGAAAGTAAATCAAAGCCAGACATTTCAGAACATAACTCTAACTCTTCTACCCAAAACAACCCGACAGAACAGAAAACCTAGTACCTCAAAGATGTAGGGCCTTAAGGGCCAACCTACGGATATGAACTTACCTGTTGCTGCAGAGTTGATAGTCCTGAACGTCTCGGAAATGCTCGAACCTGTATATGCACGTTCAGAAAATAAACAAGCTGCAAATGCTAACTAATAACTTAGTAGAAACCGTTCCAAACTCATTCAAATCCTTAGAAAACAAACCGGTGTGTTTTCATCCAAAAACAGTGAGTTTTCTCCAAATACCACAACCCTAAACTTCAGTAAAACTCACATTAAACTTGTCCAAACTTGTTAGCATTAGTAGATGTTTACCTTAGCGAAGGAGCAGAAAGAAATCTGAGGTGATCGAAATAACTTCGATGGTTGTTTGTCGACAGGAAGAGAGAATGCCGAGAAGAGAATGGAGAGAGAGCAGAGAAGAGAAATCTAGAGGGTTTCACGTAGGAAGTGGAGTATGTCTTGTTCAGCAAGTTGCCTAGTGTCAACTGTCCATTGGCTATCTTCCACCAACCTTAATTTCTCTCCAAATTGCCCTTCCATGCATTTCAAAATTAGTGTTTTGTTTAGTTACACCCTAGTTTAGTTCTCAACAAAACACATATTGTATTTATATTAATCAATCCCGCAAAATGATTCGGGAATAATTACAAACAAAAGGGCCAGATGTTACATTCTATCCATGTGTGAATAAACTAATTAAATAATGGAATGAATAAGGAATTGTAGGCACAACATTAAATGCATTTCACTGCGTTTCTATGATGACGAAACAATTATCATCTGTATGAGACCCCAAAGTATGTGATTAGTTTATATTAGACCTTGATCACTTCTTTATGAGGTGTGGAGTATGTGAATCCATGGAACTGATAAGAGATCAATTTGATGTCTTTCTTGAATGTGAGTGTAACACCTGGCTTTACGGGATTTTGATATTCTGATATATAATGGCATTTTTGTAAATATATCAAATTAAATCTGTTTTATGAAAGGAAAGCGTTATTAGAATCCTAATAATTAATAAGGATTTTAGGAGAAATACGAGAATTTTTGGAGTTGTAACGCTAATTACGAGGATTTTGCGTTTCTCGTAATATAAAGGATGTTTTAGTAAAAAATAGTAAACGAGGTATGTTTTACGAACAGACAGTTTTAATGAAACCCTAGTAATAAATTAGGATTTCTGGTGAAATAAGAAAATTTGGAGGAATCAGATCCATGGTTAATTAACGAAACAAAGGACAAAACAATAGAAAATCAAAAGGAAGGGCAAAAAGGTAATTTGCCAAGTAAATTTTATTAAAAATCACCCAGGCGATTTTCTTCTCCAGAGAACCCACCCAGGCGATTCTCTTCTCCTCCTCTCGGCGTTTCTCTCTTCCAGCGACGAGCTCTCCTCCGGCGACTCGTTTTCTTTGTGCTTTCTCGTCCAATCAACGCTCTAGGTAAGGCTCTGTAGTTTTCAGACTTTAGTTTTTGATTTTCACAGAGATAAAACGATTAGGGTTTCGTTTAGGGTTTCGTTAAAAAATGTGATTTAGGGTTTGAAACTGATAGGTTTACCGTAGTTGTGAATATAATGGAAGTATCGAGCGTTATTGGACGAAGTTAAATTGATTTGTGAGAAATTTTAGGGTTCGAGAATTTTTGGGGTTTTTGGAAAAACTCGTTAATGGAGGTTTTGGGGTATCGAGCATGAATTGCTTGATAAATGCCTCGATTAGTTAAATTAAAGCTTTAGGAAAATTCTTTAGTTAAGATTTCGTTAATTTGGACGTTTGACAGATTAAGCTCGTATTAACGACAATTGTTATGAATTGCCTTAGGTGAACGACGCTCGTGGACGGAGCTCGAAGTTCAACGCACACGAGGTAAGTTCTCGTGACTTACTATGGCCGATTGGCCTACACCGTACGTCGAAGTCGCGTCAAGGATCATTGGTGAATTGCTCGTTTAAATGTTAAATGTTTTGGTTGGGTAGTTAGGATTAGTTCTTTTATAGGTTAT
The DNA here is from genome assembly GCA_022432975.1 of Begonia masoniana. NCBI lineage: Eukaryota > Viridiplantae > Streptophyta > Magnoliopsida > Cucurbitales > Begoniaceae > Begonia > Begonia masoniana. The sequence goes on along the minus strand of CM039508.1, from coordinate 26,426,107 downwards.
GTTTTGTTGTCTTGATGGTATGTATGATGTATGTTTACTTTACGTATTTAACTGTTCATGCATCACGTCTTTTAAAATTGCATGAAAACGGATTTCTGCACATGTTTAAGAAAATGAAATGAACGAACGAAATGAATCTACGTAATATGTTATCTGGTCACAGCGATGTGGGTTTAGCCCTCGGTGACAATCTTTCTGCGACCTAATTAAAAAGTAAAATGAACCAACGAAATGAATCTACGTAATCTGTTATCTGGTCACGGCGAGGTGGTTTAGACCTCGGTGACAATCTGTCTGTGACGTAATGAAAAAGAACATGTCTGTATGATTCATGAAATGCATATGCACAGCATGCATCTGCATTTACGAAACTTACTGAGCCTTTTGCTCATAGTTGTCGTTATGGTGTAGGTGATTTCGAAACAGGTGAGGACGACGTTCCTCCTCCCGAAGCATGAGTCAGGTTGAAGAAGAATGGTCGCGGGAGTGTGCTGGCGCAGTCGAGGCATTTTTGACCCGTGGGGATGTGTGTAAGTATTTTAGAGACACGATAGTTAGATATGAACGGTGAATGTATAGTCGAACATATCAGGATGTTTGGGACCAGGTTAGTTGATAAGTTAATGTTTCGATGTTTTGGAAACCTATTTTATAAACTGTTTGTTAAGCTTTGTTGAAAGTTCACTTGGATTGCTTGTTGGTTTTAAATTTCTTAGGAAGTTGTTAGTTTTCAAACGGAGCCACGCGATTCGTTTTCAAGAAATTTACTTCGTTTTAAACGTTTTGAATCGTATTTATAGTAATGGGTAAAACGAAGGATGTGAATGAGTGATTTTACGTTAAAGCATTTTAGAATGTAAATTGATGTTGAAGTGTTTTGACAGGATAAATTGTATTGAAAGTTGAAGGCGGAATTGAGAAAAAAATAGAGGGAGAAGTATAGGTGAAATGTGCAAGGAAAGAAGAGAAATAAGAGAAGCAAGCTCTCTGGAAAAATTCCAGAGAGCTAGCCGATCAATCGCTCGAATGGGGCGATAGATCGGCCCTCTTGGCTACGCTCTGGAAGAAATTCCAGAGCGTTAGCCAATTGATCGCCCAAAAAGGGGCGATCAATTGGTCGTACTGTTCACGTGAATAGTGCCAGAGAAAAAAAAAAAAAAAAAAAAAAAAAAAAAAAAAAAAAAAAAAAAAAAAAAAAAAAAAAAAAAAAAAAAAAAAAAAAAAAAAAAAAAAAAAAAAAAAAAAAAAAAAAAAAAAAAAAAAAAAAAAAAAAAAAAAAAAAAAAAAAAAAAAAAAAAAAAAAAAAAAAAAAAAAAAAAAAAAAAAAAAAAAAAAAAAAAAAAAAAAAAAAAAAAAAAAAAAAAAAAAAAAAAAAAAAAAAAAAAAAAAAAAAAAAAAAAAAAAAAAAAAAAAAAAAAAAAAAAAAAAAAAAAAAAAAAAAAAAAAAAAAAAAAAAAAAAAAAAAAAAAAAAAAAAAAAAAAAAAAAAAAAAAAAAAAAAAAAAAAAAAAAAAAAAAAAAAAAAAAAAAAAAAAAAAAAAAAAAAAAAAAAAAAAAAAAAAAAAAAAAAAAAAAAAAAAAAAAAAAAAAAAAAAAAAAAAAAAAAAAAAAAAAAAAAAAAAAAAAAAAAAAAAAAAAAAAAAAAAAAAAAAAAAAAAAAAAAAAAAAAAAAAAAAAAAAAAAAAAAAAAAAAAAAAAAAAAAAAAAAAAAAAAAAAAAAAAAAAAAAAAAAAAAAAAAAAAAAAAAAAAAAAAAAAAAAAAAAAAAAAAAAAAAAAAAAAAAAAAAAAAAAAAAAAAAAAAAAAAAAAAAAAAAAAAAAAAAAAAAAAAAAAAAAAAAAAAAAAAAAAAAAAAAAAAAAAAAAAAAAAAAAAAAAAAAAAAAAAAAAAAAAAAAAAAAAAAAAAAAAAAAAAAAAAAAAAAAAAAAAAAAAAAAAAAAAAAAAAAAAAAAAAAAAAAAAAAAAAAAAAAAAAAAAAAAAAAAAAAAAAAAAAAAAAAAAAAAAAAAAAAAAAAAAAAAAAAAAAAAAAAAAAAAAAAAAAAAAAAAAAAAAAAAAAAAAAAAAAAAAAAAAAAAAAAAAAAAAAAAAAAAAAAAAAAAAAAAAAAAAAAATTGGGTGGCAGATTTGTAATTAAGATCGATGGATTAAGTATAAATAGAAAAAGGAAACCTGTAAATTCATTTAAACCTCACTGTAGCCGACACCCCTTCTCTCGGCGATTCTCCTCTCCCGAGCTCCTGCTCTCTGTTGCCGGTGTTCTCCCTCACCGACGACTGGTTTCAGCCTGCGTTTTCTCTGCGAGTTCGTACCGAGGTATGCAATAGACAATGTAGCTACTGTTAGTTTATCAGCTCTGTTTTCAGCTCAGCATTTGAACTTGGGATTTATCAATGGCCGTGTCGTTTTAGAACATTTTAGAATCCGAGGGTAGTAATGTCAACCCGAATAGATTCTGGTCATTTTAAGTAACTTAACTAGATTTAATCAATAGTAGAACCTCCTTATTCTATTTCGGATTTCAGATTCTGCACAGAGCCTTTAGACTAAGGATTCGGGGATGACTCTAGCTATTAGATTCTAGGATGACCTATGATTAGAACTTTAGGACCTTGACCTTATTAACTACTGTAATGTGAAATGTGTTAGGTGAAGAAGTTGAAGAGAAAGTGATTCAAGTTGCTAAGGAATCCAGGTAAGTGAATGTACTAAGATTTCCGGCTAATAGGGCCCTACATCTCGAGAGTATTAGGTTGTTATTGAATGTTTAGTGTCTGAATGATTATGGATATCTAGAACTATGTTATCTGATGATTTGATGATGGTTATGAAATGGTCTGTTCTGGTATATTCTCTGTCAAAGCCCGATGGATTAAGAATGTCCATGTCATGCATCATGTTTTCTTCTCAAGCATATGAAATGTTTTAAATGCATGTTTTCCTCTCATGAATAAGATAAGATGATAAAATTCCTACAACGTGGTTGAGTGGGGGTTGGGGGTGGTTCGGCGTATGTCACAGTCCGCAGTAGGACATAAGAATACGACCCGCAGTAGGGACCATGATCAAACTCACTGTCGAACCCCCTTTACCGGCACAAATCCTCTCTCATCCCACGCAACATGAACAACGATATGAATGATAAATATGGTTCAGTGATATGAACTATGATATGAATAATGAACATGAACAATGATTATGAACAAGAAAAGACTCATGACCATGTTTTCTCTGAATTATGCATTCGTGCATTCGTGATAGTATTGCATTCCTTACTAAGCATTAGGCTTATAGTTTTAACCTCATGATGTAGGTGACGAAATATCAGGTGAGGATTTCAAAGTAGATGAAGATGTTTAAGCTTGGTTGCTGGAAGGTGTTCAGGGGGGCAGTTCTGTGGCTGGATGGCAAATGAGTAACCCTGGTTAACGTTTTATGACATTAATGATGTTTATGATTACTGAAGTCTAAATATGTTGAGATTATTATATCAATTGGGATTTTAGAAACAGCCTGTCTTAATTTCAGAGTCTAAAGATATTTCTAAAGTTATTAAATATTATGTTTTAATTGAGTCTTCGCTGTATGAATTTCTGGATAAGTCTCTGTTTTCCATGATTATGAGTGGTTTGTTTTAATAGAGTATTGAGACAGTGAAGTTAAAAGTCTAAGTAAGTCAGTTACCGGAAGATGAAAATATACTTTCGCCTTACGGAAGATGTAATCACGTGGGTTGCACATGTCCATCGGTAGATGAAGTGCATTTGTCATCGGCAGATGCGAGTGTATATGGTTATCGGAAGATGTGATAGCTGTTTTGTCGTTTAGTGAATCGGCAGAGGTAGTATACATGTCAATCGGAAGATGTCGTTTAATTCTATCGGTAGAAGTCCTTTAATGAATCACGTGGGTTGCACATGTCCATCGGTAGATGAAGTGCATTTGTCATCGGCAGATGCGAGTGTATATGGTTATCGGAAGATGTGATAGCTGTTTTGTCGTTTAGTGAATCGGCAGAGGTAGTATACATGTCAATCGGAAGATGTCGTTTAATTCTATCGGTAGAAGTCCTTTAATGAATCACGTGGGTTGCACATGTCCATCGGTAGATGAAGTGCATTTGTCATCGGCAGATGCGAGTGTATATGGTTATCGGAAGATGTGATAGCTGTTTTGTCGTTTAGTGAATCGGCAGAGGTAGTATACATGTCAATCGGAAGATGTCGTTTAATTCTATCGGTAGAAGTCCTTTAATGAATCACGTGGGTTGCACATGTCCATCGGTAGATGAAGTGCATTTGTCATCGGCAGATGCGAGTGTATATGGTTATCGGAAGATGTGATAGCTGTTTTGTCGTTTAGTGAATCGGCAGAGGTAGTATACATGTCAATCGGAAGATGTCGTTTAATTCTATCGGTAGAAGTCCTTTAATGAATCACGTGGGTTGCACATGTCCATCGGTAGATGAAGTGCATTTGTCATCGGCAGATGCGAGTGTATATGGTTATCGGAAGATGTGATAGCTGTTTTGTCGTTTAGTGAATCGGCAGAGGTAGTATACATGTCAATCGGAAGATGTCGTTTAATTCTATCGGTAGAAGTCCTTTAATGAATCACGTGGGTTGCACATGTCCATCGGTAGATGAAGTGCATTTGTCATCGGCAGATGCGAGTGTATATGGTTATCGGAAGATGTGATAGCTGTTTTGTCGTTTAGTGAATCGGCAGAGGTAGTATACATGTCAATCGGAAGATGTCGTTTAATTCTATCGGTAGAAGTCCTTTAATGAATCACGTGGGTTGCACATGTCCATCGGTAGATGAAGTGCATTTGTCATCGGCAGATGCGAGTGTATATGGTTATCGGAAGATGTGATAGCTGTTTTGTCGTTTAGTGAATCGGCAGAGGTAGTATACATGTCAATCGGAAGATGTCGTTTAATTCTATCGGTAGAAGTCCTTTAATGAATCACGTGGGTTGCACATGTCCATCGGTAGATGAAGTGCATTTGTCATCGGCAGATGCGAGTGTATATGGTTATCGGAAGATGTGATAGCTGTTTTGTCGTTTAGTGAATCGGCAGAGGTAGTATACATGTCAATCGGAAGATGTCGTTTAATTCTATCGGTAGAAGTCCTTTAATGAATCACGTGGGTTGCACATGTCCATCGGTAGATGAAGTGCATTTGTCATCGGCAGATGCGAGTGTATATGGTTATCATCGGTAGAAGCAGCTTCAGAATTGATGTAGCTATTCACGGTGATGTGTTTGGTACTGCTCGCGGTAGGAGTGATAAGCATTTCATTACCGATTATTGTCCAGTAATTCGAATAAGGGTCTTGAGTTAAACCATGTAACGAAAATTGTATGGACATGAATAAAAGGTGACGATGTACAGATGAGAAAAAGGTAAAAAAAAAAAAACGATAAATAGAGTCATGATTTGGTGATGATCCTACTGGGGTCGTTACAATTATGGTATCAGAGCTAAACCAGGTTCTAAAATCGGTTCTGTAGACTGCCTCCCAGCATAGATTGTCACCTGAGTACTCTCCAAAACTGTAAGTGTTTACGATTCTAGTAATGTCATTAAGTTAAGATGTGTTTATAATATTGTCTAGGAATCTCAGATGGTGAGTTGTCATCGGCAGATGCGAGTGTATATGGTTATCGGAAGATGTGATAGCTGTTTTGTCGTTTAGTGAATCGGCAGAGGTAGTATACATGTCAATCGGAAGATGTCGTTTAATTCTATCGGTAGAAGTCCTTTAATGAATCACGTGGGTTGCACATGTCCATCGGTAGATGAAGTGCATTTGTCATCGGCAGATGCGAGTGTATATGGTTATCGGAAGATGTGATAGCTGTTTTGTCGTTTAGTGAATCGGCAGAGGTAGTATACATGTCAATCGGAAGATGTCGTTTAATTCTATCGGTAGAAGTCCTTTAATGAATCACGTGGGTTGCACATGTCCATCGGTAGATGAAGTGCATTTGTCATCGGCAGATGCGAGTGTATATGGTTATCGGAAGATGTGATAGCTGTTTTGTCGTTTAGTGAATCGGCAGAGGTAGTATACATGTCAATCGGAAGATGTCGTTTAATTCTATCGGTAGAAGTCCTTTAATGAATCACGTTTGACAAGTATTTCAATAGGACTGTCGGGCCAACAAGAAGAAGGAGTTTATGAATTTACGAAGATGGCTCTGTGACGGATTATATTTGCAAGTTTGAGACGTTATCAAGGTTTGCTCCCCGTTTGGTGAGGATGATGAGGACAAGATCTACAATTTGTTCAAGGACTAAAGCCGAGTTTATATATGAAGGTAAAGACTGCTGGAGTACACAATGTACTTATGGCGAAGTGACGGCTAAGGCCTTGGAACTGGAGGAGGCTGAGATGACAGCATATGCACAGCGTGAACAGCCAAAGAAGTTCATTAGGAAGCTCAGCCACCACCACGTCAGAACAGAGGATGGCAGCCACAACAGAACGAGGACCCCCAGCAACAGCAACAGCAGTGGTATAAAGAGACCCTTTCAATCCAAATGATGATCAAGGAAAAGGAAACGACCCCTGGCTCCTCTATGCCCCAACTGCCAGAAGAATCATCACGGTGAATGCAAGCTTCATTCTGGCCGTTGCTATAGATGTGACAAGGTTGGGCACTTAGTCAGAGACTGCCCCATGCCACCAGACCCAAACAGAGTGAGGATAGCCCCCAGAGTTTTTGCTATGATGGAGGATGAAGATGCTACGCAGCATACAGTTATAACAGGTACCATTATGATCTGTGGTATTACTGCATATACACTTATTGACACGGGAGCCACACACTCATTCATAGCAACCCTGTTTGTATGCAAACATAAGTTAGGATTTTTACCAGCCGATAGACCGTATAGTGTTATGTTACCATCAGGGAAATCCTTACATTCAGAACAGGTAGTGAAAGGTGATGTTGTGTCTTTTGGAGATAGAAAGTTATATGCGGAACTGGTTGTGATCGATGTGAAGGGGTATGAGGTTATACTAGGAATGGATTGGTTATCCCGACATTATGCCACGATAAGTTGTAGGTCTGGACTAGTTGAATTCCGACCCCCGAATGGAGATCACTTTACCTTCCGAGCTATTCCTAAGATAAGTAAAATACCAATCATATCCTCACTAGAAATTCACCGGTTACTGAGAAATGGTTGTGAGTGCTACTTAGCTAGTATAATGGATGTCCGAGTGAAGAATAAGGTGGAATTACAAGATATCCCTATAGTTCAAGAGTTTCCTGAAGCATTCCTGGACGATTTGCCCGGATTACCACCTGATAGAGAAATAGAATTTGTAATTGATACATACCCCGAGGCACTACCTGTATCTAAGAACCCTTACCGGATGGCACCTGTTGAGTTAAAGGAATTAAAAGTCCAACTACAGGAATTAGTTGACAAGGGATTTATACGTTCTAGTAGTTCTCCCTGGGGTGCACCCGTTCTTTTCGTTAAAAAGAAAGATGGCTCTCTTAGGATGTGTATAGACTACAGAGAACTAAACAAGTTGACAGTCAAAAATAAATATCCTTTACCCCGAATTGATGATTTATTTGACCAGTTGCAAGGAGCTAAGGTATTCTCAAAGATTGACTTACGTTCGGGTTATTATCAACTGAGGGTTAAAGAGGAAGATATACCAAAGACAGCCTTCAGAACCCGCTACGGACATTATGAATTTCTTGTAATGTCATTTGGACTGACTAACGCACCTGCGGCTTTCATGGACTTGATGAACCGAGTGTTTCGTGAGTACTTGGATAAGTTTGTGATCGTGTTTATAGATGATATTTTAATATACTCACAGACTGAAGCCGACCATGTAGAACATTTGAGGATAGTTTTATCAACCTTAAAACAGCAGCAACTTTATGCCAAATTGTCCAAATGTGAATTTTGGTTGAATAAGGTCAACTTTTTAGGTCATGTCATTTCTGCTGAGGGCATATCGGTAGATCCAACTAAGATTCAGGCTGTTAAGAACTGGCCTCAGCCAAGGAATGTAGTGAAGTTCGGAGTTTCCTTGGTCTGGCCGGTTATTATAGAAAGTTCATTAAGGGATTCTCTATGATAGCTAAACCCCTAACCAATTTAACCAAGAAGGACCTCAAGTACTCTTGGACTGAAGCTTGTGAAGACAGCTTCCAGTCATTGAAACAGAAGTTAACAACAGCCCCACTTTTGACTCTCCCAACTGAAGAAGGAAAATTTAGTGTTTACTGTGATGCATCGAAGATTGGTTTAGGGTGTGTCTTGATGCAGGAAGGTAAGGTTGTAGCATATGCCTCTAGGCAGCTAAAGAGTTATGAACAGAATTACCCCACTCACGATTTGGAGTTAGCTGCAGTTGTTTTTGCTTTAAAAATTTGGAGACACTATTTGTATGGACAGCAGTGCGATGTATTTTCTGACCACAAGAGTTTAAAGTATCTTTTCACCCAGAAGGAATTAAACATGAGACAAAGACGTTGGTTAGAATTCGTTAAGGATTATGACTTCGAGATTAAGTATCACCCGGGTAAGGCTAATGCTGTAGCCGATGCTTTAAGCAGAATGTCAACGACAATGCGACCCGTGGTGTCAGCCATGTCCATACCTCTAAGGATGGAGGTTCAAAAATTTGGATTGGAGATAGTTCCTGAGCTGTCGAATCTACTTGCTACTCTAACCATCCAACCAACTATTTTGGATAAGATCAAGAAGGCTCAGCAGGTGGATTCAGAGGAGAATAATAGTATGATGAGTAAGTTAAAAGATGCCTTCCCTGATTTCCGTCTCTCCAATGATAGTATTTTGAAATTCAGGAACCGATGGTACATTCCAAATGACAAGGAGTTGCGTGAGTTAATCTTGACCGAAGCTCATTCGTCTTCCTTCTCTGTGCATCCTGGTAGCACCAAGATGTATCGGGATTTAAGGTTACATTATTGGTGGCCAAACATGAAGAGGGACGTGGCCAAGTTTGTAGAGTCATGTTTGGTATGCCAACAGGTTAAGGCAGAACATCAACGTCCAGGAGGTACCCTCCAGCCATTACCTATTCCCGAATGGAAGTGGGAAAATATTGCCATGGATTTTGTTGTAGGATTACCAAAGACAACCAAAGGCCTCGATAGTATTTGGGTCGTGATTGACAGGATGACAAAGTCAGCCCACTTTATACCGGTAAGAATGACCTTCTCAATGGACCAACTTGCTGAACTGTATGTTCAAGAGATTATCAGATTACATGGGATCCCTTTATCTATTGTCTCTGATCGTGATCCCAGGTTCACCTCACGATTTTGGAAAAGTTTGCAAGGCACGTTAGGAACAAAGTTAACTTTCAGTACTGCTTTCCACCCCCAGACCGATGGACAATCTGAGCGGACAATTCAGATACTTGAGGATATGTTGAGGGCTTGTGCGCTTGAGTTTCAAGTATCATGGAGTCGATACTTACCTTTGGTGGAATTCTCCTACAATAATAGTTATCAGTCCACTATTGGTATGACACCTTATGAAGCACATTATGGCAGGAAATGTAGATCACCTCTGTATTGGGATGAAGTTGGTGAAGCAAAACTCCTAGGTCCTGAAATGTTGCAGCGGATGTCAGATAAGATTTCCATTATTAGAAACAGGATGATGGCTGCACAAAGCCGAGAGAAGAGTTACGCAGACCAAAGGAGGAGAGACCTTGAATTTTCTGTTGGTGAAGAAGTATTCCTGAAGGTTTCACCATTTAAAGGAGTGCTAAGATTTGGCAAGAAAGGGAAGCTTAACCCACGGTTCATTGGACCATTCATTGTTCTAGCTAAGATTGGTAACACAGCTTACAGATTGCAATTGCCCCCGTTATTGGAGAAAGTCCATAATGTTTTTCATGTGTCTATGCTAAGGAAATGCATACGTGATCCAACACATGTTATTGTGCCATCAGAAATCGAGATTGAGCCGACTTTAGAGTATGAAGAAAAACCAGTGCAAATTTTGGACTCTGCAGTGAAAACTCTAAGGAATAAAGAAATCCCATTGGTGAAAGTCTTATGGACAAATCATGGTGTTGAGGAAGCCACTTGGGAACGACAGCAAGACATGTTGGACAAGTATCCAGAGCTTTTTGCTTGACCAATTTTCGAGGACGAAAATTTTGTTTAAGGAGGGATGGATGTAACACCCGACATTTCGGCCAGGTGATTTTCTGACCATTTTAATTATCACCCTTTTATTTAACCTCTATGATTTAAATTTAATGTTAAGACAAATTTATTACAAGTTGAGCAAAGCTAGGTTGGGTGGCAGATTTGTAATTAAGATCGATGGATTAAGTATAAATAGAAAAAGGAAACCTTAAATCTCATTTAAACCTCACTGTAGCCGACACCCCTTCTCTCGGCGATTTCTCCTCTCTCGAGCTCCTGCTCTCTGTTGCCGGTGTTCTCCCTCACCGACGACTGGTTTCAGCCTACGTTTTCTCTGCGAGTTCGTACCCGAGGTATGCAATAGACAATGTAGCTACCTGTTAGTTTATCAGCTCTGTTTTCAGCTCAGCATTTGAACTTGGGATTTATCAATGGCCGTGTCGTTTTAGAACATTTTAGAATCCGAGGGTAGTAATGTCAACCCGAATAGATTCTGGTCATTTTAAGTAACTTAACTCAGATTTAATCAATAGTAGAACCTCCTTATTCTATTTCGGATTTCAGATTCTGCACAGAGCTTTAGACTAAGGATTCGGGGATGACTCTAGCTATTAGATTCTAGGATGACCTATGATTAGAACTTTAGGACCTTATTTAACTACTGTAATGTGAAATGTGTTAGGTGAAGAAGTTGAAGAGAAAGTGATTCAAGTTGCTAAGGAATCCAGGTAAGTGAATGTACTAAGATTTCCGGCTAATAGGGCCCTACATCTCGAGAGTATTAGGTTGTTATTGAATGTTTAGTGTCTGAATGATTATGGATATCTAGAACTATGTTATCTGATGATTTGATGATGGTTATGAAATGGTCTGTTCTGGTATATTCTCTGTCATAGCCCGATGGATTAAGAATGTCCATGTCATGCATCATGTTTTCTTCTCAAGCATATGAAATGTTTTAAATGCATGTTTTCCTCTCATGAATAAGATAAGATGATAAAAATTCCTACAACGTGGTTGAGTGGGGGTTGGGGGTGGTTCGGCGTATGTCACAGTCCGCAGTAGGACATAAGAATACGACCCGCAGTAGGGACCATGATCAAACTCACTGTCGAACCCCCTTTACCGGCACAAATCCTCTCTCATCCCACGCAACATGAACAACGATATGAATGATAAATATGGTTCAGTGATATGAACTATGATATGAATAATGAACATGAAACAATGATTATGAACAAGAAAAGACTCATGACCATGTTTTCTCTGAATTATGCATTCGTGCATTCGTGATAGTATTGCATTCCTTACTAAGCATTAGGCTTATAGTTTTAACCTCATGATGTAGGTGACGAAATATCAGGTGAGGATTTCAAAGTAGATGAAGATGTTTAAGCTTGGTTGCTGGAAGGTGTTCAGGGGGGCAGTTCTGTGGCTGGATGGCAAATGAGTAACCCTGGTTAACGTTTTATGACATTAATGATGTTTATGATTACTGAAGTCTAAATAGGTTGAGATTATTATATCAATTGGGATTTTAGAAACAGCCTGTCTTAATTTCAGAGTCTAAAGATATTTCTAAAGTTATTAAATATTATGTTTTAATTGAGTCTTCCGCTGTATGAATTTCTGGATAAGTCTCTGTTTTCCATGATTATGAGTGGTTTGTTTTAATAGAGTATTGAGACAGTGAAGTTAAAAGTCTAAGTAAGTCAGTTACCGGAAGATGAAAATATACTTTCGCCTTACCGGAAGATGTAGTGCATTTGTCATCGGCAGATGCGAGTGTATATGGTTATCGGAAGATGTGATAGCTGTTTTGTCGTTTAGTGAATCGGCAGAGGTAGTATACATGTCAATCGGAAGATGTCTTTTAATTCTATCGGTAGAAGTCCTTTAATGAATCACGTGGGTTGCACATGTCCATCGGTAGATGAAGTGCATTTGTCATCGGCAGATGCGAGTGTATATGGTTATCGGAAGATGTGATAGCTGTTTTGTCGTTTAGTGAATCGGCAGAGGTAGTATACATGTCAATCGGAAGATGTCGTTTAATTCTATCGGTAGAAGTCCTTTAATGAATCACGTGGGTTGCACATGTCCATCGGTAGATGAAGTGCATTTGTCATCGGCAGATGCGAGTGTATATGGTTATCGGAAGATGTGATAGCTGTTCTGTCGTTTAGTGAATCGGCAGAGGTAGTATACATGTCAATCGGAAGATGTCGTTTAATTCTATCGGTAGAAGTCCTTTAATGAATCACGTGGGTTGCACATGTCCATCGGTAGATGAAGTGCATTTGTCATCGGCAGATGCGAGTGTATATGGTTATCGGAAGATGTGATAGCTGTTTTGTCGTTTAGTGAATCGGCAGAGGTAGTATACATGTCAATCGGAAGATGTCGTTTAATTCTATCGGTAGAAGTCCTTTAATGAATCACGTGGGTTGCACATGTCCATCGGTAGATGAAGTGCATTTGTCATCGGCAGATGCGAGTGTATATGGTTATCGGAAGATGTGATAGCTGTTTTGTCGTTTAGTGAATCGGCAGAGGTAGTATACATGTCAATCGGAAGATGTCGTTTAATTCTATCGGTAGAAGTCCTTTAATGAATCACGTGGGTTGCACATGTCCATCGGTAGATGAAGTGCATTTGTCATCGGCAGATGCGAGTGTATATGGTTATCGGAAGATGTGATAGCTGTTTTGTCGTTTAGTGAATCGGCAGAGGTAGTATACATGTCAATCGGAAGATGTCGTTTAATTCTATCGGTAGAAGTCCTTTAATGAATCACGTGGGTTGCACATGTCCATCGGTAGATGAAGTGCATTTGTCATCGGCAGATGCGAGTGTATATGGTTATCGGAAGATGTGATAGCTGTTTTGTCGTTTAGTGAATCGGCAAGGTTATTTTTAAGTACAATTGTTTTATTGTTTTTTTCTTAAATGATTTTCAACGGTTTGGACTTTGATTTAAAGTGTTGTAAAAAGAAAAAAAAAATTCGTACGAAAAATTAGGAATAGTTTAAGGGTCGCTACAGTTATGATATCAGAGCCCCCGGGTTTTAAAATCGGTTCTGTAGACTACTCGACTGCACAGCCACTACGCGGACATTCTTCCTCAACTGTAAGTATGTTTAAATGCTTTATTTGATTTCGATTTCTTAGAGTTAATTGTTTTAACTTTTATAGGCGTTATATAAAAAAAATAGTTCGAGGAAAAGATCCTAGGGATGAAGCAAAAGACCGACTTACGGAATTGCTGGACCGTCAGGCTCAGCATATGGACAGGCAAGCGCAACAAATCGAGCGTTTGGTAAACCGCGACGAGAATAGGGCCTGAGATGTGGTCATTCCAAATCGTCAGGGTATGGAGAGATTCCAGAGATTGCAACCTCCGATATTCAATGGACAGTCATCGGACCCGTCTTTAGCCGAGGAATGGATCCGAACCATGGAGGACATGCTTGGGTATGCGGAGGTAGAGAACAGGAGTAAGGTGGCCTATGTCGCCTTCCGTTTGGCGTTGGATGCCCGTTTTTGGTGGGATTCGATCAAGTCAACGATGGATGTGTCAGTCATGACGTGGGAGCAGTTTAAAGCCGTGTTCTTCGACAAGTACTTCAGCCGCACTGTGAGGGTGGCTAAGAGGAATGAATTTACACAGCTGAAGCAGACAGGTTCAGTTGCGGATTATATAAGGAGGTTTGAGGCTTTATCTCGGTTTGCACCGCGTCTTGTTAGCGATAATGAAGACAAAGTGCACCAGTTTATGGAGTGTTGAATCCAGAGATCCGGATGAACATTATTGTATCGAGAATTATAGATGTGCCCTATTCTGACATCGCAGCTAGAGCTCTGGACTTCGAGGCTTCAAGGGCGACTTGTGTTAGGCCGAGGGAGCCAGCTAAGGGCTTCTTCCGTGAGATCCGTCCTCAGTCACAGAACCGAGGTTGGCAGCCTAGAGTCCAACAACTCCAGCAGCAACAGAGAGGCGTGAAGAGGCTTTCAGAGGGAGGTATGATCGGGGCAAGGGGAAGCAAGTACAGGGGGCTCCTCAGATGCCCTGGTGCCCTAAGTGCCAGAAAGAACACAGTGGCGAATGCAGAATAGGCACGAATAAGTGCTATCGGTGCGGTGAAGTCAGCCATTTTGTTAAAGATTGCCCAAAGCTAGGCCGAGATCAGTTGAGCATAGATCAGAGAAGGGTCATGTCGAGGATCTTTGCCTTTATTGAGCCTGGTGACGTCGACGACGAGGCTTAGTCGTCTGTGATATTAGGTACTATATTGATTATGGGCATAGCTGTTCTTTCTTTGATGGATACGGGAGTTACGCACTCCTTCATTTCAACTGCTTGCATGACTAGATTGGGATTAGAGTCTGGGTTAGCAGAGTTCGAGTATAGAGTGATGCTGCCTTCGGGAGAGCATATGCAGTCAGATCGTATTTTCCAGGGCAATGTCGTCTCAGTGGGGAATAATACCCTTTATGCTTGTCTGATAGTTATGAGCATAGAGTGGTACGATCTTATCTTAGGGATGGACTGGCTGTCACAGCACTTCGCCACCATCAATTGTCGATCCGGGATTGTGACTTTTCGGCCCCCGGGTAAAGCCGAGTTTGCTTATCAGGCGATGAACAGGTTGAATGGGTCGCCTACTTCCTATTCCATGAAGGTCAACAAGCAATTTAGAGGTGAATTCTCGATTTATCTGGCCACAGTAGTTGATACTCAGTTGCTCAGTGGAGTAAAGCTGAGTGACATTCCTATAGTCAGAGAATTCTCTGAGATCTTCCTTGATGATCTTCCCAGATTACCGCCGGAAAGGGAGATCTAATTTACCATTGATGTGTATCCAAGCTCCACGCCAGTGTCTAAGAATCCATACAGATTGGCGCCTGCTAAATTGAGAGAGTTGAAAACTCAGCTTGAGGAGTTGCTGGATAAGGGTTTCATCTGACCCAGTTTTTCTCCCTAGGGTGCGCCCGTTCTGTTCGTTAAGAAGAAGGACGAGACTCTCAGGATGTGCGTGGATTACAGAGAGCTGAATAAGCTTACAGTGAAGAATAAGTATCCATTGCCCGGATAGATGATTTATTTGATCAACTGGAGGGTGCCTGAGTGTTTTCCAAGATTGACCTACGCTCGGGTTATTACCGGAGAGAAGATATTCAGAACGAGGTATGGGCATTACGAGTTCCTTGTTATGTCTTTTGGACTTACTAATGCCCCTGCAGCGTTTATGGACTTGATGAACCCTGTTTTCAAGGAGTATTTGGACAAGTTTGTTGTTGTTTTCATCGACGACATCTTGATCTATTCTAAAACAAAGGAAGAACATGAGGGGCATCTGAGGATTGTTTTGAGAATTCTGAGTCAACACCGTCTATATCCAAAGTTTTCTAAGTGCGAGTTCTGGCTGGACAAAGTCGGTTTTCTTAGCTATATCATATCACAGGAAGGAGTTTCTGTAGATCCGAGTAAAATTATGGTGGTCAGGGATTGGCCACAGCCTAAAAACGTACGTGAGATACGTGGATTTCTCGGGTTGGCTGGCTATTATTAGAAGTTCATAGAGGGATTTTCGAAGATTGCAGTTCCTCTCTCACGCTTGACTCGGAAGAATGAGAAGTTTATATGGTCGGCTGCTTGTGACTAGAGTTTTATGGAGTTGAAGCAGAAGTTGACTACAGCTCCAGTTCTGACACTGCCCGTTGAAGGTGACAAGTTCAGCATTTATTGCGATGCGTCTGGAATTGGGCTCGGGTGCATATTGATGCAAGAAGGGAGAGTTATTGCTTATGCTTCTCGACAGTTGAAGCCATATGAGCAGAATTATCCTACGCACGACTTGGAATTAGCAGTTGTGGTCTTCGCACTGAAAATCTAGAAACACTATTTATATGGGCAACAGTGCGAGATATTTTCAGACCACAAGAGCCTGAAGTATTTGTTTACGCAGAAAGAGCTGAATATGCGACAATGAAGGTGGCTGGAATTTGTTAAAGACTATGAGTTTGAAATCAAGTACCACCCAAGAAAGGTGAACAAGGTCGTTGATGCTTTGAGTCGAATGCCTACTGCGAGTTAGCCATCACTTGCAGCGATGTCGGTTACATTGAGGTTTGAGATTGAGAAGTTTGATGTGGAGATTGTGGCAGAGTTGTCCAATATGCTCACCAACATTTCTCTCAGGCCAACTATTCTGGATAAGATACGTGAAACTCAGCAGAAAGATATTGAGTGTGAGGAGCTTCGATTGAGCATGACGTCTAGAGACTTGTCTGATTTTAACTTGTCAGATGATGGTATTCTGAAGTTCAGGCATAGGTGGTACGCGCCTAATGACGAGGAGCTAAGGAAGGAAATATTGGCCGAGGCGCATTCTTCAACATACTCTGTACATCCAGAAAGTACAAAAATGTACAGAGATTTAAAGCAACACTTCTGGTGGCCGAACATAAAGAGAGAGGTCGCCAAGTACGTGGAAACCTGTTTAGTTTGTCAACAGGTAAAGGCAGAACACCAGAGGCCGGCCGGAACATTACAGCCACTGTCGATTCCGGAGTGGAAATGGGAGCAGATCTCTATGGATTTTATTGTGGGGCTCTCGAGGACGAAGAAAGGGCATGATGGCATCTGGGTGGTTGTGGACCGATTGACAAAGTCGGCTCACTTCTTATCTGTGAAGATGACATCTTCTATGGATCAGCTCGCCGAGCTTTATGTGTAGGAGATTGTTAGACTGCAAGGAGTATCAGTTTCGATTGTCTCAGATCGAGATCCGAGATTTACATCGAAGTTCTGGAAGAGTCTGCACAAAGCTATGGGGACTCAGCTAAATTTTAGCACGGCCTTTCATCCTCAAACTGATGGTCAGATAGAGAGAACGAATCAGATTCTGGAGGATATGCTCAGAGTTTGTGTGTTGGAATTTCAGGGATCGTGGAGTAGGTATTTGCCACTGATCGAGTTCTTTTACAACAATAGCTTCCAGGCTACCATCGGTATGGCTCCGTACGAGGCATTGTATGGTCGAAAGTGTAGATCTCCGTTATATTGGGACGAGGTTGGCGAAGCTAGTATTGTTGGTCCTGAGATTCTACAGCAAATGACAGAGAAGATTGCCGTTATTAGACAACGTATCGAGATAGCTCAGAGCCGACAGAAGAGCTACGCTGACACGAGACGGAGGGAACTGAAATTCGAAGAAGGTGACGAGGTTTATTTGAAGATTTCTCTGTTCAAGGGAGTTATGCTATTCGGAAGAAAGGGCAAGCTAAGCCCTCGATATGTGGGGCCCTTCCCTATTTTGAAGAAGATCGTGAAGATTGCGTTTTGACTGCAGCTTCCGGCTTCAATGGAAGACCTCCTAATATATTCACGTGTTATCTTTAAAGTGTTTTGCGCATCCATCCATATCGTGAGGCAAGAGAGATCGAGGTACAGCCTACCTTGACTTCTGTGGAGAAGCCGGTACGTATTCTAGAATCTTCCATCAAGGTGTTGCGCAACAAAGAGATTCTGCTAGTCAAAGTTTTATGGCGGAACCACGGGGTGGAGGAAGCTACTTGGAACGACAGCATGACTGATGGCTAATATCCTGAGTTGTTTCTGTAATCAATTTTGTGGACAAAATTTTAATTAGGTGGATGGAATGTAACACCCGGCTTTACGGGATTTTGATATTCCGATATATAATGGCATTTTTGTAAATAGTCAATTAGGTTCTTTTTTTTTTTTTTTTTTTTTTTTTTTTTTTTTTTTTTTTTTTTTTTTTTTTTTTTTTTTTTTTTTTTTTTTTTTTTTTTTTTTTTTTTTTTTTTTTTTTTTTTTTTTTTTTTTTTTTTTTTTTTTTTTTTTTTTTTTTTTTTTTTTTTTTTTTTTTTTTTTTTTTTTTTTTTTTTTTTTTTTTTTTTTTTTTTTTTTTTTTTTTTTTTTTTTTTTTTTTTTTTTTTTTTTTTTTTTTTTTTTTTTTTTTTTTTTTTTTTTTTTTTTTTTTTTTTTTTTTTTTTTTTTTTTTTTTTTTTTTTTTTTTTTTTTTTTTTTTTTTTTTTTTTTTTTTTTTTTTTTTTTTTTTTTTTTTTTTTTTTTTTTTTTTTTTTTTTTTTTTTTTTTTTTTTTTTTTTTTTTTTTTTTTTTTTTTTTTTTTTTTTTTTTTTTTTTTTTTTTTTTTTTTTTTTTTTTTTTTTTTTTTTTTTTTTTTTTTTTTTTTTTTTTTTTTTTTTTTTTTTTTTTTTTTTTTTTTTTTTTTTTTTTTTTTTTTTTTTTTTTTTTTTTTTTTTTTTTTTTTTTTTTTTTTTTTTTTTTTTTTTTTTTTTTTTTTTTTTTTTTTTTTTTTTTTTTTTTTTTTTTTTTTTTTTTTTTTTTTTTTTTTTTTTTTTTTTTTTTTTTTTTTTTTTTTTTTTTTTTTTTTTTTTTTTTTTTTTTCCTACCTTGACTTCTGTGGAGAAGCCGGTACGTATTCTAGAATCTTCCATCAAGGTGTGCGCAACAAAGAGATTCTGCTAGTCAAAGTTTTATGGCGGAACCACGGGGTGGAGGAAGCTACTTGGAACGACAGCATGACTGATGGCTAATATCCTGAGTTGTTTCTGTAATCAAATTTGTGGACAAAATTTAATAAGGTGGATGGAATGTAACACCCGGCTTTACGGGATTTTGATATTCCGATATATAATGGCATTTTTGTAAATATGTCAAATTAAGTTCTTTTTGCAAAAGGAAAGTGTTATTAGAATCCTAATAATTAATAAGGATTTTAGGAGAAATACGAGAATTTTTGGAGTTGTAACACTAATTACGAGGATTTTGCGTTTCTCGTAATATAAAGGATGTTTTAGTAAAAAATAGTAAACAAAGTCCGTTTTACGAACAGACAGTTTTAATGAAACCCTAGTAATAAATTGTGATTTATGGTGAAATAAGGAAATTTGGAGGAATCAGATCCATGGTTAATTAACGAAACAAAGGACGAAACAATAGAAAATAAAAAGGAAAGGCAAAAACGTAATTTGCCAAGTAAATTTTATTAAAAATCACAAAAATCCTTTCTTCTCCACCACACTTGCGATTTTCTTCTCCAGAGAACCCTCCCAGGCGATTCTTTTCTCCTCCTCTCGGCGTTTCTCTCTTCCAGCGACAAGCGCTCCTCTGGCGACTCGTTTTCTTCATGCTTTCTCCTCCAATCAATGCTCTAGGTAAGCTTATGTAGTTTTCGGACTTTAGTTTTTGATTTTCACGGAGATAAAACGATTAGGGTTTCGTTAAAAACATGATTTAAGGTTTGAAATTGATAGGTTTACCGTAGTTGTGAATATAATGGAAGTATCGAGCGTTATTGGACGAAGTTAAATTGATTTGTGAGAATTTTAGGGGTTTTTGGAAAAACTCGTTAATGGAGGTTTTGGTGTATCGAGCGTGAATTGCTTGATAAATGCCTCGATTAGTTAAATTAAAACTTTAGGAAAATTCTTTAGTTAAGATTTCGTTAATTTGGACGTTTGACAGATTAAGCTCATATTAACGACAATTGTTATGAATTGCCTTAGGTGAACGACGCTCGTGGACAGAGCTCGAAGTTCAACGCACACGAGGTAAGTTCTCGTGACTTACTATGGCCGATTGGCCTACACTGTACGTCGAAGTCGCGTCGAGGATCATTGGTGAATTGCTCGTTTAAATGTTTTGGTTGGGTAGTTAGGATTAGTTCTTTATAAGTTATGTTTTGTTGTCTTGATGGTATGTATGATGTATGTTTACTTTACGTATTTAACTGTTCATGCCTCACATCTTTTAAAATAACGCATGAAAACGGATTCGCACATGTTTTAAGACAGAAAATAACGACCTAAATTAACTACGTAATCTGTTATCTAGTCACGCAGGTGGGTTTTAAAGCCCCCCTCGGTGACCATCTGTCTGCGACCTAATTAAAAAGTAAAATGACCAACGAAATGAATCTACGTAATCTGTTATCTGGTCACGGCGAGGTGGTTTAGACCTCGGTGACAATCTGTCTGCGACCTAATTAAAAAGTAAAATGAACCAACGAAATGAATCTACGTAATCTGTTATCTGGTCACGGCGAGGTGGTTTAGACCTCGGTGACAATCTGTCTGCGACCTAATTAAAAAGTAAAATGAACCAACGAAATGAATCTACGTAATCTGTTATCTGGTCACGGCGAGGTGGTTTAGACCTCGGTGACAATCTGTCTGCGACCTAATTAAAAAGTAAAATGAACCAACGAAATGAATCTACGTAATCTGTTATCTGGTCACGGCGAGGTGGTTTAGACCTCGGTGACAATCTGTCTGCGACCTAATTAAAAAGTAAAATGAACCAACGAAATGAATCTACGTAATCTGTTATCTGGTCACGGCGAGGTGGTTTAGACCTCGGTGACAATCTGTCTGCGACCTAATTAAAAAGTAAAATGAACCAACGAAATGAATCTACGTAATCTGTTATCTGGTCACGGCGAGGTGGTTTAGACCTCGGTGACAATCTGTCTGCGACCTAATTAAAAAGTAAAATGAACCAACGAAATGAATCTACGTAATCTGTTATCTGGTCACGGCGAGGTGGTTTAGACCTCGGTGACAATCTGTCTGCGACCTAATTAAAAAGTAAAATGAACCAACGAAATGAATCTACGTAATCTGTTATCTGGTCACGGCGAGGTGGTTTAGACCTCGGTGACAATCTGTCTGCGACCTAATTAAAAAGTAAAATGAACCAACGAAATGAATCTACGTAATCTGTTATCTGGTCACGGCGAGGTGGTTTAGACCTCGGTGACAATCTGTCTGCGACCTAATTAAAAAGTAAAATGAACCAACGAAATGAATCTACGTAATCTGTTATCTGGTCACGGCGAGGTGGTTTAGACCTCGGTGACAATCTGTCTGCGACCTAATTAAAAAGTAAAATGAACCAACGAAATGAATCTACGTAATCTGTTATCTGGTCACGGCGAGGTGGTTTAGACCTCGGTGACAATCTGTCTGCGACCTAATTAAAAAGTAAAATGAACCAACGAAATGAATCTACGTAATCTGTTATCTGGTCACGGCGAGGTGGTTTAGACCTCGGTGACAATCTGTCTGCGACCTAATTAAAAAGTAAAATGAACCAACGAAATGAATCTACGTAATCTGTTATCTGGTCACGGCGAGGTGGTTTAGACCTCGGTGACAATCTGTCTGCGACCTAATTAAAAAGTAAAATGAACCAACGAAATGAATCTACGTAATCTGTTAGTTTTCAAACGGAACCACGCGATTCGTTTCAGGAAATTTACTTCGTTTTAAACGTTTTGAATCGTATTTATAATAATGGGTAAAACGAAGGATATGAATGTGTCAAACCCGAAACTCGACGGGTCGAGAATTTCGTATATCATATTTGTAATCGAAAACGTCAACCCAATTCTTTTTTTTTTTTTTTTTTTTTTTTTTTTTTTTTTTTTTTTTTTTTTTTTTTTTTTTTTTTTTTTTTTTTTTTTTTTTTTTTTTTTTTTTTTTTTTTTTTTTTTTTTTTTTTTTTTTTTTTTTTTTTTTTTTTTTTTTTTTTTTTTTTTTTTTTTTTTTTTTTTTTTTTTTTTTTTTTTTTTTTTTTTTTTTTTTTTTTTTTTTTTTTTTTTTTTTTTTTTTTTTTTTTTTTTTTTTTTTTTTTTTTTTTTTTTTTTTTTTTTTTTTTTTTTTTTTTTTTTTTTTTTTTTTTTTTTTTTTTTTTTTTTTTTTTTTTTTTTTTTTTTTTTTTTTTTTTTTTTTTTTTTTTTTTTTTTTTTTTTTTTTTTTTTTTTTTTTTTTTTTTTTTTTTTTTTTTTTTTTTTTTTTTTTTTTTTTTTTTTTTTTTTTTTTTTTTTTTTTTTTTTTTTTTTTTTTTTTTTTTTTTTTTTTTTTTTTTTTTTTTTTTTTTTTTTTTTTTTTTTTTTTTTTTTTTTTTTTTTTTTTTTTTTTTTTTTTTTTTTTTTTTTTTTTTTTTTTTTTTTTTTTTTTTTTTTTTTTTTTTTTTTTTTTTTTTTTTTTTTTTTTTTTTTTTTTTTTTTTTTTTTTTTTTTTTTTTTTTTTTTTTTTTTTTTTTTTTTTTTTTTTTTTTTTTTTTTTTTTTTTTTTTTTTTTTTTTTTTTTTTTTTTTTTTTTTTTTTTTTTTTTTTTTTTTTTTTTTTTTTTTTTTTTTTTTTTTTTTTTTTTTTTTTTTTTTTTTTTTTTTTTTTTTTTTTTTTTTTTTTTTTTTTTTTTTTTTTTTTTTTTTTTTTTTTTTTTTTTTTTTTTTTTTTTTTTTTTTTTTTTTTTTTTTTTTTTTTTTTTTTTTTTTTTTTTTTTTTTTTTTTTTTTTTTTTTTTTTTTTTTTTTTTTTTTTTTTTTTTTTTTTTTTTTTTTTTTTTTTTTTTTTTTTTTTTTTTTTTTTTTTTTTTTTTTTTTTTTTTTTTTTTTTTTTTTTTTTTTTTTTTTTTTTTTTTTTTTTTTTTTTTTTTTTTTTTTTTTTTTTTTTTTTTTTTTTTTTTTTTTTTTTTTTTTTTTTTTTTTTTTTTTTTTTTTTTTTTTTTTTTTTTTTTTTTTTTTTTTTTTTTTTTTTTTTTTTTTTTTTTTTTTTTTTTTTTTTTTTTTTTTTTTTTTTTTTTTTTTTTTTTTTTTTTTTTTTTTTTTTTTTTTTTTTTTTTTTTTTTTTTTTTTTTTTTTTTTTTTTTTTTTTTTTTTTTTTTTTTTTTTTTTTTTTTTTTTTTTTTTTTTTTTTTACATTAACAGAGTAACTTTACTGCTCAACCAGTAACGAACATCAACCGATTATCGGTCGATGTTGAGACTTCAATTCTTTTCCCCTTTTAAAAGGAATTTAACTCCCTTTTCCAAAATCTCCATACACATAAACATCGCATTCCTTAACTTAAGTTCGTAGCAGAAGACTTATCACATAAAGCAGGTCCTTAAATCTGGAGCTTTATAAATTTAAACTCGTACTTGAATAAGTCAAATATCTGTTAACATAAAGAAATTCTTTTCCCATAGATGCAAACTTAACATAGGTCTTACTAAATTGTACTGAAAGAAACACTCCGCGGGTTAAAAATCGCTTCCCAACCACAAATCATCATCATAAGCAGCAACCAGCAACCAGACCTACGCATTTTCTTCTATAGTGAGGTCCTCACATGCTGTTTCGTC
Source organism: Begonia masoniana (assembly GCA_022432975.1). Taxonomy (NCBI): domain Eukaryota; kingdom Viridiplantae; phylum Streptophyta; class Magnoliopsida; order Cucurbitales; family Begoniaceae; genus Begonia; species Begonia masoniana. The sequence continues at coordinate 26,402,755 of CM039508.1, read as the reverse complement.
ACCTGCATCATAAGGTTCAAACTATAAGCCTAATGCTTAGTAAGGAGTGCAACAAATACATGCATACTCAATAAAGTTATGTTCACATCTCTTACTCAAATCGAAAATCATGCTTATGTTCTCATTCATTTTCAAATCGTGGGAATCATATTCTTGTTCATCGTTTTCATATCATGGATTAAGAAGGAGTTTGTGCCGAAGGGGGGTAGGTAGTGCGCGTGTACATGGCCCTTGCGGGCAAGAATCATGGTTCATTCCTGGACAGTGACATTGCCAAAACCGCCCACAACTCTCACTTAATCAGGGTTTCATACGTTTCATTCTTCTTGTTTCATTTATAAAGGGAATGCATTAAAACGTTTTGTATGCTCGGTAAGTAAATCATGATGCATAGACATAGACATTTTCAGAAACAGGAGACCATGAGAGGAGTCGTTCACTAGAAAATCAAGCATACACCATTCTCAAACATTATACTAAAACAGACGATCTTCCTAAACATCATTGAATACCAGAAACAAACTCACCCTACTACGCTTGTGATGTGGGCTCTAATAGCCGGAAACTTAACACACTCACTTACCTGGATTCCTTAGCTATGTCTTTCCTTCACTTGGAGCCTTTTCCCACCTAAGACATTTCACGTATTAATGTAAGAAAACGAATCCTAAGTAGCCCAAATTCAAGAATGGTAGCTTTCTAACTAGGTATATTTCCTAGAAGTCTAACTCATTTCCATTCGAGCATTATATCAGCCACCTAGTGTGCATAAAAACCTCAGCTAAACGATAATGGTGTTCGGGTTCACCAACTATCCAGGCTTAGCCAACGTTCTTTATTTCTACTTATTATCTACAACAATCATAATAACTACCATGATACTACAACTTCCTCAGAAAACCCGAATCTAAATCTCTAATCAACTCTCAAATGACTAACCAGTAAACACATTGTCCAAATCTTACCTCGAGCTTGGAGTATCGGAAGAAATCCGAAGGAAGCTGATCGCTGGAGGAAGAACAGAGAAGGGAGCTGAGGGGAGAGAGGAAAGTCGGCTGGTGGAGGTTTTTGTGAGGTTTAGTGATTTCCATTTTCTATTTATACACTTAATAAGCTAGGCTTAATTACAAGTTTGCCACCAAACCTAATTTTATAAAAGTGCTAATTAAACTTTGGCGCCTAAATTTCCGACCAAAGAAATATATTTATACAGAGGTGGCAGTTAATTCTGTTTTCCTTAAAGAAAGTTCACATGCCCGGAGTTGTCGGGTGTTACATCCATCCCTCCTTAAACAAAACTTTTGTCCTCAAAAATTGATCAGACAAATAACTCTGGATTCTTGTCCAACATGTCCTGCTGTCGCTCCCACGTGGCTTCTTCAACGCCATGATTTGTCCACAAAACCTTTACTAGTGGAATTTTCTTATTTCGCAGGATCTTAACCGCAGACTCTAAAATTTGTACCGATTTCTCTTCATACATTAAGGTTGACTGAATCTCGATTTCCGTCGGCATAACAACAAGCGTCGGGTCACGTATGCATTTCCTTAGCATTGACACATGAAAGACATTGTGAATCTTTTCTAGTGAAGGAGGCAACTGTAACTTATAGGCTGTATTACCAACCTTAGCCAAAATAGGGAATGGTCCAATGAATCGTGGATTAAGCTTTCCTTTCTTACCGAACCGCATAATTCCTTTGAACGGTGAGATCTTCAAGAAAACTTCATCCCCGACAGTAAACTCAAGGCTCCTCCTTCTCTGATCCGCATAACTCTTCTGTCGGCTTTGTGCAGTCATCATTATTTTTCTAATAGTGACGATCTTGTCCGACATCTGCTGCAAAATCTCGGGTCCTAAGAGTTTCGCTTCACCAACTTCATCCCAGTACAAAGGTGACCTACATTTTCTGCCATACAGTGCTTCATAAGGTGCCATACCGATGGTGGACTGGTAACTGTTGTTGTAGGAGGATTTAACCAGTGGCAGATACCGACTCCATGATTCCTGAAACTCTAGCACGCACGCTCTTAGCATATCCTCTAGTATCTGAATGGTTCTCTCTGATTGACCATCTGTTTGTGGATGAAAGGATGTACTGAAAGATAACTTTTGTAACGACCCTTATACTATTTCCTTAATTCCCCGTATAAAATTTTTCAATTTAAAATTTTAAGTAAGTTTTATGCCTAAAACTTAAAAATCAAAGCCTCGTGTAGTTAGAATTGGTTGAAAAGAAAAGAAAACATTTAATTAAAAACAATGAAAACATGTACAACTCAAAGACAGCGAAACACAGGGGCAAAAAGGGCATATTGCCCATAATCTTCATGGCCGATCGATTGGCCATTTCAGCCGATCGATTGACTGTGGTCAAATTGAGGGGGCGAACCACTTGGGCGATCGATCGCCATAATCGATCGCCATAGTCGATCGCCATAGTCGATCGCCCCCCATTCTTTTTCTCTCTTCATAGCCGATCGATCGCCCCTTTTTGGGCGATTGATTGGCTACCTCTCTGGAATTTTTCCAGAGAGGCGCCCCCTCTGCCGATTGATTGCATCTCCTTGCGATCAATCGGCAGGCTCTCTGGATTTTGAAATCCAGAGAGCTGCTCCTCTTTTTTTCTTTGCCCCTTTCACCGTTACCTTGCACACTAACTTACACACAATTCACAATTCTACTTTCTATCCCATACCTTCATCACTTCATTGTAACAACACTTCAACACAAACACTGTACTCCCCACGTACAATCCACACTCTACCAATCACCCAAAAACTGACTCAAAACATAATTAAAACGTAACCAATTTCATAAAACAACCGCGTGGATCCGTTTGAAAGTTTAACATTTCCCCCTGTTTGAAATTATCAAAAACACTACATAATATCTATCCAGATCCAAGCATTCTAAAATGTTCAACTATACAATTTCCTATATCCTATCTATCAATTCCCCAAAACGTTTACCTACGTCCCCACGGGTCAAAATAAGCACCGACTACCAGCGCACTCCAACAGGCCATCCTCCTTCAACGTACTTATACTTCAGGCGGAGGGACGTCGTCCTCACCTTTCTCTAAATCACCTACACCATAGAAATAACATGTGAGCTAGAGGCTCAGTAAATCTACGTGAATGCTATGCATGTATAGTTCATAAATCATGGATCCTACCTTTTCGCTAATCATTTCATTTATGTCACCGGGGCTTCACTCTCGCTAGATAGGAGCGGCACATCCGTCGATTGGATAGCCCCTCGTATCTAACCTGGGGGAAAACATGCTTCACCTGACAGCCATGTCTGAACCACCGCCACCGACGTGACCGTTATTACATTCGTTTACCTTTTCGTTATACTCTTTCGTTTTGTAAAAACATGCATAGAAATTCCTTTTTATGCCCTTTTTGAAAACAATGATGCGTGAACAAATATTATGCCGTGAACGAAATAGAAACATATAAACAATAAACTTAACCATTAAAAACCTAACCAAACCTAAAACTAACTACCCGTTCTAATTACCCGAACGCAATATATCTCCAATTGCTCAATTTAACGTACATTCTTATGGTGTAGGCCAAGACGGCCAAACAAAACACGAAGACTTACCTCGCGTCCGTTGCACACCGAGCTCCGTCCACGAGCGTTGTTCACCTAAAGCAATTCGCAACAAATCGTGATTAAATCGAGTCTAAACCTTTAATCTCGAAAACTACAAACTCCTAGCTAAAGAAAATTTCCTAAAACTCTATTCTAGCTCATTGAGGCATAACTACGCTAAACCTATAAATTTCAAACTCTATTTCACGTTTTCGACGAAAACCCTAACGAACCCTAACCGTTTTAAACCCTAGAAATTGAAATCTAAAGCTCTAAAACTATAGATTCATACCTAGAGTCGAGAAGGAGAAGGAAACGTGAAGAGTTGAGTTGCCGGAGAAAGAGAATCTTCGCCGGAAGAGGAACGCACGAGGGAGGAGAGAAAATCGCCGTTGAGGGTGGAGAGAAAATGGAAATTGCGTCAGTGAGAGGGAACAAATGAGGGATTTTGTGTTTTATTGAAAATTTGGCTTGCGAAATTACTTAATTGCCCCTCCTTTTGATTTCTATTTGTTTCATTAGTTATTTTGTTATTTAACTAACGATCCTGTAACGACCCCATTAGGGTCGAAACCGATTCATAACTTTCTTAGATCATTCATACTGAGTTTACTCTCTATGATATATTTTTTTAAAAAAAAACAATACTCAAAGACATTGCCCGGTGGTAGACATCTACCGATGGACATAAGCATTTCACATGACTTAGGAACATCGCCCAGTAGGAGACATCAACCGGTCACAAACGACAAAACATAATGCCCACATCTGCCGATTACAAAACGACAAGGCACCGGTCACTAACGACAAACCATTTTCACTCACATCATCCGATCACAAAACGACAATGTTTAACCCACTTCTGCCGATGACGTCAGCCGGATGGATTATTCACCCGATCTCTACCGATAGACAGTAACAACACAACTCGACTACATCTACCGATTGACACATGCACCCCACGTGATTCGTTAAATATCATCCGATCGCTAAACGACAAGACTTTATACACTCTTCTACCGAAAGCAAAATCTACATTTACCGATTGACATGTGTAACTCACGTGACACTTTATACATCACCCGATAAGAGACACATACGATAGAAGACATCATCAGATTAGCAAAGCTCATCATCCGATAAGGAGACATCATCGACAGACATCATCCGATAGAAGACATCATCCGATAGAAGACATCATCCGATAGAAGACATCATCCGATAGAAGACATCATCCGATAGAAGACATCATCCGATAGAAGACATCATCCGATAGAAGACATCATCCGATAGAAGACATCATCCGATAGAAGACATCATCCGATAGAAGACATCATCCGATAGAAGACATCATCCGATAGAAGACATCATCCGATAGAAGACATCATCCGATAGAAGACATCATCCGATAGAAGACATCATCCGATAGAAGACATCATCCGATAGAAGACATCATCCGATAGAAGACATCATCCGATAGAAGACATCATCCGATAGAAGACATCATCCGATAGAAGACATCATCCGATAGAAGACATCATCCGATAGAAGACATCATCCGATAGAAGACATCATCCGATAGAAGACATCATCCGATAGAAGACATCATCCGATAGAAGACATCATCCGATAGAAGACATCATCCGATAGAAGACATCATCAGATAGAAGTCATCATCCGATAAGAGACATCATCCGATAGAAGACATCATCCGATGGACAGGAAACCTTAACATCTATCGACAGAAATCATCCACCGGTGAACATGTGCACTGCACGCGACTCATGAAACATCACTCGATAAAAGACATCATCCGATAGAAGACAACTACTGGTGAACGGAAACACCTATCTTGACAGAGTGATTTCTACCGCTCGGTAGAAAGACATCTTGACTTTCACAGACTTCAACCTGATAGAGACTTTCACGCATAAATATAAACAAGAGATTCATCCAGAATACGTGTAGCGGAATACTTATATGAATTGGAACATTTTATAACCTCATAATTACCCATAATCTTAAAATCATTCAGACAAGTCTTAAAATCCTATGTTTTAAGAAAAATCCCATCCTACTTAGACTTCAACGTTCATAATCCTTACTACATCATAAAAACAGTAACCACGGGTCAAATTCGCCTACCAGCCACACACTGACACCCTGAGCTCTATCCAGCAATCAGTCTTAGACATCCTCATTGAATTTGAAATCCTCACCTGGTAGTTCTTCACCTATATCATAAGGTTTAAACTATAAGCCTAATGCTTAGTAAGGAATGCAATATTAACATGTATGCATGAATGTACAGATTAATGAGACAGTTCAATGAAACACATATTCATGATCTTTTCTTATTCTTGCTCTTGTTCATGTTCATTGTTTTCATCATATGGATTAAGGGAGGATTTATGCCGAAAAGGGGGTTGACAGTGAGAGTGTACATAGTCCCTTACGGGTCGTATTCATGGTCCTTCTTTTTGGACAGTGACATACGCCAAACCGCCCCAACCCTCTCTTAATCCTTGTTGCACAGTTTCATGTTCATATCTTATTCATGAGAGAAAACATGCACTTAAACATTTTCATATGCTTGAGAAACATTCATGAGACATGAGCATGAAAATTCTTAATTCACCAGGCTACAGAACAGGTCATTCATTCATCAAAGGATCATAACAACTCGAGAACCATAACCAAACAGACAATAACACAGATCATTTTCGAACATCATAGATAAATTCTACCTAATACCCTTATAATGTAGGGCCCTAGTGGCCGGAAATCTTACTCATTCACTTACCTGGTTTCCTTAGCAAATGGAGCACTTCTCTTCAAATCTTCTTCACCTAAAACATTTCACATTACAAAGTTAAAATAAAATCCTAAAAGTCCTAACCAATAGTCATCCTAGAATCTAACGTACATGTATCTCTAAGTTCTTTAGTCAAGCACCTTGTGTGCGTAGATTAAGTTACCAGAACCTAAAATAACCAGATTCATCCTAGTAACTAAACACAATCAGTTATCTTACTGTCCATAATCGATTCAAAAATGCCATTACTAAACACAGATTACAAATGTCACTACTGTTACTCAGCCATTGATGAATCCGAAACTACAAGTCTTAGCTGAAAACAGAGCTCTAAGTAACTGACCAACTACTACATTGTCTAAGTCTTACCTAGAGCGTGGATTGTCAGGGTGGAGACTGAAGAATCGATCGTCGATGGAGGAGTAGCTGGCCGAGAGAGACAGAGAGAAAGAGCTCTGGAGAAAAGGAGATCGCCCAAAGAAGAATGTCGGCTACGGTGAGGTTTTGGTGAGGTTTAAGGATTTCCATTTTCCTTTTATACTAAATAAGATCCTTCTTAATTACAATTTTGCCACCACGCAATTAGAAATCAAATAAGCTTTGTCATTTAAATTTAATTCAAAAGACCAAAAATAGAGGTGACAGTTAAATCCATTAGGAAAAATCACCTGACCGAAATTATCGAGTGTTACAGATCCGATTTCTCCAAATTTTCATATTTCACCATAAATTCCAATTTATTATTAAGGCTCCATTAAAACCTTCCGTTCGCAAAACAGACTTAATTTGACGTATTTACAAAAATACCGTTTATATTAGAATAAATCAAATCCTGTAAAACCGGGTGTTACAACTTTGTACCTAGCGTGCCTTGCAGACTTTTCCAAAATCGAGAAATGAATTTGGGATCACGATCGGAGATAATGGATACCGAGATTCCATGCAACCTGATAATCTCCTGAACGTACAAGTTCGCAAACTGGTCCATCGTGTAAGTCATCTTTACAGGTAGAAAGTGAGCTGATTTCGTCAATCTGTCAATTACAACCCAAATACCATCATGGCCTTTAGTCGTCTTTGGCAATCCCACCACAAAGTCCATGACAATATTTTCCCACTTCCATTCAGGAATCGGTAAGGGTTGTAGGGTACCTCCTGGCCGTTGATGATCTGCTTTGACTTGCTGGCATATTAAACACGACTCTACATACTTGGCAACATCCCTTTTTATATTTGGCCACCAATAATGTAACTTTAAGTCCCGATACATCTTGGTGTTTCTAGGATGTACAGAAAAGGGTGACGAGTAAGCCTCAGCCAAAATTAACTTATGTAACTCCTCATCACATGGAACGTACCATCGATCTCTAAATTTAAAAATGTCATCCTCAGAAAGATTGAACTCAGAGGAAGCGTCCTTCAACTTACTTACTATGTTACTCTTCTCCTTTGAATCCTTCTGCTACGTCTTCTTAATCTTATCCAAAATAATTGGCCGAATAGATAATGTCGAAAACAATGCTGATATTTTCGGAACTATCTCCAACTCAAATTTCTGAACCTCAACTTTCAAGGGTAATGACATAGCTGACACTGCAGGCTGCATTGTCTTTGACATTCTGCTTAATGCGTCGGCAACTGCATTGGCCTTACCAGGGTGGTACTTAATTTCAAAGTCATAATCCTTTGTGAATTCCAGCCAACGCCTCTGCCTCATGTTTAGCTCCTTTTGATTAAAAAGATACTTCAGGCTCTTGTGGTCCGAAAACACTTCACACTGTTGACCATACAAATAGTGCCTCCAAATTTTCAATGCAAAAACAACAGCGGCTAATTCCAAATTGTGGGTGGGGTAATTCTGCTCATAACTTTTTAGCTGTCTGGAAGCATACGCTACAACCTTGCCTTCTTGCATTAAGACACACCCCAAACCAACTTTGGATACGTCACAATAAACACTAAACTTTCCTCCTTCAGTTGGGAGTGTCAGAAGAGGGGCTGTTGTTAACTTTAGTTTTAATGTCTGAAAACTATCTTCACAGGCTCCAGTCCAAGAGTACTTGGTGTCCTTCTTTGTTAAACTTGTTAAGGGTTTGACTATCATAGAAAATTCCTTGATAAACTTCCTATAATAACCTGCCAAACCAAGGAAACTACGGACCTCACTGGCATTCTTTTGTTGAGGCCAATCCTTAACTGCATGAATTTTGGTTGGATCCACTGATATGCCCTCAGCTGAAATGACATGACCCAAAAAGTTGACATTGTCTAACCAAAACTCACATTTGGATAACTTGGCATAAAGTTGCTGCTGTCTTAAAGTTGTCAACACTACCTTTAAGTGTTCTACGTGATCAGCTTTAGTCTGTGAGTATATAAGAATGCCATCGATGAATACAATCACAAAATTGTCCAAGTATTCACGGAACACCCGATTCATCAAATCCATAAAAGCTGTAGGTGCGTTCGTTAGTCCAAACGACATTACAAGAAATTCATAATGTCCATATCGGGTTCTGAATGCTATCTTCAGTATATCTCCCTCCTTAATCTTCAATTGGTAATAGCCCGAACGTAAGTCAATTTTTGAGAACACTTTGGCCCCTTGTAACTGGTCAAATATGTAGCGACCCTTACCCTTACCCTAATCTTTCCGTACAAATTTTTCATTTTATACGTACAAACTTTAAATCTAACGTTCGAGCGGAAATAAAACTTTTAAAATCGAAATCGGAGTTGAAATAGAAATCAAATCGTTCGAAAACTGAATTGAAATCAATTAAATAAAACTTAAAACAATTTAATTAACAATTAAAAACAATTTAAAAATAAAACATATTATATATATATTTTTTTTCTTCGGTTTTCGTTCGGCGGGCAGAGGAGGTGGCGATTGCTCATGGCGAGCAATCGCCATTAGGCGATCACGCCATCGCCTGGCGATCGCCGTTGCGATCGCCAGGCAAGAGGTGGCGATTGATCGCCATACTGTGGCGATCAATCGCCACGCTCTCTGGAATTTTCCAGAGAGCGCTCCTCCTCCCCTATTCCTTTTCTCCCCTTCCTTCGCTTCTTCACGCCTGCACTTCACACTCACCACTTAGCACACAACAAAATCACACACACTTCACAATACTCTTTTCTATCTCATATCTCTATCATTTCTTCACATATTTTCATAATAATACAAACGCTCTACTCCCCACTTTACCGATTACCCCTAATTCAACTCAAAACACATTTAAAACGTTACCAATTTCTCAAAATAAACTGCATGGATCCGTTTGAAAATTTAACATTTCCCACTGTTTGAAAAACATCAAAATTCAACAAAATACCATCCAAACCCAAACATCCTAAATTATCAACTATACAATTCTTCTACTCTTCATCTATCAAATCCCAAAATATTACATACGTCCCCACGGGTCAAAATCACGCACCGACTGCCAGCGCACTCCCACGGGCCATCTTTCTTCAACGTGCTCATACATCAGGCTGAGGGACGTCTTCCTCACCTGTCTCAAAGTCACCTACACCATAGAATTAAACACGTGAGCTAGAGGCTCAATAAATCTATGTGAATGCACGTGAATGCTATGCATGTTCAGTTCACAAATCATTTCATTTCATTTCATTTCTTTTTCTTTGTGTCACCGGGGCTTCACTCTCGCTAGATAGGAGCGGCACATCCGTCGATTGGATAGCCCCTCGGATCTAACCGGGGGGAAAGCATGCTTCATCCGACAGCCATGCTTGAACCACAGCCACCGACATGACTATCTTTGTATTCATTTACTTTTCATTACTTTTTCATGAAAACATACTTTGAAATTCATTTTACATGTGTATCTAAAAGAAAACAATGCATGGACGTGCTCAATACTATAACAGAAACTATGAAAATAACACATCAGAAATCAACGAACACTAAACGTTCTACAACTTAAAGTAGCCTAACTACTCATTCTAATTACCCGAAATACACAAACATCACCAATTTTCCTCGATCAACTCAATTCATACGGTGTAGGCCAAGACGGCCAAACAAGTCACAGAGACTTACCTCGCGTCGTTGCACACCGAGCTCCGTCCACGAGCGTTTGTTCACCTATACATTTCACAATATACGACATTAAATCGAGTCTAAATCATCAATCTCCAAAAATTGCTAACTCCTAACTAAAGAAAAATCTCCTAAAACTCTAAAACACCTCGTTGAAGCATTTCATCGAGCAATTCGCGCTCGAGAATCACCAAACCTCCATTAATGGAGGTTTTCAAGCTCCAACCTAACCAAGTCTCCAATACACCTCAACAAATCGATGAACTAAGCTCCAATAACTATCGACACGTCTATTAGAGGCATAACTAAGCTCAACCTATCAATTTCAAACATTGATTTACGTTTTCAACGAAAACCCTAACGAACCCTAATCGTTTTAAACCCTAGAAATTGATATTTAACGTTCCAAAAGCTTAGAGCCTTACCTAGAGAGCGATGACGGAAGAGAAATGTGAAGACTCGAGTCGCCGGAGGACAAGCTTCGACCATGGAGAGGAGAATCGCCGCGGAAATGAGAAATCGCGTGGAGAGGGTTGAAAGAAAAATGGAGTTGGCGTGAGTGAGGGAAAAAAGAATGAGTTTTTGATTTTTAATTAAAACTTTGGTTTGACAATTACTAAATTGCCCTTCCATTTGATTTCAATTTCTTCTTCCAATTGTCTCGTTATTTAACTAACGATCCGATTTCCCAAAATTCTCATATTTCACCATAAGTTCCAATTTATTATTCCAGCTTCGTTAAAACTTTCCGTTCGCAAAACGGACTTAATTTGACGTATTTACAAAATTACCGTTTATATCGGAATAAAATTAAATCCCGTAAAGCTGGGTGTTACAAAATAAATCATCAATTCAGGGTAAATGGCACTTATTCTTGATTGTCAGTTTGTTCAACTCCCTGTAATCAATACACATCCAAAGGGATCTTTTCTTCTTCTTAACAAACAAAACATGTGCACCCCAGGGAAAACAGCTAGGGCGAATAAATCCTTTGTCTACTAACTCTTGCAATTGAGTCTTTAATTCCTACAATTCAACCGGTGCCATACAGTGGGGATTTTTAGACACAGGTAATGCTTCAGGATACGTATCAATCACAAATTCAATTTCTCTATCGGGTGATAACCCGGGCAAGTCATCCAAAAATACCTCAGGAAACTCTCGGACCATGTGAATATCTTGAAGTCCTACCCTATCCTTCACCCGTATATCAATTATGCTAGCTAGATAACCCTCACATCCCATTTTTAATAGCCGTTGAGCCATCAATGAGGTTATAATCGACATTTTGCTTAATTTTGGAATGGCTTGGAAGGAGTACCGATCTCCATTCGGGGGTCGGAATTCAACTAATCCAGATCTACAACTTATCGTGGCATAATGCCTGAATAGCCAATCCATACCCAAAATGACTTTATATCCTTTCATATCAATCATAATCAACTCTACATATATCTCTTTGTCCCCTACTAATACAATTTCACCCTTTACTACTTGTTCAGAATGTAAGGATTCTCCCGACGGTAACAAGACACTAAACGACTTATTGGTTAGAAGAGTCCGTAAATTATACCTACATGCAAATGTAGTTGCTATGAAAGAATGGGTAGCACCGGTATCTATAAGTGTGTACGCGGGTTTACCCCAAATCTTTATCATACCTGTTATAACCATATGCTGCACAGCATTATCATCCTCCATCATGGCAAAAACTCTGGGTGCCACTCTCGCACGATTCGTATCCGGCAGCATTGGACAATCCTTTACAACATGGCCAACCTTGTCACACCTATAACAACGGCCCGTGTATAGTTTGCATTCTCCATAATGATTCTTCTGACAGGTAGAACATAGAGGAGCTTGAGGTCGTTTTCCTTCCCTTGGTCATCATTTGGATTGAAGGGTCTCTTCACACCTTTCTGTTGTTGCTGTGGTCCCCTGTTCTGTTGTGCCTGCCAACCTTTGCCCTGGCGTGGTGGTGGCTGAGCTTCTATGATAAACTTCGTTGGCAGATCACATTGCCCCTGCACTGTTATCTCAACATCTTCCAATTCCAAAGCCTTAGCAGCCACCTCTGAATAAGGTATATTATGGATCCTTGCAGTCTTCACTTCCCTGAACAAGTGTGGCTTCAATCCTTGAATGAATTGATGAATCTTATCTTCTTCATCCTCCACCAAACGGGGTGAAAAACGAGATAAGGCCTCGAACTTACAAATATAGTCTGCCACAGAACGGGTTTGGCGTAACTGCATAAACTCCATTTTCTTACTAGCTCGAACAGCTCGGCTAAAGTATTTGTCAAAGAAAGCAGTCTTAAACATTTCCCAGGTCATAGTTCCCACGTTAGTAGTGCTCTGGATTAAGTCCCACCAATGCCTTGCATCCAGTTCTAGGTGGAAAACAGCATATGTGACCTTGTCTCCTTCATCAACCTTTGCATTCATGAACATGTCCTCAATTTTCCGAATCCATTCCTCAGCATGGACAGGATCCGAAACTCGACCATTAAATGTCGGGGGTCGAAGTCGGTGAAAACGTTCGCCACCATGATCATGGGTTGCATTCGAACTAGAGTTCCCTTGCTCTTCTCTAGTAGCCAAAAGCTGCTCGATTTGGTAGGATTGGCGAATCACCAACTCTGTTAATTGGGCAATAGTGTTACTATCCGCGTTGTCTTCTCTCTGTTGACCTCTCACCATCTTGGAAATCCTAACATATTATCATAAACACATCTTAACTTTGAATGACATTACTAAAATCATAAAAACTTACAGTTGCTGGGGAGTACTCATGTGGTGATTTGTGCTGGTAAGCAGTCTACAGAACCGATTTTTAAACCCGGGTCGCTCTGATACCATAATTGTCAAGACCCGAAACTCGACGGGTCAAGAATTTCGTGTAATCATATTCATAATAGAAAACGTCAACCTAATTCTTTTTTTTTTTGTGTATATATATAAATACGTTTTTAAAGAAATTCCAATCAAATTCGGAGTCATTTAAAATCATTTGAGGAAATATCTATTTAAAGAAAAGAATCAACAGACAATCGAAATGACCTCATCCATTCACGTCCACCGCTCACTTCTATCGAGCGACATCCACCGCTCAACAGTAATATCCCACATCTACCGATGACGTCAGCCGGATGACTCATTCCCAGCATCCACCGGTCAGTAACACTCAACTTCTACCGATGACGTCAGCCGGATGACTCGTTCATCCAGCATCCACCGATCAACATCTACCGATGATGTCAACCGGATGACTCATTCACTCAGCATCCATCGATCAACAGTAACGATCAACATCTACCGATGATGTCAGCTGGATGACTCATTCACTTAGCATCCACCGATCAATAACACTCAACTTCTACCGATGACGTCAGCCGGATGAATCATTTATCCAACATCCACCGATCAACAATAACGCTTACATTAACAGAGTAACTTCTACCGCTCAACAGTAACCGAACATCTACCGATAATCGATCGACGTTGAGACTTCAATTCTTTCCCCCTTTTAAAAGGAACTTAACTCCCTTTTCCAAAATCTCCATACACATAAACCTCGCATTCCTTAACTTAAGTTTGTAGCGGAAGACTTATCACATAAAGAAGGTCCTTAAATCTGGAGCTTTATAAATTTAAACTCGTACTTGAATAAGTCAAATATCTGTTAACATAAAGAAATTCCTTTCCCATATATGCAAACTTAATATAGGTCTTACTAAATTGTACTGAAAGCAACACTCCGCAGGTTAAAAATCGCTTCCCAGCCACAAATCATCACCATAAGCAGCGACCAGCAACCATACCTAAGCATTTTCTTCTAGAGTGAGGTCCTCACCTGCTGTTTCCTCACCTACATCATAAGGTTCAAACTATAAGCCTAATGCTTAGTAAGGAGTGCAACAAATACATGCATACTCAATAAAGTTATGTTCACATCTCTTACTCAAATCAGAAATCATGCTTATGTTCTCATTCATTTTCAAATCGTGGGAATCATATTCTTGTTCATCGTTTTCATATCATGGATTAAGGAGGAGTTTGTGCCAAAGGGGGGTAGGTAGTGCACGTGTACATGGCCCTTGCGGGCAAGAATCATGGTCCATTCCTGGACAGTGACATGGCCAAATCCGCCCCCAACTCTCACTTAATCAGGGTTTCATACGTTTCATTCTTCTTGTTTCATTTATAAAGGGAATGCATTAAAACGTTTTGTATGCTCGGTAAGTAAATCATGATGCATAGACATAGACATTTTCAGAAACAGGAGACCATGAGAGGAGTCGTTCACTAGAAAATCAAGCATACACCATTCTCAAACATTATACTAAAACAGACGATCTTCCCAAACATCATTGAATACCAGAAACAAACTCACCCTACTACGCTTGTGATGTAGGGCTCTAACAGCCGGAAACTTAACACACTCACTTACCTGGATTCCTTAGCAATGTCTTTCATTCACTTGGAGCCTTTTCCCACCTAAGATAATTCACGTATTAATGTAAGAAAACGAATCCTAAGTAGCCCAAATTCAAGAATGGTAGCTTTCTAATTAGGTATGTTTACTAGAAGTCTAACTCATTTCCATTCGAGCATTATATCAGCCACCTAGTGTGCATAAAAACCTCAGCTAAACGATAATGGTGTTCGGGTTCACCAACTATCCAGGCTCAGCCAACGTTCTTTATTTCTACTTATTATCTACAACAATCATAAATGCTATGTTAATAGCTATAACTACCATGATACTACAACTTCCTCATAAAACCTGAATCTAAATCTCTAATCAACTCTCAAATGAATAACCAGTAAACACGTTGTCCAAATCTTACCTCGAGCTTGGAGTATCGGAAGAAATCCGAAGGAAGCTGATCGCTGGAGGAAGAACAGAGAAGGGAGCTGAGGGAAGAGAGAGTCGGCTGAGAGAGGAAAGTCGGCTGGTGGAGGTTTTTGTGAGGTTTAAGGATTTCTATTTTTTATTTATACACTTAATAAGCTAGGCTTAATTACAAGTTTGCCACCAAACCTAATTTTATAAAAAGAACTAATTAAACTTTGGCGCCCAAATTTTCGACCAAAGAAATATATTTATATAGAAGTGGCAGTTAATTCTGTTTTCCTTAAAGAAAGTTCACCTGCCCAGAGTTGTCGGGTGTTACAGAATAAGTGATTTTACGTTAAAGCGTTTTAGAATGTAAATTGATGTTGAAGTGTTTTGACTGGATAAATTGTATTGAAAGTTGAAGGCGGAATGGAGAAAAAAATAGAGGGAGAAGTATAGGTGAAATGTGCAGGGAAAGACGAGAAATAAGAGAAGCAAGCTCTCTAGAAAAATTCCAGAGAGCTGGCCGATCCATCGCCCGTATGGGGCGATGGATCAGCCCTCTTGGCTACGCTCTGGAAGAAATTCCAGAGCGTTAGCCGATTGATCGCCCAAAAAAGGGGCGATCAATCGGCGGTACTGTTCACGTGAGAAGTAAGTTACTGTTCACGTGAATAGTGCCAGAGAAAAAAATAAATAAATAAAATAATAAAATAAAAAGAGGTTTTAACTAAATTATTTTGTCATGTTGACCACTTTTGCCCCCACGTTTGCTGTTATGTTGTTTCCCCTTTGGTTTTAAGTTTTTAAAAGGTTATTTTTAAGTACAATTGTTTTATTGTTTTTTTTAAATGATTTTCAATGATTTGGACTTTGATTTAAAATGTTGTAAAAAAAAAAAAAAAATTCGTACGAAAAATTAGGAATAGTTTAAGGGTCGCTACAGTGAAACCTTAAAATCTCATGAAATAGCAGAGGTCAGTGAGACCCTATGAAGTCTAGCATTGTGTGGTGTATGACATACTATTTGTGATGACATATATACATATCACATTGGGCATAGTTACATACACACTCGAATGTCAATATGAGTAACATATTTAGTAATTATTAATACATTTATTATTTGCATAGCACAAAACACATCGTGTTGCATTCAAGTGGTTGGTTAATTTCCACTATAGATTACTATAATGGGGGATACAGGTGTGTTAGGCACATAGTTATTATTTCCTCTGATGTATCAAGAACACATAGGTTCAAATATATCTATTTAAATCTAAACAATTTAGATTCTCTTACTGAGCTTTATGTAG
The DNA here is from genome assembly GCA_022432975.1 of Begonia masoniana. Classification (NCBI taxonomy): domain Eukaryota; kingdom Viridiplantae; phylum Streptophyta; class Magnoliopsida; order Cucurbitales; family Begoniaceae; genus Begonia; species Begonia masoniana. The sequence continues at coordinate 26,386,109 of CM039508.1, read as the reverse complement.
GTTACATGGTACAAAATCTTCTCTTTTACATAGAAAAAAATTGTTGGCTTAATAGGACTTTTGATATGCCTCGGAGTCTGGAGACACGATCCCAGTGGTATTCTTACAGGTGAAGGCCTCTTTAAATGCTTGAATGAGATCCAAATTCTCTAGAACTGGACAAGTCGATGCATGTTATATAACATGGGGGCCGCTTGTCGGATCACCTCGTAATCAATTCTATGTAACCGAGCAACTTTGTATTTGTTTAATTTTGACAAACATTGGCTTTCTTGTAGTTTTTGGCAAACATTAGCCTTGTTATTTATATGCATGCATGATAGTTTTAAGATGGCATGGGTGGCCAAGGTTCGGGGCGCAAGATTGTCATGATTGGCACGCGCGAGAGGAAGTCACGGTCGAGGAATGAAGAACCAAACGGCGCTCGCGAAAGGAAGTCGCTGCCAAGTAGTGAGGAACCTGAGGAGCGCGCACACGGAGGAGTAGCACATGGATCACTGACTATAACACCCGATTCTTTACGGGAATTTTGAAAGTATATATATATTGGCATTTTTGTAAATATGTCAAATTATGTTCGTTTTGTGAACAGAAAGCGTTATTAGAATCCTTATAATTAATATGAATTTTTGGGAGAATTATGGGAATTTAAGGAATTCAAACCGAGATATAATACTTAAATTTCCAGTTTTGACCATATGGAGATTTAATTCATAGAAATAGTAAACGATGTCCGTTTGACGAACAGACAATTTTAATAGAACCCTAGCAATAAGACGGAGTTATTGGTGAACTAAGAAAATTTTGGAGAAACCGAATCGATAGACGAATAATAGGATAAACGGGAGATTAAACCGAAGGGAAAACTGGTAATTTTGCAAGCCAAGTTTATTAAAAATCACAAACCCCTTTCTTCTCCCTCATTTCCTCTCCTTCCTTATGCGAACGGCGATTCCCCCTCCCTTTCTCCAGTCGGCGATTTCTCTTCAACGCCAACGATTCCTCTTCGATCAACCTCCGATTCTTCACGTTTCCTTCTCCTCTCGCAACCCTAGGTACGATTCTGTGACTTTTAGACGTTAACCTTCGATTTTTAGGTCGTTAAATAATTAGGGTTTTGTTAGGTTTTGTCAAAAATAACCGAGTTTTTGTTGGGAAAGGTTAGATATTGCCTTATATACGATTATTTGACGTAGTTAGATAGTATAAATGCTTGGGTTGCGATTTTCGGGTATTTAGAGCTTGGTAAACCTCCATTAATGGAGGTTTACAATTTGCGAGCGCGAATTGCTCGACAAAATGCCTCAATGAGTTAATTTGGAATTTTAGGAGATTTCCTTAGTTAAGGTTTCGTTAGTTTGGACGTTTAATGGTTTAAACACGTTTTAAACTCGTTTAACGATAAATGTTGTGAAATTGCCTTAGGTGAACAACGCTCGTGGACGGAGTTAGAATTGCAATGGACGCGAGGTAAGTTCTCGTGACTTACTATGGCCGATTGGCCTACACCGTACGTTGAAGTCGTGTCGAGGATCTTTGATGATTTGTTTGTTTAAATGCTTTGGTTGGGTAGTTAAGATTAGTTCTTTTATAGGATATGCTTTTATTGTCTCGATGGTACGTATGATGTATGTTTACTTTAAGCATGAAATTGTTCATGCATAATGGTTTTCAATTAAGCATAGAAAATGAATTTCCGCACTATGTTTTCATGAAAAGAGATGTGGCCCGAAAGAGGACTATTGATCTATTGTGTAGGCCAAAAGGGGTCTGTCACAATACCACATCGCCCAAAACGAAAAGAACCTACGTAATCTGTTATCTGGTCATGCGAGGTGGGGCTCAGGTACGGCTGTATACGGATGCAAGCGTGTACCCCCCCCCCCCCCCCGTCGTTAGGTGGAGAGGGTTGTCCAATCGCGGGACGTGTCCTCTCCATCTAATAGGCAGAGACCTCGGTGATATTCTGTCTGCGACATAATGATAAGAAAATGTTGCATGATTTCTGAACTTCATATGCACAGCATCCTTTATCTCATAGTTATCTGTATGGTGTAGGTGATCTAGATACAGGTGAGGATGAGATCCCTCCACCCGAGGAATGACCAGTTGATGAACGATGGCCTAGGGGAGTGTGCTGGGCAGTCGGTGCACTTTTGACCCGTGGGGATGTGTGTCTAAGTATTTTGGGAACACGATGTTAGAAGTAGAACAGATTGTATAGTTGAACATAATAGGATGTTTGGGATCTGGATAGTGGATAGGTTATATTTTGATATTTTGGAATCTTATTTTATAAACTGCTTTTGGAAAGTCCTTTATTGGAAATATACTGAACTGCTTGGAGTTTTATTTTAAACAGGGGATTGTTTAGTTTTTAAATGGATCAATGCAGCTCGTTTTTACGAAACCTTACTATGTTTTTAAATAAGTTCTAGGGTATGTTTTGGGCCGTTTATTTAGTGGTTGATGAAATGATAAATGAGTGGAGTTATGATTTTAGGTTGAATTGCTTAAGGTGTATGAGATGTTGGAGTTAATATGGAAGAGAAAAAAGGGAGAGTAATGTAGGATATGTGCAAAAAAAAGAGGAGAGAAATGAAAAAAAGTCGATCACGATCGATCGGCGCACTACCGCGATCGATCGTGATCCGAGAAAAATTTCCGCCAAGGATTCCAGAGGCGGCCCGATCGATCGGGCACACTACCTTGATCGATCGAGATTAGAGAAGAATTTCGTCAATGATTCCAGAGACGGCCCGATCGATCGGGCACACTGCTGCGATCGATCGGGATCAGCAAAAGTTACATCTTGAGTGTCAGCGTGAGCACGATCGATTGGGATCACAGTGCGATCGATCGTGATCGCGGGAAATTGGGCGAAATGCCCTTTTTGTCCCTATGTTCTGCTGCCTTTAAACATAACTTTCATAAATGGTTTTTTTTAGTTTCCTTTACTTGAAATACATTTTATTAAAAGGTTTTCGAATGGTTTTCCGCTTAAATGATAAATTTAAAGTTTATAAGGATAAAAATATATATATATAATACGGGAAAATAAGGTACAGTATTAGGATCGCTACAATTATGGTATCAGAGCCCCCGGGTTTTAAAAACAGTTCTGTAGACTGCCCGACTGCACCGCCACTACGCGGACATCCTTCATTAACTGTAAGTATGTTTAATGCTTTATTTGATTTTGATTTCTTAGGGTTATTTGTTTAACTTTTATAGGAGATATATAAAATGGTTCGAGGAAAAGATCCTAGAGACGAAGCCCTAGATCGACTTACGGATTTGCTAGACCGTCAGGCCCAGCATATGGACAGGCAAGCATAACAAATCGAGCGTTTAGTAAATCGAGAGGATCGTCAAGCTCGAGAGGTGGTCGTTCCAAACCATCGGGGTATGGTGAGATTTCAGAAACTACAACCTCCGATATTCAACAGACAATCATCGGACCCCACTTTGGCCGAAGAGTGGATCCGAACCATGGAGGACATGCTTGGGTATGCAGAGGTAGAGAACGGGAGTAAGGTGGCCTATGTCGCCTTCCATTTGGCGTTGGACGTACATTTCTAGTGGGATTCGATCAAGTCAACGACAGACGTGACAATTATGACTTTGGAGCCGTTTAAGACCGTGTTTTTTGACAAATATGTCATCCGCACTGTGAGGGTAGCGAAGAGGAATGAGTTTACGCAGCTGAAACATATAGGTTCAATTGCGGATTGTATACGGAAGTTTGAGGCCTTATCGAGATTTGCACCGCGTCTTGTTAGTGATAATGAAGACAAAGTGCACCAGTTTATGGAGGGGCTGAACCCGGAAATCCGGATGAACATTGTTGTATCGGGAATTATAGATGTGCTCTATTCTGACATCGCAGCTAGAGCTCTGGACTTCGAGGCTGCCAGAGCGACTTGTGTTAGGCCGAGGGAGCCAGCTAAGGGCTTCTTCCGTAAGATCCGTCCTCAATCACAGAACCGAGGTATACAGCCTAGAGTACAACAACCCCAGCCGCAACAGAGAAGTGTGAAGAGACCTTCAGAGGGAGATAATGATAGAGGCAAAGGAAAACAGGTACAAGGGGCACCTCAGATACCATGGTGCCCTAAGTGTCAGAGAGAGCACAGTGGAGAGTGCCGGGTGGGCACTAATAAATGTTATAGATATGGCGAAGTTGGCCATTTCGTCAAGGATTGCCTGAAGCCGGGCCGAGATCAGTTGGGCAGAGATCAGAGGAGAGTCATGCCCAGGATCTTTGCCTTTATCGAGCCTGGTGATATTGATGATAAAGCTCAGCCCTCAGTGATAGCAGGTACTATTTTGATTATGGGCGTAACTGTATTTTCTTTGATAAACACGGGAGCTACGCACTCTTTTATCTCAACTGCTTGCATGACTAGATTGGGGTTAGAGTTCGAATTAGCAGAGTTCGAGTATAGAGTAATGCTACCTTCAGGAGAGCATATGCATTAAGATCGTATTCTCCGGGGCAATGTCGTCTTAGTGGGGGATACTACCCTTTATGCTTGTCTGATAGTTATGAGCATAGAGCGGTACGATCTTATCTTAGGGATGGACTGGCTGTCACAGCACTTCGCCACCATCGATTGTCGATCCGGGATTGTGACTTTTCGACCCTCGGGTAAAGCCGAGTTTGCTTATCAGGCGATGAACAGGTTGGATGGATCACCTACTTCCTATTCTATGAAGGTCAATGAGCAGTTGAAAGGTGAATGCTCGATTTATCTGGCCACAATAGTCGACACTCAGTTGCTCAGTGGAGAAAAGCTGAGTGACCTTCCTATAGTCAAAGAATTCTATGATATCTTCCTCGATGATCTTCCCGGATTATTACCGGACAGGGAGATTGAATTTACCATTGATGTGTATCCGAGCTCCGCGCCAGTGTCTAAGAATCCATACAGATTGGCACCTGCTGAATTGAGAGAGTTGAAAATCCAGCTTAAGGAGTTGCTGGAAAAGGGTTTCATCCGACCCAGTTTTTCTCCCTGGGGTGCGCCCGTTATGTTCTTTAAGAAGAAAGACGGGACCCTTAGGATGTGCGTGGATTACAGAGAGCTGAATAAGCTTACAGTAAAGAATAAGTATCCACTGCCCCGGATAGATGATTTATTTGATCAACTGCAGGGTGCCCGAGTGTCTTCCAGGATTGACCTACGCTCGGGTTATTACCAGTTGAAGGTCAAGAGAGAAGATATTCAGAAAACGGCATTCCGAACAAGGTATGGGCATTATGAGTTCCTTGTTATGTCTTTTTGACTTACCAATGCCCCTGCAGCGTTTATGGACTTAATGAACCGTGTTATCAAGGAGTATTTGGACAAGTTCGTCGTTGTTTTCATCGATGACATTTTGATTTATTCTAAAACGAAGGAATAACACGAGGAGCATCTGGGGATTGTCTTAAGAATTCTGAGTCAACACCGTCTATATCCAAAGTTTTCTAAATGCGAGTTCTGGTTGGACAATGTCGGTTTTCTTGGCCATATCATATCACAGGAAGGAGTTTCTGTGGATCCGAGTAAAATTATGGTGGTCAGGGATTGGCCACAGCCTAAAAACGTGCGTGAGGTACATGGATTTCTCGGGTTGGCTGGCTATTATCGAAAATTCATAGAGGGGTTCTCGAAGATTGCAGTTCCTCTCTCACGTTTGACTCGGAAGAATGAGAAGTTTATATGGTCGGCTGCTTGTGACGGGAGTTTTATGGAGTTGAAGCATAAGTTGACCACAGCTCCAGTTCTAACGCTGCCTGTTGAAGGTGAAAAATTCAGTATTTACTGTGATGCGTCTAGAGTTGGACTTGGTTGTGTATTGATGCAGGAAGGAAAGGTTATTGCTTATGCTTCTCGGCAGTTGAAGCTGTATGAGCAGAATTATCCTACGCACGACCTGGAGTTAGCAGCCGTGGTCTTCGCACTGAAGGTTTGGAGACATTATTTATATGGGCAGCAGTGCGAGATATTTTCAGACCACAAGAGCTTGAAGTATTTGTTTACGCAAAAGGAGCTGAATATGCGGCAGAGAAGGTGGCTAGAGTTCATCAAAGACTATGAGTTTGAGATTAAGTACCACCAGGGAAAGGCAAACAAGGTCGCTGATGTTTTGAGCCGAATTCCTTCTACGAGTCAGCCTTCACTTGCAGCAATGTCGGTTACGTTGAGGTCTGAGATTGAGAAGTTCGATGTGGAGATTGTGGCAGAATTGTCCAGTATGCTCACCAACATTTCTCTCAGGCTGACTATTCTGGATAAGATACGTGAAGCTCAGCATAAAGATATGGAGTGTGAGGAGCTTCGATTGAGCATGACATCTGGAGACTTGTCTGATTTTAATTTATCAGATGATGGTATTCTGAAGTTCAGGCATAGGTGGTACGTGTCTAACGACGGAGAATTGAAGAAAGAGATTTTGGCCGAGGCACATTCTTCAGCTAACTCTGTGCATCCAGGAAGCATTAAAATGTACAGAGATTTAAAGCAACACTTCTGGTGGCCGAACATGAAGAGAGAGGTCGCCAAGTACGTGGAAACCTATTTAGTTTGTCAACAGGTAAAGGCAGAACACCAGAGGCCGGCAGGAACATTACAGCCACTGCCGATTCCAGAGTGGAAATGGGAGCAGATCTCTATGGATTTTATTGTGGGGCTCCCGAGGACGAAGAAAGGGCATGATGACACTGGGTGGTTGTGGACCGATTGACAAAGTCGGCTCACTTCTTATCTGTGGAGATGACATCTTCTATGGATCAGCTCGCCGAGCTTTATGTGTAGGAGATTGTTAGACTGCAAGGAGTATCAGTTTTGATTGTCTCAGATCGAGATCCGAGATTTACATCGAAGTTCTGGAAGAGTCTGCACAAAGCTATGGGGACTCAGCTAAATTTCAGCACGGCATTTCACCCTTAGACTGATGGTTAGACAGAGAGAACGAATCAGATTCTAGAGGATATGCTCAGAGATTGTGTTGGAATTTCAGGGATCGTGGAACAGGTTTTTGCCACTGATTGAGTTCTCTTACAACAATAGCTTCCAGGCTACCATCGATATGGCTCCGTACGAGGCATTGTATGGTTGAAAGTGTAGATCTCCGTTACATTGGGACGAGGTTGGTGAAGCTAATATTGTTGGTCCCGAGATTTTACAACAAACGGTAAAGAAGATTGCCGTTATCAGACAGCGTATCGAGATAGCTCAGAGTCGACAGAAGAGCTATGCTGACACGAGACGGAGGGAACTGGAATTCGAAGAAGGTGACAAGGTTTATTTGAAGATTTCTCCGTTCAAGGGAGTTATGCGATTCGGAAGAAAGGGCAAGCTAAGCCCTCGTTATGTAGGGCCCTTCCCTATTTTGAAGAAGATTGGGAAGATGGCGTATCGACTGTAGCTTCCGGCTTCAATGGAAGGTATCCACAATGTATTTCACGTGTCTATGCTTCGAAAGTATTTGCGCGATCCATCACATATCGTGGAGGCAAGAAAGATCGAGGTACAGCCTACATTGACTTACGTGGAGAAGCCAGTACGTATTTTGGAATCTTCCATCAAGGTGTTACGCAACAAAGAAATTCCGCTAGTCAAAGTTTTATGGCGGAACCACGACGTGGAGGCAACTACTTGGGAGCGACAGCAGGATATGATGTCTAAATATCCTGAGTTGTTTGTGTAATCAAATTTTGAGGACAAAATTTTAAATAAGATGGATGGAATGTAACACCCGGTTCTTTACGGGATTTTTGAAAGTATATATATATTGGCATTTTTGTAAATATGTCAAACTATGTCCATTTCGCGAACAGAAAGCGTTATTAGAATCCTCATAATTAATATGAATTTTTGGGAGAATTATGGGAATTTAAGGAATTCAAACCGAGATATAATACTTAAGTTTCCAGTTTTGACCCTATGGAGATTTAATTCACAGAAATAGTAAACGATGTCCGTTTGACGAACGAATAGTTTTAATAGAACCCTAGCAATAAGACGGAGTTATTGGTGAACTAAGGAAATTTTGGAGAAACCGAATCGATAGACGAATAATAGGATAAACAGGAGATTAAACCGAAGGGCAAACTGGTAATTTTGCAAGCCAAGTTTATTAAAAATCACAAACCCCTTTCTTCTCCCTCATTTTCTCTCCTTCCCTTTGTGAACGGCGATTCCCCCTCCCTTTCTCTAGTCGACAATTTCTCTTCAACGCCAACGATTCCTCTCTGATCAACCTCCGATTCTTCACGTTTCCTTCTCCTCTCGCAACCCTAGGTAAGATTCTGTGACTTTCAGACGTTCACCCTCGATTTTTAGGTCGTTAAATAATTAGGGTTTTGTTCGGTTTTGTCGAAAATAACTGGGTTTTTGTTGGGAAAGGTTAGATATTGCCTTATATACGATTATTGGATGTAGTTAGATAGTATAAATACTTGGGTTGTGATTTTCAGGTATTTGGAGCTTGGTAAACCTCCATTAATGGAGGTTTAAAATTTGCGAGCGCGAATTGCTTGACGAAATGTCTCAATAAGTTAATTTGGAATTTTAGGAGATTTCCTTAGTTAAGGTTTCGTTAGTTTGGACGTTTAATGGTTTAAACACGTTTTAAACTTGTTTTAATGATAAATGTTGTGAAATTGCCTTAGGTGAACAACGCTTGTGGACGGAGCTAGAATTGCAACGGACGCAAGGTAAGTTCTCGTGACTTACTATGGCTGATTGGCCTACACGTACGTCAAAGTCGTGTTGACGATCTTTGGTGATTTGTTTGTTTAAATGCATTGGTTGGGTAGTTAAGATTAGTTCTTTTATAAGATATGCTTTTATTATCTCGATGGTACATATGATGTGTGTTTACTTTAAGCACGAAATTGTTCATGCATCATGGTTTTCAATTAAGCATAGAAAATAAATTTCCACACTATGTTTTCATGAAAAGAGATGTGGCCCGAAAGAGGACTAATGATATATTGTGTAGGCCAAAAAGGGTCTGTCACAATACCACATCGCCCAAAATGAAAAGAACCTACATAATCTATTATCTGGTCATGCGAGGTAAGGCTCAGGCATGGGTGTACCACCCCCCCCCCCCCCCCCCCGTTAGGTGGAGAGGGTTGTCCAATTGCGGGACGTGTCCTCTCCATCTAATAGACTGAGACCTCGGTGATCTTCTATCTGCGACGTAATGATAAGAAAATGTTGCATGATTTCTGAGCTTCATATGCACAGCATGCATCTGCATTTACGAAACTTGCTGAGCCTTTAGCTCATAGTTGTCTGTATGGTGTAGGTGATCTAGATACAGGTGAGGACGAGATCCCTCCACCTGAGGAATGACCAGTTGATGAACGATGGCCCGCGGGAGTGTGCTGGGCAGTCGGTGCGTTTTTGACCCGTGGGGATGTGTGTGTAAGTATTTTGGGAACACGATGTTAGAAGTAGAACAGATTGTATAGTTGAACATAATAGAATGTTTGAGATCTGGATAGTGGATAGGTTATATTTTGATGTTTTGGAATCTTATTTTATAAACTGCTTTAGGAAAGTCCTTTATTAGAAATATACTGAACTGCTTGGAGTTTTATTTTAAACAGGAGGGATTGTTTAGTTTTTAAATGGATCCACGCAGTTCGTTTTTACGAAACCTTACTATGTTTTTAAATAAGTTCTAGGGTATGTTTTGGGCCGTTTATTTAGTGGTTGATGAAATGATAAATGAGTGGAGTTATGATTTTAGGTTGAATTGCTTAAGGTGTATGAGATGTTGGAGTTAATATGGAAGAGAAAAAGGGAGAGTAATGTAGGATATGTGCAAAAAAAAGAGGAGAGATATGAAGAAAAAGTCGATCACGATCGATCGGCGCACTACCGCGATCGATCGTGATCCGAGAAAAATTTCCGCCAAGGATTCCAGAGGCGGCCCGATCGATCGGGCACACTACCTCGATCGATCGGGATTAGTGAAGAATTTCGTCAATGATTCCAGAGACAGCCCGATCGATTGGGCACACTACTGCGATCGATCGGGATCAGCAAAAGTTACATCTCAGTGTCAGCGTGACCACGATCGATTGGGATCACACTGTGATCGATCGTGATCGCGGGAAATTGGGCGAAATCTCCTTTTTGTCTCTATGTTCTGCTGCCTTTAAATTTAACTTTCATAAATGGTTTTCTTTAGTTTCCTTTACTTTAAATACGTTTTATTAAAAGGTTTTCGAATGGTTTTCCACTTAAATGATAAACTTAAAGTTTATAAGGATAAAAAAAAAATATAATACGGAAAAATAAGGGTACAGTATTAAGGTCGCTACACTGACGCGGCCTGTACGAGAGACGCTAAGGATGGGGCGCACGGAGGAGTAGCACACGGATTGCTGACTGGACCTGTACTGGAGATGCTAAGGAGCGGGCGCACGGAGAGTTGACGCATCCTGTATGGGAACGGCTGAGTGGCGTGCGCCTGGATCGCTGACTTGTCCAGCACCGTGACCACTGATGAACGCATACGAATGAGCGCTCAACCATACGATGGACGAGCTGATCTAGATCCTTCTTCCATTTTGAATTCCTCCAGCTTCAGGCCTATTACAGCTTGGTTGCAAGACAATGGCTCATGCAAGGACATCCACGTAGGATGGCTGAAGCATCCTCACTCACCCCGTTCGCGGACGTGGCATTCCTCCAACGGCTAGCATCTTTTGGTGCCCAAAACCTGTAACGCCCCGAGTCTTTCTGAACTCGGTTCGCTACACAATGCTCGAATATGACTAAGAAAATTTGTTTTTTTTTTATTAATTTAAATCTTCACTCGACAGTCAAAATTTGACATTTTTTTCTAAAAACTCAAAACATTTAAAAATTTGCAGCGAAAATAATTTGAGTAAAAATAGAGTTGAGCTAAACCATGCAACAGTGTTTGAATGATCGAATAAAATATTAAGAAAATAATTCAGCCGGAAGGGATAAAGGTTTAGGCGTGAAATACTCAAAATTTACGAAAAAGTCAAACACATCATCCGAAGAACGAAGTCAACCGGAAGGAACTGACATAGAAAACAGAAGGCTTTTCCTGATAACAAAACGACAAAGTTTCGGCTACATCATCCGGTCACAAAACGACAAAATACATCCTTCATCTACCGGTGACGTCAGCCGGATGATTTTTCTCATCCGATCGACTTTATTCTATATCCACCGGTGACTAAACGACAAAAGTCTTCCTACAACATCCGATGGATTTACAAACGACATACTCCGGAAACTAAACGACAAAAAAAAAATGCGCAATCAAACCGATAGCGTAAAATCTACATCTTCCGATAGAATTAAACCTATATCATCCGATGACGTCAGCACGCATCTGCCGATGAGTTTACTGAGACATCATCCGATAGACTAAACGACAAATTCCAACCTATATCATCCGATGGCTTCCACCGAAGACATCTTCCGATAGGCAACCAACAACTCAACCTCTGCCGGTAGATTTCATCTACCGATAGAGAACAGAATCACATTTCATCCACTCCTCGGCATACAAACACAACTCTAATCACAGAAAAGAACTTACTCACTTCATTGAAACCATTCAAAACATTTCAAACCATTACATTACTAAAATCCAGTGAGTACCAACATTAAATTCCAACAGAATACTTTTAACATGAAAATCTCGAAAACGTAATCAAAACAATTGAAATCGCTACTATTATGAAAACTCAGCATACTTAAATTAAAACATTGCCAACTAAACCTTCAGACTACTGACACCAGTTAACCCGCCTCATCAGTTTACCAGGCCGAAACATGAATGTGCTCCTCCAACCAACCTATTCTTCAATGAACTCAGAGAAATCACCTGTGGTATCCTCAACACCTACATCACAAAACTCATCTATTAGCCTAATGCTAAGTAAATAAAGCAATAATGAAATGACAAGCTGAAACATGAAACCTAAATATGCAGTTTCTACTTTCTCATCTCAGTTGCACATCGTTTGTCTACTGATCAGATCCCATGATTCCCTTGGGAGTGGGATCAACTCTCCCAATGTCTACATCATCTTCATTAGTTAAGGGGTGGATGAGGTCCCTTAATAGCAGTTCTGATCCCTTAATTCCCTTGGGAGTGGGATCAGTTCTCCCAATGTTATAAATCCTCATAATCAGTTAAGGGGTGGATTAGTTCCCTTAACCGCCAATGCAGTTCAATCTGTACTCGCTTTCCCATAATATTACATGAAAGTTCATTTTCGTATTCTTTCAAAACATGATGCATAACACACAAGAAAATACTCAAACATGCATACACCTACTGTTTTGTGATGTAGGCCCAAAGGCACACACAATACTTCACTTACCTGGTCTCCTGGAAAAACTTGTTTGCAAGCTACTTTGGGTATTACTCGAACCTATAACCATAGACAGAGCATACATTAAATTTCCTCTAATCTTCATCCTAAACCACTATAAATCTAAGGGAAACTGTTTTGGAAACTCTAGTCATTGTGCATTCCCGATTTCAACTTAAACCGAAACCACCACTCGCGTATGCCCTCTCAAAACCTCATTTATCATCCCTTCCACCAACGATAAATACAATGTAGCAAGAAATAGAAGCAAAACTCACCAAGTTCGGAGGAAATCGCTGGAGAAAGTCGAAGGGGGGTCTCCTATCGCGCTCTGCTAAGCTGAGGAGCTGAGAATGGAGAGGAAAAATGAAATAAACAGTGGCGGCTACTTCAATAATAGTTTCCTTAAATACGTTATCCACCTTTGAATTTCTAATTACCCTTATGCCCTTGCCTAGTCATCCACTAACCCTACATTTAATATTGCCATATAAATTGTGCCATAGTTTAAAAGGAATCAGAGAAACGGTTTGATAGAACCGGGTATTACAAAACCCTTGCCATCTTAGGTCATATTTAAGCTTCATTTTTTGCATTTGTAAGAGGCTATTTTTTGATTAATACAAAGTGGATTTTCCTCTCAAATCGAAGGAGCAATCGACTCTCCAAGGAAAGCCTCGGTGAGTGACATCCGAGTGGAGTTAGCCTCCATTGTCTTCCAAGCTTTTGGTTGCTTGGAGGCCCTTATTGACACCTTTTTCTCCATTCCTTCTAAGGCTGGAAAGCAGAAGAAAGGTGGGAAACCAAGCCCTTACGTTGTTGTGATCTTTCTTGAAAGATTGCATTAACCGAAGGTACCATAAGTTGCCTATCGGACCAGCCACTAGAGTTCATGTATATCTCTTTTGTTTTATCTTCGTTTAACTTGAAATTTTAGGATTCTGTTCTTCACTTGTCAGGTAAGAATCCCTTAAAATTTCATAGCATTTGGACCTGATTTGGATGTTTTGTGCATACTATTTTGGGGTGCTCTTTGGATTGAGCTGAGAGCACCGACCCCTTGTGTTTGTCTTTGCATTAACCTCGTTTTTGCAGGGCAAAACTATACCATCTGGTATCAGAGCACAAAGTGCTTCCATTGTGTGATTTTGATTCATTTTACTTGTTTATTTCATATCATTTTGGATTGCTCAAATTGTTGCTAATCGGATTTTATTGTTAAGCCGAGGAAGTTGTTTTAACCTAAAGTGTTTTAAGTTTGAGATTAACCTAAAGTTGTTGAATCTGCATTAATCTCGTTTTCAGCGAACATAGTTAACATTCCATTGCATGTTTTAAGTGATTTTGTTTACTTATAACTTTGGATTGCTAAACTTATTACTAATCGGTATTAGTGTTTGTTCAAGAAGAGTGATTTATCCTATTGCTATTTTAGTTTGTATTAATCATATTTCTAGCAAAGACATTGATGACACCTTAAACTTTAGGATTAATTAGATTCAATAGAATGACAACAAGAAGTAAAGCCACCTATAACCGAAATAGGTACTCAAAGGATCAACCAACCGAGACACCTAAAGCGGTTGTCGGTAAGACTAACTACCAAGAACAAATCCAAGGACTAAACCGCAAGTTTGAGGATATACATCAACGGTTCATGAGAGGTGAGCATTTAAGAGAACCAAAGGATCAACCCACCGAGACCCCTAAACCGATTGTTGATATGACTAACTACCAAGAACAAGTCCAAGGACGAAATCGCAAGTTTGAGGATATACATCAATGGTTCATCAAAAGTGAGCGTTTAAGAGAACCTCAAGAACCTTTGTGGAGGAAAAGAGCCAAACCCCCAAGTAGAAAGGCCAAAGACTTTAGGGGTAGTGAAAGAGTTGATACCGGTGATGAAAGACTGAACCGAAGAGCTTCCAATAGCTACCTTGACATTGTGAGTCCTAGTGACATCTTAATGCCTTGTTTTAGTGGTCATTCAAAAGACTTTCATGATTGGTTGGATAGGGTAGAGGAGATGTTTGGATATCATGGTTTTTTGGAGAAAGGAAAAATAAAACTAGCCTCTTTGAGTCTCACCGAGTACACTAGTTTATGGTGGAAGAATCTTGAAAGAAAGAGAAGATTGGATGATGAGGTTTAAGTTTGTACGTCGAAATCAATGAAGTGTCTAATGAAAAAGGAGTTTGCTCTAAGTCATCACGAAGAAGGGCATGACTCTCAAAAATCTTCAAAGTCACCAAGTACATTAGAGCCACCACCTCCCCTAGTACAAACTCAAGTCGAACTTATTGAAGAAACCTTAAGTGAGAAGGAGGATGAATTGTTAGAAGAAGAAGTCTCCTACCCCGAAGAAGGTCCACTATTAGAGATTGAAGAACAAGTAATTAAGGAAGAGGATGAGCAAGTAGGAGAAATTAATGAAGGAAACGAAGGAAAAGAAATTGAGCTTGAAGAAGTAGGTGTCGATTTCCAAGAGTTGTCTTTCTCTTATCATTTTATCAATTCTCCTAGTATGCCTATGGTTAGCGCAACCTTAGATGATCTCTCTCATAGTTTGTAGCTTAACAACCCAAAGGTCGAAGAGGAAATTCTTTCTCAAGGCTCAACACTTTTGGTTTTAAGAGAGGCACACATCATGAAAGACAAAAAATCCTTCACCTCTCCTTGCCAAAATTTATTGTATCGAGAAAAGGAGATTCGCATATTGGAGCTAAAGGATGAAACCTTAGCCACAACCTTTAATGAAGAAGCTAAAATTGTAGGGTTGGAGAGCATTCAAGAAGAGCCATCTTTCACCATGGTTCATAGATCCCCAACAATCCAAGAAAAGCACTTTCAAAGAGAGAGCATTTTTGGCATTGGTTACATGATCATTGGCCAACCTTACTCCCTCGATTATGAAAATGATAATAGTGTCAACTCCAACTTGAACCATCTTCTGAAGACACTTTGTGAGACATGGAGACCTCACCCAAAATCCTACCACTTTTTGACTCAAGGGAATGTCAAGACTAGCATGATAGACAACTAAGTAGGAATTTCCTTGTCTTCTAGAGAATATAGGAGTAGGGTAGTTTGTGCCTAAGTTCCTATAGAGGTTAATATTATTTACCATTAAAGACCTTGTCCAATTAATAGAAGAGCTATGCATGGTATACTTTCTATAGCCCTTAATCCTCAAGTCGATGGTTGGCCAACTAAACCAACTTCATCATTTTGGCACCAAGAATTCTATCATCGAACTAAAGGAAAGGAGCAGAATAAAGGTGCTTTGTTTTCATCAAATAATGTTTTAAGGGAAGTTTTGGTTACCCTTAATTTGAGGTTGTTGAGCTTGGGGTGATCATTATGTTTGGAAGGATTTATCAAAATTTGATTTGAGTTCCTTGTTGTATTCGCTCCACCAAAATTTAGAGTGGCTCAATGAAGAGGAATGAGTTAAATACAACATTGGTAGAGACCCGATTGCATTTCTCTTATCGGAGTGATCTTTCTTTAATATTCATCTTTGAAGAATGTTTGAAAGAGAACTCAACTTGTTCGGTAGGATCTCTATTACTTTATGTCTTCTTAATTAATTCTTTTGAGTTCAAATACTTTGTGGTAGTTGAGTTTGACAATGATTCCCTAGGCATACATCTTATTATTGATTTTAACCATCTTTCCTCTTCGATAAATTTTTCAGATTGTTTTCATACTTCTTACTTGAATTTGAATGAAGACAAAGTGACACGGTGGCCCTTAGAAAAGGGGCCGTGTAACCCACAAAATAGGCTCAAAGTGCTCGGGTGAAATGTGTTACACAAAACCGAAACCAAAGAGAACAAAATAGAAGATAAAATGCAAATAAATGGAAGTGATGGTGTGTGATTATGAAGGCCGAGAAATAAGAGATTAAAATGGAAGGTAATCCAAGAGATGAATGGCAAGATGAAGGTGAATCGAGTGTGTGAAATCCGTGAAGAACAAATAAAGGAGATGAAGAGAAAAATGCAATAAAATAAAAGTGAGTGTGTAAGATGGTGTATGGCCGAAAATAAAGAGTGAAAGTGTGTGAAAATGTGTGAACGGAAATGATAAAATGAATACCTTTGGCGGACCCGAAGAGTTATCTTACATTTTAAGCTCTCGGGTGCACGTTTTCCTTGAGAAAAACGACCCCCGTAGGCCTAGGTTTTCGTCATCAACTCCTAACTCCCAATGGAGAAAGGCGAGGGAATGAGGTAAAAGTTAACCTAGCAACCTGAAGGCTAGGCTAACAATAGAGGGCTACTCCACTCGATTCAAGAACCGAGGAAACCCGAAGGCCAACCAATACAAAGTGTAGGGAAATAGGTTATTTTATAAATTGGGCAAAAGTTCTCTTACAAGCACCAATGCTATGCATTTATAGGCAACCTAGGTGGATTAGGGTTTAACAAGAGTGAAGGAGGGCCATTGGATGCAAGGAAGTGATCGGCAGCCATGGAGGGGCGATCTGCGCGGCCAATCAGAAACTGCCGCGTGCCATCTGAAGGCCAGCAACGCGCCAGCTCAGCGATCTCGGGTGCGCGCCATCTGCCGGTACAGGGAGGTTCCTGCGTGCGCGTGCCAGCTCAGCGATCCGTGGCTTGCTGCCTGCGCGCCTCCTAGCCGCTGCCCGCGCCTCACGTTGGTGCTTTATGCGCGCCTGCCCGGTGCTCTTCTCTCTGCCCGCGCGCGCGCCAGCATGCATCCCAAATGTGATTCGAGCCATTGCTTAGCCAATGGTTGAGATTTTGCCAAGTCTTTGATCCATGTTGCCACTAACTCTTGTACCTGTAAAATCATACCTTTGAATGTGAGCTCTTCTTTGGGCTAAGGCCTTCCTTGGGCTCAATTTGTTGAGGGGCTTTTCCTTTGTTGAATATTTCTTCAACCCATAATCCACCAACATTCATCTAACCCTAACCACACAATCTAATGCATGATGCAATATAATAATCCATACAATAAAGGCTAATGTATGCCAAATAAGTTCAAAACAAAAATTACATAATTTCTTGGGCCGAGAAGACAAATGCCCATGGGCCGAGTTGTAGCTTCCTCCAAGTGCTCCAAGTTGAATTTCCATCACAATCATCAACTACCTACCAATAAAGAAAATAATTTTCATTAGTAAAAATGTCAAACAATTCATGGGCCTTGGGTCATGATCTAGCTTTGGACCTCGATGGCACATCATCCTCTCCGGGTGGCTGAGGATTTGACCTCAATCCTTTGATTCAGCCACCTCTTGATCCTTAAATATTAATATGTATTGTCCATGAATCTCAATGATCAATAATTGGAAATTGACAAGATAACGATTCAAGAGTCCCAATATCAACGAGAGAACTCAACACTTGAGCACTAAAGGCGGATGTTAAGGGCGTCATTAGAAATTAGATGGTCTTACTAATGTTTTCTTTGGCAAGGGTGGTAAAATTGAATTCGATAGCTATTTTGGAGGGTGATTGCTCAGTGATGGGATGAAATTTTCCAAAATAGTTGAATTCGACATGAAGTGACGTGTGAATGCTATATCCCTCCGACCAAAGAAATAATCTATTTTCCTTTAAGACCATGAATGTAAATTTACCATTTAGTTGAACCTTGTCCCTTGTTCGATGGTAAAATTTGTAATAATTACAAGGTGGGGTCAATCATTTTGGGCATTCTCCTAATTGTAAGATAGGGCGTTTGTTGGTCACAAAGGGAGTAAAGATCCTATTTGTTTGAATGGCTCTACGAAGAAATGTAGGAAGGCAATAGGTAGCCTCAAGGCCATAGACTAACTTCTTCCTAATTGGAATATATTGCAAAGGAAATTCCTCAAGATTCGAAAAGGAAGGAAATGGGATAACAATCATACTACCTAGTCCAAAAATAGTCTCCTCACTTATCTCCCTTTTCTCTTGACGCCATAATGTGGTGTCTTCTAATTGGTACGACATTTCTTCGTCATATAAGGGGGGATTGGTATACCACTTAATGAGAGAGGACTCTTGTTCTTTCAACCCGCTTTTTGATAACAAAAGATTTTCCTTAATTTTTCCCTCCTTACGGGTGGCCTCATCACGAGCCACTTGCTCGGGCGTAATAGGTAGTAAATTAATTTTTCTTCCTCCAAAATTAAAGGTGTAACGGTTGAGGAATCTGTCATATTGAACTCTACGGTCATAATGCCATGGTTGTCCTAATAGGATATGGCTGGCACTCATCGGAACAACGTCACAAATAACCGAGTCCTTGTATTTTCCTATGGTGAAGTCGACGGTTACTTGCTTAGTTATCACATGTTCATTTTTATCGTCCAACCAATTAAGCTTGTAGGGAGTAGGGTGGTTAATGGTTTATAACCCTAATTTTCCAACCATGTCGTGGGAGGCCGCATTGATGCAACTTCCTCAATCAATTATCATCGAACAAACTTTTTCTTTGACCGCACATCGACTATTGAAAAGATTTTCACGTTGACAGTCCTTGTCCGCGTTCTTAGACATTAAAGCTCGTCTTATAACAAGTAGTAGAGGTCCTTCTTGAGCCGTACATTCATCAGCTTCTTCATCACCCTCTTCTACTACTTCCTCTTCTTTGACCTTATTATATTGACCTTCGTCTTCTTCACTTTTCCATTCACCCGTGGATTCTTTAATGACCATCACACGGCGGTTGGTGCATTCATTGGCATAGTGTCCTTTGTCCCCTTGTAGCGAAGATCCTATAAACATCACATCTCACTCTGAACTACCTTAATGAGTTCTATCGCTATGTCCTTAATTAACTTTCTCTTACTATAGACGTTTCGCTCATTTGTTTAACTCAATTCCTTGTTAACTCCAAGTACAATTGAATCCCAAGGTTTTGCCATAGATTCACTTCAACTATTTATTCTAACCTTATATCACCCATGTGTCTATCAGTCTCGATCTGATAAACACCAGTCTTTTGGAACCTTTTCTAACTTAATCTCACTCTAAGTTTACTTAAGTGGGTTTATTGCACATCCTTGTCCTTCCTATTCTATAAACCACAATTTCACAAATCGTTCGGCACTAACCACTGAGTTAAACTTCTAATCTTAACTCTTCATTGAATCTAACAATCCCCCTCAATATCTCAAATGTCGCACGTGGACTTCTCTCAAGTTACTCAATGGTCTATATCTTTTCGTTCCTCCTAGTCGGGTCCTAAATATCTCACTTGGCTCCTGCACAATGATTCATCCAACAGTCTTCTTGTTTGCAATATTGTTGCAGATAAGTTTACACCCGTGATTCCAATCTCCTCTAACCCTAAATCTTACTCTTCTATTTTCCTCGTACACCAATGTTCCTACTTCCTTCTCGGAGGTAAGCCTCACACATTTAAATCACTATTACTTCTACGGTCATACTAGTTACTTTAAACCTCGGTGCTAAACTTTTCTTTCAAATTGTTATCACTTTTGAGTTCTTAAGTCCTTCTTAGTTCCTAGGCTTTTTGTTTCATAACCTCCACTCAACACTACCTCTACTACTCACCGATTACTCTTAACTTTACTACGTCTCCCCCTTATAGTAAGTCAGTCAAAATCTTTTTCACGAATTAACAATCATCCTCAATTGACTAGTCCTTTCATACAATACTTAAGGTCGGTCAAACTTCGCATCTCAAGTATTACCTTTTGTATAACTTTAACCCTTTACTGTCTCGAATTTCGTTAATCTTCCAACCACGAGTAAATACCATTATCTTCTTCATCGATGTGGGTCAATACGAACACCCCTACGTAATCGCGTCTTCAACGTTGAGTCGTTCTATCATCCCTTCAACGATCTATTTAAGCTAACTCCCGAGTGTCACCTTTGTCTAGGTTCTCCCAATTCCTCGTGGATTTAGATTATTTAAATTTCTGCTATATTTTTCTTATCTACTTGTACGCACTAACGATATATTGACAATCTAGAACATTCTCTAGTAAGCCTTACATCTAAACTCCAAATTTCTCCTCTATTGGTTTCATTCTAAACTCTAGGGGTCTGTCAATTAGGGTCTAGTTCCCATTTATTTAAACCTCACATTCCATAAGTTGTACCTCTCTTACGGAAATTGGATTTTAAGCGCTCAATTCTCACGGTTATACCGGGTCATGGGCTTTAACGCATAACTTTATCCTTCTTTTATTCGAAGTCTACGTTGTCCCCTCTCTATTCTTAAGCTTATTTCAACCTATTACTCAATTATTATCTCCAAACTTTTAACTCTATTCTATATCTCTACTCTAATATCCTTCGCTCCATTAACTGTCAAAATAAAACTATACCTGAAACAGCTGAAGGTTGGGCAGTTTCCTCTTCTCCAGTCAGAGCAAGCATCTTCGGTGCAACATTTTCCTGATCCCCGCCCGATTGGTCTCTGCCTGACTTCGGGCAATCCTTGACATAATGGCCAACCTCTCCACATCGAAAGCACTTACCTGTGCCTAATCTACACTTGCCACAGTGTTCCTTCTGGCATTTAGGACACAGGGGTCCACGAGAAGTTCCTCGTACGCGCCGTCGACTTGATTTGATTTCTTCCTTGCCCACCCTCTTCGTGCCGTGATTATTGGGAGCGACTAGTCCTTCGATCCTAGGGTTTTCTCGGTTCTTCAATATCCCCAACTAACGAGATTGCCTATCTATAAGCTGCGCTTGTCGGTCAATGAGTTGGAATTGTTGGGCAATGACCCCCCTCAATAAGTCTATGGTGTCGTCGCTAGCGTCTCTACCTCGGACCATTTTATGGTTCCTATAAAATCAAACAAATAATCCTAAGAAAATTAATATTAATTAAACTTATAAACATACTTACAGTTGAGGAAGGATATCCGCGTGGTGGCTGTGCAGTCGAGCAGTCTACAGAACCGTTTTTAAAACCCGGGGGCTCTGATACCATAATTTGTAGCGAACCTAACATTGTACCCTTATTTTCTGTATTTATTTTTTATTTTTATTTTTTTTACCTTTACAAATTAAGCGAAATTTAAATTGAAATCGAAATCGTTAATACCGCTCGAAAACTAATTTTAGAACCACTTAATTACAACTTTAAAACAATTGAAATAAAACTTAAAACAATTATTTAAAACAATTAAAACTAATAAAAACAATCGGCTAACAAACTGGAGGGCATAAGGGACATTTGTCCCAAAATCCATAGGGGCGATCGATCTCCAGTTAAAAAAACTGAGGGGAGATCGATCGCCCAAAACAGGCGATCGATCGCCCATCGGTGATCACTTGTTTTGCCCAGCGATCGCCTCCACCAGGCGATCGCTCGGCACACGCCTTGGAATTTCTTCCAGGGCGTGACCAGCAGGGGGCGATCGATCGCCAAGCTCCTTGGAATTTTTCCAGGGAGTTGGCCTCCTCTTTCCTTTCTTTCCCTTTCCCATGCATACCTATACTCCTAACACACACATCACAATTTCTTCAACACAATTTCACCTACATCACAACCATACAATTTCAACATAAACTCACTCGTACATCTCCCATAACCTCACCCAAAACCGACTCAAAACACGTTTAAAACGTAACCCGATTTCATAAAAAAAAACCGCGTGGATCCGTTTAAAACCAAACGTTTTCCCCTGTTAAAATTACCAAGCAGTTCCATAAAGCTTAAATAAAAACCTCAACAAAACGTTTTGTAAAACAGTTTACCAAAACATCTATGCATCATTCTGTCAGCTAACCAGAACTAAACATCCTAAAATGTATCAACTATACAATTAAACTATCTAATCCGCCGTTAGCCCAAAATCAACCAAACACCCTCAAAACACATACGTACAACCCCACGGGTCAGGTTAAGCATCGACTGCGCCAGCGCACCCCCGCAAGCTATCCTCCGTCAACTACATCACTCCTCGGGTGAAGGGATCTCGTCCTTACCTATGTCAAGATCACCTACACCATACAGACACACTATAAGCTAAAGACTCAGTAAGTTTCGTAAATGTAAATGCATGCTGTTCAGATGAGTTTCAGAAATCATGCAACATTTTCTTTTCATTACGTCGCTGACATATTGTCACCGACATATCAGCCCGCTAAATGGAGAGGATTCATCCCGCGGTCGGACAACCCTTTCTATTTAGCGGAGGGGGGTACATGCTCACATAAACAACAGCCATGCCTGGGCCCCACCTCGCGTGACCAGATAACAGATTACGTAGATTCATTTAGTTTCAGACGATGTGGTATTGTGACAGACCCCTTTGTGCCTACATAATAGATCGATAGCCCCCTTTCAGGCCACATCACTTTTCATGAAAACATCGTGCGGAAGTTCATTTTTCTATGCTCATTTAAAAACTATGATGCATGAACACGTGCATAACATGACATTCGACATATGTACCATCAAGACAATAAAAAGCATAATCTATATTCAACATATATACCATCAAGATAATAAAAACATAACCTATAAAAGAACTAATCTTAACTACCCAACCAAAGCATATAAATAAGCAATTCACCAATGATCCTCAGCGCGACTTCGACGTACGATGTAGGCCAATCGTCCCTAGTAAGTCACGAGAACTTACCTGTCGTCCGTAGCGCACTGAGCTCCATCCACGAGCGTTGTTCGTCTGGGGTAAAACACAACAGTTGTCGTTAAAACGAGATTAAACCGTTAAACGTCCAAATTTAACGAAACCTTAACTAAGGTAATTTTCCTAAAATTCTAACTTAGCTTAATTAGGCATTTTTACCGAGCAACCCGCGCTCGTAAATTTCTAAACTCCATTGATGGAGATTCTCAAGCTCCAAATATTCGGTTTTCAACCTAAACATCGTATACACTATAGATTTCGTCCAATAACGTTTAATACGTTTAATATACTCACAAATACGGTAATCCTACCAATTTCTAACTTTAGACCACGTTTTTCACAAAACCCTAAACGGAACCCTAACCATGTAACTTCGTAAAAACCAAACAATAACACTCTAAAACCATAGATTCATACCTAGGGTCGGGTTTAGAGGAGAAAACGTGAAGGATCAGAGGTCGATCGGAGAGCGTTGGTCGCCGGAATGGAGAAATCGCCGCGAGAGGAGAAAATGTCGCCTGGAGGAGGAGTTGCAGAGAGAATCGCGTAAGTGTGAGGGAGGAAGAGAGAAAATGTTGTTTTTAATTTAATTTTGAATTTGCAAATTACAATTCCGCCCTTCCTTTGTTTTTTTATATTAGTTTCGTCATTTGTTTCGTTAATTAGCTAACGATTCGTTTTCTCCAAATTTCCTTATTTCACAAATATATCCAACTCATTGTCAGGGTCCTTTTAAAACTTTCCGTTTGCAAATCGGATCTCGTTTACTATTTTTATTAAAACGTCCTTTATATTACGATAAACGTAATTCTCGTAAAATTAGCGTTACAACTCCTAAAATTCTCGAAATTTCCTTAAAATTCATATTAATTATTAGGATCGTAATAACGCTTTCTGTTTGCAAAACAGACTTGATTTGACATATTTACAAAAATGTCATTTATATTAAAATATTAATATCCCGTAAAGCCGGGTATTACATTCCATCCACCTTATTTAAAATTTTGTCCTCAAAATTTGCCCTAGCTTATAGTTCTTGATATCAACTTCTCATGTCTTACGGCCTTATACCTTGATTCACAATCGTTCCGTTCTTTTAAGTTTCTTTCCTCTAGCTCTCCAAATAAAGGTTTCGATTCTAACTCTACTTACTGTCACTCTTTATATTCTCTATTCTCAATTTGGATAATACTCATCCTTACTCAATTATCGAGTATAACGAATTTCCAAATCTCAATTAATTTATCCAACGACATACCTTGTCACCTTAATATTTGCGTAAGCATCGTCTTTCACTTAATTACTCACAGATTAGACCTCCCAGTAACCAATTCTTCAAAGTTCCTTCTCATCGACATCCTTCCTTAGCTGTCCCTTTAGATCAGAACTTCGCTAAAGTTTCCTAACGTCAGCTAGAGTAAATGCCAAGAATTTCTTTCAACTCCTGGGCTGTAACCCAAACTTCAACATAATTTTATCGACTCTGTCCGCAGTCGGGATGCACGCCCACTCTATTTCTACATTAACCACCTAACCGTATTCCTTACCTTCAATTGGCCTAAATACGTCCTTGCTTGCGCACCAAGTCCTACCCAATCTCTAAGCCCTCTATCAACGATCTCAATTGTGTACTTGACACCTAATGACCCGGGCACGCGCTGGTTTATACTTAATCACTCAAAACGTTAAACTTTCTAACTTATCAACTGGTCTCTACTAAAATTGTCTCTTATCCTCAATCCTCGAAACAACTTCAACTTTCCAACGTCATTTGGGTTGACTATCGTTCAAGGATTCCTAACAACACCCAGGTTGCAATTCAAACTTCTCTATATTTTTCATCAACTCTTTGAATTGAGTTCCATTAGTTTCTAACTTTCTTAATCCCGTGTTTATCGAATACGTGCCTAACCACTTCACGCTCTCAAAGCTTTTTTTTTTCAAACTACTTAATCCAACGCTAAATCTCAGTTACACTACGACCTTATCCATCTACCGGGTATAAAAATATATATATATATATATATATCGGAGCTGTAAACTAATTCGCGTATAAGTTCGTTGACCTTAACCTTAGTCACTATTATAACTATCCAGGTTCACATTTCTCTAGTACTGCCCCACATAGAGCTTCCTCGTCAATAGTATTTAAATTGTACACTTCCTTAGGCACCTCGCAGATCCTAATAAAATTCTGAACTAATTTCGCGTTGCTACACTTCGCAACTATATCATCATAACACCTCCTGGTCTCGATGAGTCCAGCCGGAAGCTAAAGTCGCTAACCACTTAGGATCTTTGTCCCCTTGTAGCGAAGATCCTATAAACATCACATCTCACTCTGAACTACCTTAATGAGTTCTATCACTATATCCTTAATTAACTTTCTCTTACTATAGATGTTACGCTCATTTGTTTAACTCAATTCCTTGTTAACTCCAAGTACAATTGAATCCCAAGGTTTTGCCATAGATTCACTCCAACTATTTATTCTAACCTTATATCACCCATGTGTCTATCGGTCTCGATCTGATAAACACCAGTCTTTTGGAACCTTTTCTAACTTAATCTCACTCTAAGTTTACTTAAGTGGGTTTATTGCACATCCTTGTCCTTCCTATTCTATAAACCACAATTTCACAAATCGTTCGGCACTAACCACTGAGTTAAACTTCTAATCTTAACTCTTCATTGAATCTAACAATCCCCCTCACTTATCTCAAATGTCGCACGTGGACTTCTCTCAAGTTACTCAATGGTCTATATCTTTTCGTTCCTCCTAGTCGGGTCCTAAATATCCCACTTGGCTCCTGCACAATGATTCATCCAACAGTCTTCTTGTTTGCAATCTTGTTGCAGATAAGTTTACACCCGTGATTCCAATCTCCTTTAACCCCAAATCTTACTCTTCTATTTTCCTCGTACACCAATGTTCTTACTTCCTTCTCGGAGGTAAGCCTCACACATTTAAATCAATATTCCCTCTACGGTCATACTAGTTACTTTAAACCTCGGTGCTAAACTTTTCTTTCAAATTGTTATCACTCTCGAGTTCTTAAGTCCTTCTTAGTTCCTAGGCTTTTTGTTTCATATTCTCCACTTAACACTACCTCTACTATTCACCGATTTCTCTTAACTTTACTACGTCTCCCCCTTATAGTAAGTCAGTCGAAATCTTTTTCACGAATTAACAATCGTCCTCAATTGACTAGTCCTTTCATACAATACTTAAGGTTGGTCAAACTTCGCATCTCGAGTATTACCTTTTGTATAACTTTAACCCTTTACTGTCTCGAATTTCGTTAATCTTCCAACCCCGAGTAAATACCCTTATCTTCTTCATCGATGTGGGTAAATACGAACACCCCTACTTAATCGCGTCTTCAACGTTGAGTCGTTCTATCATCCCTTCAACAATCTATTTAAGCTAACTCCCGAGTGTCACCTTCGTCTAGGTTCTCCCAATTCCTCGTGGATTTAGGTTATTTAAATTCCTGCTATATTTTTCTTATCTACTTGTACGCACTAACGATATCTTGAAAATCTAGAACATTCTCTAGTAAGCCTTACATCTAAACTCCAAATTTCTCCTCTATTGGTTTCATTTTAAACTCTAGGGGTCTGTCAATTAGGGTCTAGTTCCCTTTTATTTAAACCTCACATTCCATAAGTTGTACCTCTCTTTTGGAAATTGGATTTTAAGCGCTCAATTCTCACGGTTATACAGGGTCATGTGCTTTAACGCATAACTCTATCCTTCTTTTATTCGAAGTCTACGTTGTCCCCTCTCTATTCTTAAGCTTATTTCAACCTATTACTCAATTACAATCTCCAAACTTTTAACTCTATTCTATATCTCTACTCTAATATCCTTCGCTCCATTAACTGTCAAACTAAAACTATACCTGAAACAGCTGAAAGTTGGGCAGTTTCCTCTTCTCCAGTCAGGGCAAGCATCTTCGGTGCAACATTTTCCTGATCCCCGCCCGATTGCTCTCTGCCTGGCTTCGGGCAATCCTTGACATAGTGGCCAACCTCTCCACATCGAAAGCACTTACATGTGCCTAATCTACACTTGCCATAGTGTTCCTTCTTGTATTTAGGACACAGGGGTCCCTGAGAAGTTCCTCGTACGTGCTTTCGTCGACTTGATATGATTTCTTCCTTGCCCACCCTCTTCGTGCCCTGATTATTGGGAGCGACTAGTCCTTCGATCCTAGGATTTTCTGGTTCGTCGACATCCTCAGCTGACGAGATTGCCTATCTATAAGCTGCGCTTGTCGGTCAATGAGTTGGAATTGTTGGGCAATGACACCCCTCAATAGGTCTATGGTGTCGTCCCTAGCGTCTCTACCTCGGACCATTTTATGGCTCCTATAAAATCAAACAAATAATCCTAAGAAAATTAAAATCAATTAAACTTATAAACATACTTACAGTTGAGGAAGGATGTCCGCGTAGTGGCTGTACAGTCGAGCAGTCTACAGAACCGTTTTTAAAACCCAGGGGCTTTGATACCATAATTTGTAGCGACCCTAACACTGTACCCTTATTTTCCTTATATATTTTTTTTTACCCTTACAACCCAAGCGGAATTTAAATTGAAATCGAAATCGTTAATACCGTTCGAAAACTATTTTTAGAACCATTTAATTACAACTTTAAAACAATTGAAATAAAACTTAAAACAATTAAAACTAATAAAAACAATCGGCTAACAAATTGGAGGGCATAAGGGACATTTGTCCCAAAATCCATAGGGGCGATCTATCGCCAGTTAAAAAAATTGAGGGGCGATCGATCGCCCATCGGCGATCACTTGTTTTGCCCAGCGATCGCCTCCACCAGGCGATCGCTCGGCAAACGCCCTAGAATTTCTTCCAGGGCTTGACCAGTAGGGGGCGATCGATCGCCCTCCCAGGCGATCGATTGCCAAGCTCCCTGGAATTTTTCCAGGGAGTTGGCCTCCTCTTTCTTTCTTTCCCTTTCCCCTGCATACCTATACTCCTAACACACACATCACAATTTCTTCAACACAATTTCACCTACATCACAACCATACAATTTCAACATAAACTCACTCGTATATCTCCCATAACCTCACCCAAAACCGACTCAAAACACGTTTAAAATGTAACCCGATTTCATAAAAACAAACCGCGTGGATCCATTTAAAACTAAACGTTTCCCCCTGTTAAAATTACCAAGCAGTTCCATAAAGCTTAAATAAAAACATTAACAAAACATTTTGTAAAACAGTTTACCAAAACATCTATGCATCATTCTGTCAGCTAACCAGAACCAAACATCCTAAAATGTATCAACTATACAATTAAACTATCTAATCCGCCGTTAGCCCAAAATCACCCAAACACCCTCAAAACACATACGTACAACCCCACGGGTCAGGTTAAGCATCGACTGCGCCAGCACACCCCCGCGAGCCATCCTCCATCGACTGCATCACTCCTTGGGTGAAGGGATCTCGTCCTTACCTATGTCAAGATAACCTACACCATACAGACACACTATTAGCTAAAGACTCAGTAAGTTTTCGTAAATGTAAATGCATGCTGTTTAGATGAGTTTCAGAAATCATGCAACATTTTCTTTTCATCACGTCACAGACATATTGTCACCGAGATATCAGCCCGCTAAATGGAGCGGATTCATCCCGCGATCATACACCCTTTCTATTTAGCGGAGGGGGGTACATGCTCACATAAACAACAGCCATGCCTGAGCCCCACCTCGCGTGACAAGATAACAGATTACGTAGATTCATTTAGTTTCAGGCGATGTGGTATTGTGACAGACCCCTTTGTGCCTACACAATAGATCGATAGCCCCCTTTCAGGCCACATCACTTTTCATGAAAACATCGTGCGGAAGTTCATTTTTCTATGCTCATTTAAAATCTATGATGCATGAACACGTGCATAACATGACATTCGACATATGTACCATCAAGACAATAAAAAGCATAATCTATATTCAACATATATACCATCAAGACAATAAAAAGCATAATCTATATTCAACATATATACCATCAAGACAATAAAAACACAACCTATAAAAGAACTAATCTTAACTACCCAACCAAGGCATATAAACAAGCAATTCACCAATGATCCTCAACGCGACTTCAACGTACGGTGTAGGCCAATCGGCCCTAGTAAGTCACAAGAACTTACCTGTCGTCCGTAGCGCACTGAGCTCCGTCCACAAGTGTTGTTCGTCTGGGGTAAAACACAACAGTTGTCGTTAAAACGAGATTAAACCGTTAAACATCCAAATTTAACGAAACCTTAACTAAGGTAATTTTCCTAAAATTCTAACTTAGCTTAATGAGGCATTTTTACCGAGCAACCCGCGCTCGTAAATTTCTAAACTCCATTGATGGAGATTCTCAAGCTCCAAATATTCGGTTTTCAACCTAAACACCGTATACACTATAGATTTCGTCCAATAACGTTTAATACGTTCAATATACTCACAAATACGGTAATCCTACCAATTTATAACTTTAGACCACGTTTTTCACAAAACCCTAAACGGAACCCTAACCGTGTAACTTCGTAAAAACCAAACAATAACACTCTAAAATAATATATTCATACCTAGGGTCGGGTTTAGAGGAGAAAACGTGAAGGATCGGAGGTCGATCGGAAAGCGTTGGTCGCCGGAATAGAGAAATCACCGCGGGAGGAGAAAATGTTGCCTAGAGGAGGAGTTGCAGAGAGAATCGCGTAAGTGTTAGGGAGGAAGAGAGAAAATGTTGTTTTTAATTTAATTTTGAATTTGCAAATTACAATTCCGCCTTTCCTTTGTTTTTTATATTAGTTTCGTCTTTTGTTTCGTTAATTAGCTAACGATTCGTTTTCTCCAAATTTTCTTATTTTACCAATATATCCAACTCATTGTCAGGGTCCTTTTAAAACTGTCCGTTGCAAATCGGACCTCGTTTACTATTTTTACTAAAACTTTCTTTATATTACGATAAACGTAATTCTCGTAAAATTAGCGTTATAACTCCTAAAATTCTCGAAATTTCCTTAAAATTCATATTAATTATTAGGATCGTAATAACACTTTCTGTTTGCAAAACAAACTTGATTTGACATATTTACAAAAATACCATTTATATTAAAATATTAATATCCCGTAAGCCGGGTATTTACCTTCCATCCACCTTATTTAAAATTTGTCCTCAAATTTGCCCCGAGCTTATTAGTTCTTGATAGCAATTCTACGGTCTTACGGCCGTATACCTTGATTCACATCGTTCAGTTCTTTTAAGTTTCGTCCTTAGCTCTCCAAATAAAGGTTTCGATTCCTAACTCTACTTACTTTCACTTTTATATTCTCTATTCTCAATTTGGGATAATACTCATCCTTACTCAATTAAGAGTATGAAAGAATTTCCAAATCTCAAGAATTTATCCAAACGACATACCTTGTCACTTAATATTTGCGTAAGCATCGTCTTTCACTTAATTACCAAGATTCGACCTAAACCGTAACCAATTCTCAAAGGTACTTCTCACGAACATCCTTCCTAGCTGCCCTTAGATCAGAACTTCGCTAAAGTTTCCGAACGTCAGCTGAGAGTAAATGCCAAGAATTCTTTCAACTCTGGGCTGTAACCCAAACTTCAACATAATTTAATCGACTCTGTCCGCCAGGCGGGATGCACGGCCCACCCACCCACTTATTTTACATTAAACACCGAACCGGATTACTTACCTGCAATTGCTAAATAAGTCCTGGCTTGCGAACAAAAGTCCAAACAATCTCTAAGCCCTATATCAACGATCTCAATTGTGTACTTGACACATAATGACCCGGGCCACGCGCGGGTTGTATACTAATCACTCAAAAACGTTAAATTTCTAATTATCAACGGTGGTCTCTACCTAAAAATGGTCTCTTATCCTCAATCCTAGAAACAACTTCAACTTCAAGTCATTTGGGTGGAATATCGTCAAGCGATTCCTAACAACCCCCAGGTTTGCAATCAAAATCTTCTCTATATTTCATCACTCTTTGAATTGAGTTTTCCATTAGTTTCTAACTTCTTAATCCGTGTTTACGGAAACGTGCTAACCACTTTCCGCGCTCTCCAAAGCTTTTTTTTTCAAATACTTAATCCAACGCTAAATCCAGTTACCACTACGACCTTATACATCTAGGGGTTTATAAAAAAATATATATATATAATAGATATCGGAGCTGTAAACTAATCGCGTATAAGGTCGTTTACCTTAACTTAGCACTATTATAACTATCCAGGTCACATTTCTATAGTAACTGCCCCACATAGAGCTTCCTCGTCAATAGTATGAAAAATGTAAACTTCCTTAGGACCTCGGCAGATTCTAATAAAATTTGAAACTTAAATTCGCGTTGATACACTTGCAAATATATCATCATAACACCTCCTGTCTCGATGATCCAGCGTGATAGCTAAAAGTCGCTAACCACTTAGGACTTTGTCCCGTTGTAGCGAAGATTCCTATAAACATCACATCTCACTCTGAACTACCTTAAATGATTCTATCGCTATGTCCTTAATTAACTTTCTCTTACTATAGACGTTTCGCTCATTGTTTAACTCAATTCCTTGGTAACTCCAAGTACAATTGAATCCCAAGGTTTGCCATAGATTCACTTCAACTATTTATTCTAACCTTATATCACCCATGTGTCTATCAGTCTCGATCTGATAAACACCAGTCTTTTGGAACCTTTTCTAACTTAATCTCACTCTAAGTTTACTTAAGTGGGTTTATTGCACATCCTTGTCCTTCTATTCTATAAACCCACAATTTCACAAATCGTTCGGCACTAACCACTGAGTTAAACTTCTAATCTTAACTCTTCATTGAATCTAACAATCCCCCTCAATATCTCAAATGTCGCA
Source organism: Begonia masoniana (assembly GCA_022432975.1). Classification (NCBI taxonomy): domain Eukaryota; kingdom Viridiplantae; phylum Streptophyta; class Magnoliopsida; order Cucurbitales; family Begoniaceae; genus Begonia; species Begonia masoniana. The sequence goes on along the minus strand of CM039508.1, from coordinate 26,354,213 downwards.
CGTGGACTTCTCTCAAGTTACTCAATGGTCTATATCTTTTCGTTCCTCCTAGTCGGGGTCCTAAATATCTCACTTGGCTCCTGCACATGATTCATCCAACAGTCTTCTTGTTTGCAATATTGTTGCAGATAAGTTTACACCCGTGATTCCAATCTCCTCTAACCCTAAATCTTACTCTTCTATTTTCCTCGTACACCAATGTTCCTACTTCCTTCTCGGAGGTAAGCCTCACACATTTAAATCACTATTACTTCTACGGTCATACTAGTACTTTAAACCTCGGTGCTAAACTTTTCTTTCAAATTGTTATCACTTTTGAGTTCTTAAGTCCTTCTTAGTTCCTAGGCTTTTTGTTTCATAACCTCCACTCAACACTACCTCTACTACTCACCGATTACTCTTAACTTTACTACGTCTCCCCCCTTATAGTAAGTCAGTCAAATCTTTTTCACGAATTAACAATCATCCTCAATTGACTAGTCCTTTCATACAATACTTAAGGTCGGTCAAACTTCGCATCTCAAGTATTACCTTTTGTATAACTTTAACCCTTTACTGTCTCGAATTTCGTTAATCTTCCAACCACGAGTAAATACCATTATCTTCTTCATCGATGTGGGTCAATACGAACACCCCTACGTAATCGCGTCTTCAACGTTGAGTCGTTCTATCATCCCTTCAACGATCTATTTAAGCTAACTCCGAGTGTCACCTTTGTCTAGGTTCTCCCAATTCCTCGTGGATTTAGATTATTTAAATTTCTGCTATATTTTTCTTATCTACTTGTACGCACTAACGATATATTGACAATCTAGAACATTCTCTAGTAAGCCTTACATCTAAACTCCAAATTTCTCCTCTATTGGTTTCATTCTAAACTCTAGGGGTCTGTCAATTAGGGTCTAGTTCCCATTTATTTAAACCTCACATCCATAAGTTGTACCTCTCTTACGGAAATTGGATTTTAAGCGCTCAATTCTCACGGTTATACCGGGTCATGGGCTTTAACGCATAACTTTATCCTTCTTTTATTCGAAGTCTACGTTGTCCCCTCTCTATTCTTAAGCTTATTTCAACCTATTACTCAATTATTATCTCCAAACTTTTAACTCTATTCTATATCTCTACTCTAATATCCTTCGCTCCATTAACTGTCAAATAAAACTATACCTGAAACAGCTGAAGGTTGGGCAGTTTCCTCTTCTCCAGTCAGAGCAAGCATCTTCGGTGCAACATTTCCTGATCCCCGCCCGATTGGTCTCTGCCTGACTTCGGGCAATCCTTGACATAGTGACCAACCTCTCCACATCGAAAGCACTTACCTGTGCCTAATCTACACTTGCCACAGTGTTCCTTCTGGCATTTAGGACACAGGGGTCCACGAGAAGTTCCTCGTACGCGCCGTCGACTTGATTTGATTTCTTCCTTGCCCACCTCTTCGTGCCGTGATTATTGGGAGCGACTAGTCCTTCGATCCTAGGGTTTTCTCGGTTCTTCAATATCCCCAACTAACGAGATTGCCTATCTATAAGCTGCGCTTGTCGGTCAATGAGTTGGAATTGTTGGGCAATGACCCCCCTCAATAAGTCTATGGTGTCGTCGCTAGCGTCTCTACCTCGGACCATTTTATGGTTCCTATAAAATCAAACAAATAATCCTAAGAAAATTAATATTAATTAAACTTATAAACATACTTACAGTTGAGGAAGGATATCGCGTGGTGGCTGTGCAGTCGAGCAGTCTACAGAACCGTTTTAAAACCCGGGGGCTCTGATACCATAATTTGTAGCGAACCTAACATTGTACCCTTATTTTCTGTATTTATTTTTTATTTTTATTTTTTTTACCTTTACAAATTAAGCGAAATTTAAATTGAAATCGAAATCGTTAATACCGCTCGAAAACTAATTTTAGAACCACTTAATTACAACTTTTAAAACAATTGAAATAAAACTTAAAACAATTATTTTAAAACAATTAAAACTAATAAAACAATCGGCTAACAAACTGGAGGGCATAAGGGACATTTGTCCCAAAATCCATAGGGGCGATCGATCTCCAGTTAAAAAAACTGAGGGGAGATCGATCGCCCAAACAGGCGATCGATCGCCCATCGGTGATCACTTGTTTTGCCCAGCGATCGCCTCCACCAGGCGATCGCTCGGCACACGCCTTGGAATTTCTTCCAGGGCGTGACCAGCAGGGGGCGATCGATCGCCAAGCTCCTTGGAATTTTTCCAGGGAGTTGGCCTCCTCTTTCCTTTCTTTCCCTTTCCCATGCATACCTATACTCCTAACACACACATCACAATTTCTTCAACACAATTTCACCTACATCACAACCATACAATTTCAACATAAACTCACTCGTACATCTCCCATAACCTCACCCAAAACCGACTCAAAACACGTTTAAAACGTAACCCGATTTCATAAAAAAAACCGCGTGGATCCGTTTAAACCAAACGTTTTCCCCTGTTAAAATTACCAAGCAGTTCCATAAAGCTTAAATAAAAACCTCAACAAAACGTTTTGTAAAACAGTTTACCAAAACATCTATGCATCATTCTGTCAGCTAACCAGAACTAAACATCCTAAAATGTATCAACTATACAATTAAACTATCTAATCCGCCGTTAGCCCAAAATCAACCAAACACCCTCAAAACACATACGTACAACCCCACGGGTCAGGTTAAGCATCGACTGCGCCAGCGCACCCCCGCAAGCTATCCTCCGTCAACTACATCACTCCTCGGGTGAAGGGATCTCGTCCTTACCTATGTCAAGATCACCTACACCATACAGACACACTATAAGCTAAAGACTCAGTAAGTTTCGTAAATGTAAATGCATGCTGTTCAGATGAGTTTCAGAAATCATGCAACATTTTCTTTTCATTACGTCGCTGACATATTGTCACCGACATATCAGCCGCTAAATGGAGAGGATTCATCCCGCGGTCGGACAACCCTTTCTATTAGCGGAGGGGGGTACATGCTCACATAAACAACAGCCATGCCTGGGCCCCACCTCGCGTGACCAGATAACAGATTACGTAGATTCATTTAGTTTCAGACGATGTGGTATTGTGACAGACCCCTTTGTGCCTACATAATAGATCGATAGCCCCCTTTCAGGCCACATCACTTTTCATGAAAACATCGTGCGGAAGTTCATTTTTCTATGCTCATTTAAAAACTATGATGCATGAACACGTGCATAACATGACATTCGAATATATGTACCATCAAATCTATATTAACATATATACCATCAAGATAATAAAAACATAACCTATAAAAGAACTAATCTTAACTACCCAACCAAAGCATATAAATAAGCAATTCACCAATGATCCTCAGCGCGACTTCGCCGTACGATGTAGGCCAATCGTCCCTAGAAGTCACGCGAACTTACCTTGGTCGTCCGTTAGCGCACTGAGCTCCATCCTACGAGCGTTGTTCGTCTGGGGTAAAACACAACAGTGTCGTTTTAAAACGAGATTAAACCGTTTTAACGTCCAAATTTAACGAAACCTTAACTAAGGTAATTTTCCCTAAAATTCTAACTTAGCTTAATTAGGCATTTTTACCGAGCAACCCGCGCTCGTAAATTTCTACACTCCATTGATGGAGATTCTCAAGCTCCAAATATTCGGTTTTCAACCTAAACATCGTATACACTATAGATTTCGTCCACTAACGTTTAATACGTTTAATATACTCACAAATACGGTAATCCTACCAATTTCTAACTTTAGACCACGTTTTTCACAAAACCCTAAACGGAACCCTAACCATGTAACTTCGTAAAACCAACAATAACACTCTAAAACCATAGATTCATACCTAGGGTCGGGTTTAGAGGAGAAACGTGAAGGATCAGAGGTCGATCGGAGAGCGTTGGTCGCCGGAATGGAGAAATCGCCGCGAGAGGAGAAAATGTCGCCTGGAGGAGGAGTTGCAGAGAGAATCGCGTAAGTGTGAGGGAGGAAGAGAGGAAAATGTTGTTTTTAATTAATTTTGAATTTGCAAATTACAATTCCGCCCTTCCTTTGTTTTTTATATTAGTTTCGTCATTTGTTTCGTTAATTAGCTAACGATTCGTTTTCTCCAAATTTCCTTATTTCACAAATATATCCAACTCATTGTCAGGGTCCTTTTAAAACTTTCCGTTTGCAAATCGGATCTCGTTTACTATTTTTATTAAAACGTCCTTTATATTACGATAAACGTAATTCTCGTAAAATTAGCGTTACAACTCCTAAAATTCTCGAAATTTCCTTAAAATTCATATTAATTATTAGGATCGTAATAACGCTTTCTGTTTGCAAAACAGACTTGATTTGACATATTTACAAAAATGTCATTTATATTAAAATATTAATATCCCGTAAAGCCGGGTATTACATTCCATCCACCTTATTTAAAATTTTGTCCTCAAAATTTGCCCTAGCTTATAGTTCTTGATATCAACTTCTCATGTCTTACGGCCTTATACCTTGATTCACAATCGTTCCGTTCTTTTAAGTTTCTTTCCTCTAGCTCTCCAAATAAAGGTTTCGATTCTAACTCTACTTACTGTCACTCTTTATATTCTCTATTCTCAATTTGGATAATACTCATCCTTACTCAATTATCGAGTATAACGAATTTCCAATCTCAATTAATTTATCCAACGACATACCTTGTCACCTTAATATTTGCGTAAGCATCGTCTTTCACTTAATTACTCACAGATTAGACCTCCCAGTAACCAATTCTTCAAAGTTCCTTCTCATCGACATCCTTCCTTAGCTGTCCCTTTAGATCAGAACTTCGCTAAAGTTTCCTAACGTCAGCTAGAGTAAATGCCAAGAATTTCTTTCAACTCCTGGGCTGTAACCCAAACTTCAACATAATTTTATCGACTCTGTCCGCAGTCGGGATGCACGCCCACTCTATTTCTACATTAACCACCTAACCGTATTCCTTACCTTCAATTGGCCTAAATACGTCCTGCTTGCGCACCAAGTCCTACCCAATCTCTAAGCCCTCTATCAACGATCTCAATTGTGTACTTGACACCTAATGACCCGGGCACGCGCTGGTTTATACTTAATCACTCAAAACGTTAAACTTTCTAACTTATCAACTGGTCTCTACTAAAATTGTCTCTTATCCTCAATCCTCGAAACAACTTCAACTTTCCAACGTCATTTGGGTTGACTATCGTTCAAGGATTCCTAACAACACCCAGGTTGCAATTCAAACTTCTCTATATTTTTCATCAACTCTTTGAATTGAGTTCCATTAGTTTCTAACTTTCTTAATCCCGTGTTTATCGAATACGTGCCTAACCACTTCACGCTCTCAAAGCTTTTTTTTTTCAAACTACTTAATCCAACGCTAAATCTCAGTTACACTACGACCTTATCCATCTACCGGGTATAAAAAATATATATATATATATATATCGGAGCTGTAAACTAATTCGCGTATAAGTTCGTTGACCTTAACCTTAGTCACTATTATAACTATCCAGGTTCACATTTCTCTAGTACTGCCCCACATAGAGCTTCCTCGTCAATAGTATTTAAATTGTACACTTCCTTAGGCACCTCGCAGATCCTAATAAAATTCTGAACTAATTTCGCGTTGCTACACTTCGCAACTATATCATCATAACACCTCCTGGTCTCGATGAGTCCAGCCGGAAGCTAAAGTCGCTAACCACTTAGGATCTTTGTCCCCTTGTAGCGAAGATCCTATAAACATCACATCTCACTCTGAACTACCTTAATGAGTTCTATCACTATATCCTTAATTAACTTTCTCTTACTATAGATGTTACGCTCATTTGTTTAACTCAATTCCTTGTTAACTCCAAGTACAATTGAATCCCAAGGTTTTGCCATAGATTCACTCCAACTATTTATTCTAACCTTATATCACCCATGTGTCTATCGGTCTCGATCTGATAAACACCAGTCTTTTGGAACCTTTTCTAACTTAATCTCACTCTAAGTTTACTTAAGTGGGTTTATTGCACATCCTTGTCCTTCCTATTCTATAAACCACAATTTCACAAATCGTTCGGCACTAACCACTGAGTTAAACTTCTAATCTTAACTCTTCATTGAATCTAACAATCCCCCTCACTTATCTCAAATGTCGCACGTGGACTTCTCTCAAGTTACTCAATGGTCTATATCTTTTCGTTCCTCCTAGTCGGGTCCTAAATATCCCACTTGGCTCCTGCACAATGATTCATCCAACAGTCTTCTTGTTTGCAATCTTGTTGCAGATAAGTTTACACCCGTGATTCCAATCTCCTTTAACCCCAAATCTTACTCTTCTATTTTCCTCGTACACAATGTTCTTACTTCCTTCTCGGAGGTAAGCCTCACACATTTAAATCAATATTCCCTCTACGGTCATACTAGTTACTTTAAACCTCGGTGCTAACTTTTCTTTCAAATTGTTATCACTCTCGAGTTCTTAAGTCCTTCTTAGTTCCTAGGCTTTTTGTTTCATATTCTCCACTTAACACTACCTCTACTATTCACCGATTTCTCTTAACTTTACTACGTCTCCCCCTTATAGTAAGTCAGTCGAAATCTTTTTCACGAATTAACAATCGTCCTCAATTGACTAGTCCTTTCATACAATACTTAAGGTTGGTCAAACTTCGCATCTCGAGTATTACCTTTTGTATAACTTTAACCCTTTACTGTCTCGAATTTCGTTAATCTTCCAACCCGAGTAAATACCCTTATCTTCTTCATCGATGTGGGTAAATACGAACACCCCTACTTAATCGCGTCTTCAACGTTGAGTCGTTCTATCATCCTTCAACAATCTATTTAAGCTAACTCCCGAGTGTCACCTTCGTCTAGGTTCTCCCAATTCCTCGTGGATTTAGGTTATTTAAATTCCTGCTATATTTTTCTTATCTACTTGTACGCACTAACGATATCTTGAAAATCTAGAACATTCTCTAGTAAGCCTTACATCTAAACTCCAAATTTCTCCTCTATTGGTTTCATTTTAAACTCTAGGGGTCTGTCAATTAGGGTCTAGTTCCCTTTTATTTAAACCTCACATTCCATAAGTTGTACCTCTCTTTTGGAAATTGGATTTTAAGCGCTCAATTCTCACGGTTATACAGGGTCATGTGCTTTAACGCATAACTCTATCCTTCTTTTATTCGAAGTCTACGTTGTCCCCTCTCTATTCTTAAGCTTATTTCAACCTATTACTCAATTACAATCTCCAAACTTTTAACTCTATTCTATATCTCTACTCTAATATCCTTCGCTCCATTAACTGTCAAACTAAAACTATACCTGAAACAGCTGAAAGTTGGGCAGTTTCCTCTTCTCCAGTCAGGGCAAGCATCTTCGGTGCAACATTTTCCTGATCCCCGCCCGATTGCTCTCTGCCTGGCTTCGGGCAATCCTTGACATAGTGGCCAACCTCTCCACATCGAAAGCACTTACATGTGCCTAATCTACACTTGCCATAGTGTTCCTTCTTGTATTTAGGACACAGGGGTCCCTGAGAAGTTCCTCGTACGTGCTTTCGTCGACTTGATATGATTTCTTCCTTGCCCACCCTCTTCGTGCCCTGATTATTGGGAGTGACTAGTCCTTCGATCCTAGGGTTTTCTCGGTTCGTCAACATCCCCAGCTGACGAGATTGCCTATCTATAAGCTGCGCTTGTCGGTCAATGAGTTGGAATTGTTGGGCAATGACACCCCTCAATAGGTCTATGGTGTCGTCCCTAGCGTCTCTACCTCGGACCATTTTATGGCTCCTATAAAATCAAACAAATAATCCTAAGAAAATTAAAATCAATTAAACTTATAAACATACTTACAGTTGAGGAAGGATGTCCGCGTAGTGGCTGTACAGTCGAGCAGTCTACAGAACCGTTTTTAAAACCCAGGGGCTTTGATACCATAATTTGTAGCGACCCTAACACTGTACCCTTATTTTCCTTATATATTTTTTTTTTACCCTTACAACCCAAGCGGAATTTAAATTGAAATCGAAATCGTTAATACCGTTCGAAAACTATTTTTAGAACCATTTAATTACAACTTTAAAACAATTGAAATAAAACTTAAAACAATTAAAACTAATAAAAACAATCGGCTAACAAATTGGAGGGCATAAGGGACATTTGTCCCAAAATCCATAGGGGCGATCTATCGCCAGTTAAAAAAATTGAGGGGCGATCGATCGCCCATCGGCGATCACTTGTTTTGCCCAGCGATCGCCTCCACCAGGCGATCGCTCGGCAAACGCCCTAGAATTTCTTCCAGGGCTTGACCAGTAGGGGGCGATCGATCGCCCTCCCAGGCGATCGATTGCCAAGCTCCCTGGAATTTTTCCAGGGAGTTGGCCTCCTCTTTTCTTTCTTTCCCTTTCCCCTGCATACCTATACTCCTAACACACACATCACAATTTCTTCAACACAATTTCACCTACATCACAACCATACAATTTCAACATAAACTCACTCGTATATCTCCCATAACCTCACCCAAAACCGACTCAAAACACGTTTAAAATGTAACCCGATTTCATAAAAACAAACCGCGTGGATCCATTTAAAACTAAACGTTTCCCCCTGTTAAAATTACCAAGCAGTTCCATAAAGCTTAAATAAAAACATTAACAAAACATTTTGTAAAACAGTTTACCAAAACATCTATGCATCATTCTGTCAGCTAACCAGAACCAAACATCCTAAAATGTATCAACTATACAATTAAACTATCTAATCCGCCGTTAGCCCAAAATCACCCAAACACCCTCAAAACACATACGTACAACCCCACGGGTCAGGTTAAGCATCGACTGCGCCAGCACACCCCCGCGAGCCATCCTCCATCGACTGCATCACTCCTTGGGTGAAGGGATCTCGTCCTTACCTATGTCAAGATAACCTACACCATACAGACACACTATTAGCTAAAGACTCAGTAAGTTTTCGTAAATGTAAATGCATGCTGTTTAGATGAGTTTCAGAAATCATGCAACATTTTCTTTTCATCACGTCACAGACATATTGTCACCGAGATATCAGCCCGCTAAATGGAGCGGATTCATCCCGCGGTCATACAACCCTTTCTATTTAGCGGAGGGGGGTACATGCTCACATAAACAACAGCCATGCCTGAGCCCCACCTCGCGTGACAAGATAACAGATTACGTAGATTCATTTAGTTTCAGGCGATGTGGTATTGTGACAGACCCCTTTGTGCCTACACAATAGATCGATAGCCCCCTTTCAGGCCACATCACTTTTCATGAAAACATCGTGCGGAAGTTCATTTTTCTATGCTCATTTAAAATCTATGATGCATGAACACGTGCATAACATGACATTCGACATATGTACCATCAAGACAATAAAAAGCATAATCTATATTCAACATATATACCATCAAGACAATAAAAAGCATAATCTATATTCAACATATATACCATCAAGACAATAAAAACACAACCTATAAAAGAACTAATCTTAACTACCCAACCAAGGCATATAAACAAGCAATTCACCAATGATCCTCAACGCGACTTCAACGTACGGTGTAGGCCAATCGGCCCTAGTAAGTCACAAGAACTTACCTGTCGTCCGTAGCGCACTGAGCTCCGTCCACAAGTGTTGTTCGTCTGGGGTAAAACACAACAGTTGTCGTTAAAACGAGATTAAACCGTTAAACATCCAAATTTAACGAAACCTTAACTAAGGTAATTTTCCTAAAATTCTAACTTAGCTTAATGAGGCATTTTTACCGAGCAACCCGCGCTCGTAAATTTCTAAACTCCATTGATGGAGATTCTCAAGCTCCAAATATTCGGTTTTCAACCTAAACACCGTATACACTATAGATTTCGTCCAATAACATTTAATACGTTCAATATACTCACAAATACGGTAATCCTACCAATTTATAACTTTAGACCACGTTTTTCACAAAACCCTAAACGGAACCCTAACCGTGTAACTTCGTAAAAACCAAACAATAACACTCTAAAATAATATATTCATACCTAGGGTCGGGTTTAGAGGAGAAAACGTGAAGGATCGGAGGTCGATCGGAAAGCGTTGGTCGCCGGAATAGAGAAATCACCGCGGGAGGAGAAAATGTTGCCTAGAGGAGGAGTTGCAGAGAGAATCGCGTAAGTGTTAGGGAGGAAGAGAGAAAATGTTGTTTTTAATTTAATTTTGAATTTGCAAATTACAATTCCGCCTTTCCTTTGTTTTTTTATATTAGTTTCGTCTTTTGTTTCGTTAATTAGCTAACGATTCGTTTTCTCCAAATTTTCTTATTTTACCAATATATCCAACTCATTGTCAGGGTCCTTTTAAAACTGTCCGTTTGCAAATCGGACCTCGTTTACTATTTTTACTAAAACTTTCTTTATATTACGATAAACGTAATTCTCGTAAAATTAGCGTTATAACTCCTAAAATTCTCGAAATTTCCTTAAAATTCATATTAATTATTAGGATCGTAATAACACTTTCTGTTTGCAAAACAAACTTGATTTGACATATTTACAAAAATACCATTTATATTAAAATATTAATATCCCGTAAAGCCGGGTATTACAGTTCAAGTTTTCTTTTATTATGTACTCAAAGTTTCTTTTTATTAATTTGTTAAGTTTTCTAATCTTTAGATATTTTCTAGTCTTTAGATGTTTCCTAATTACTTTCTTATTAAATTAAGATAGTTTGCAGTCTATTTAAAGGCATAAACCTTGCAACATTAAAAAAGCGATATACACGATTTTGAATTACTCTTTGTGAGAATTTTTTCTTTAGTTCTTTGTGAAGAACTAGATCTTATTCAAGTCAAAACTTGAAAGATCAACTTGATAGCTTTGGTTCTAACCACAAGTTCGGTTACGGGTCAAGCTCCTTATTTGACAACTGTGGTTCCATCGGCAAGGTTTGATTGGGGTCAAGTTCCTTATACTTGATTTCAAAGGCGTTCCTGAGTTTCTATTCCACATTGTTGAAGGGTCTCAGGTTTCATATATCCGTGGTTCTCATCATTTCATATATCCTTATCTTACACCATCACAGCAACGTATGGTCACTTTCTATAATAAACATATTTACTACGGTAAAAAATGGAGGTCTTTGGGTTAAATTTTTTAGTATGATTAAAATTTCCCTTTGCTCTCAATGTATGAGTTTTCTCTCTTAGTTTGTTAGATTCAAATATGCAAGCATAAACAAGAAAGTAAAGACAGAAGGGAATAAGATTGCAAACAATTACTTAACCTGATTTGACTAAACTGCCTACTTCCGTGCTTCAAGGTTCCTCCTTGAAGATCCTTTTAAAAAACTCTTCTGGTTAGAAGTAATTGATTTTTCAAGTGACAATTGAACCTTGCAACTGTTACAAGGCATCACCCTTCTTGAACTTGTGGGTTTCAATCAAACTTTTTTCGACACTTGAAAGACGTCACTCTTTTTGTTTCCACAATAGATCTTCAAAAATTTGTTGCCCTTTGGAGTTTTTCTAGACAATCCCTCAGTTTGGCTAGGTCTACCACTCACACGTCATTTCCTTTATTGAAATTGTGTAAGTCAACAAGGACTTAACAAACTCGTTAAAACTTATAAACAGCCAATTCCAAAGGTATTTCTAATGAAAAGAAAGATATATAATTTACAATCAAAGTTAATAATAATTGTAATCAACTTAGATATACTCAAACAAGTATATTCAACATCAAAGCAATTCATAATTAACTTAGAAATAAATATTCAATTAATTATTATCATAATCAAAACATTAAGCCTAAATCCTACGAAGCCAAGATTGTATCCAAAGAAATATCAATTCTGCTATATTGCATTCTGAAGAGGCAATCAATCAATATGGGGAGATTAATGCATGAACAAATGTGTCATTGTGTGAGAAAAAAAGACTTTAGCTCAAATTTGATTCCCATCATTAATCACTAATCTATGTAAGTGCGCAAGCATTGCTATAAGTACCAACCAAACTATTGACCTACACGATGGAAGAAGGATCAAGTAGCAGTTCGCATTCACCAGCAGAATGCTGGAGACAATTGCTATTAGTTTAAAGATGCTGGAGTAGTGCTCGAGTTATCAAAAGGTGGAGATTTTGTTAATAATGAGAATGTTACAATTTATGGAGAAGAAGCAAGGGACATTATGGGACTATGTGAGAGGCCATGATGACGAGATGAGGTTATCCTTAAAGGTGGTTTTTGCAAGATCTTGGGAGCTTTATCCAAAGTTCCCTTTGGACATCTTTGAGACCTTTGAAGATTGTGAGAGGACAAGGAAACTTATACAATGAAGCGAGAAGAGTAAAACAGGGATGAAAGCAAATGAATCATAGAGAAAGAGAAACGGGAGGCGCGCATCAAGAAAGTGATTGAGATGATCAAGAAGACTCGGCCAAAACATGTAAGCTCGACCAAGACAAAGCTGAAAGAAAGTGAAGAGTCATTTGTTCAAAAGAGGGAAGTTGTTGTGATCCAAGTAGCAAGAAACAAAAAGTCATCAAGATTGATGAAACTAAGCCTACCGAGTAAAAGAAGGTTGTCTCTAAGAAATCAAAACTAGAGGGCTCATTCTAGGACTAGAGTTTGTCTGTTCTTTGTACATAAACTCTTGTGATGCTTCTTGCATTAGTTCTTCCGCTTCCGGGATAAATTCTCCCGTTTGTGCCTCATAAAAAGAACTAGGAGGTTGATGGATCATTACCCCGATGAATAAATGGTTTTTCTATCTCACACGATGAGTTAAAGAGAAAAACAAAATAAATTGAAACAACTATACATGTATCTTTTGTGCATTGCATATGACGTCACCATGGAATTCATTTTTTACTTTGCATCAAAGGAATAGAAAATATAAGATCTATCAAACCCAAAGGACTAAATGGTCTAATAACCACCCTTCATCTTATTTTGAAGTAATTTTTAAATATTATGATGGCTTCGTTGCTTTATGACCATTTGTTTTCCAGAGCAACCATGAGGGGAGTTCAAGTGACAGGTGAATATTACAACATAAAATTTTAATAATTCGAGAGAATATTGAGATTTTGTGAAATTAAATAGAAAACTATTGCATGTTATTGAATAATTAAAAGAACAATTGTTAGAGAGATATTAAATTACATATTCTCTGTAGATTTGACAAATCTATCTATCATTATACTATAAAACTTGACATTATACATTTATAGTAATTTTATTATGATATAATATTTTTGTACAGTCATAAAAAATGTAAAGTCATAATGTTTACTTTTTGTTCTATCTCTGTTATAGCATCGTTGAAATCTGATTAATACTCTGTGAATTTTTCCTTTGAACTGATGGTTTAGCATGAGTTAAAAATTGGAAGGCACTGTAAGTTTGTTTTCCACACATATTCCCTATTGATTCAAAAAATGATTATATGGTAAGCTTGAAAAGTTTTAGAAAAGTTTTGTTTTAAAGTTGGAGTTTGCTGATAAACCTTTATGGATTTATCTTTGTTGTACTAAGTAAACTGAAGTCTATAGGATTATGCAGGCAAGGTTAGAAAAAGGTGATGTATTGAACAATCTAGGTTTGAGGGAAAATAAAACTACGTGATTTCCAAAATCCACTTTCGACTCAAGTGAGCGTTTTGGATACTCGATTGCACTTAATTAAGAGGGACAGAATGAGGAACTTGTAGCGACCTTTAATACTGTACCTTTTATATTCCCTAATTTCGATACCCTTAAATTCCCATGAAATTTTTCTTTTTTGTACACTAAGTAATTTCGACTTCAAAAGCTTTAATCAACGTCTAACTTATTAAAATTTGTCTTGAAAATCCTTTAAAGAAAACATATTAAATAAAAGAAAACAATTGGCAAGCGATCGCGGGGCAAAGAGGGCATTTTGCCCATAAAATGTATGGCCGATCGATCGGCTGTTGCCAAAAATGTGGGGGCGATCGATCGCCCCCATATCAGGCGATCGATCGCCCTTGGCAATCGATCACCAGCCGATCGATCGCCCCTTTTTGGGCGATCGGTCGGCTACCTCTCTGGAATTAACTAGAGAGGCGCCTTACATATTGCCGATCGATCGGCCACCTTGGCGATCGATCGGCAACCTCTCTGGAATTCGTTCCAGAGAGTTGCTTCAATTCTTTTCTTCCTCTTTCCCCTGTACACTTCACCACACACTCCACAATTCACAATATTTTCCACTGCTTCAACTTCTATTATCATGCATCAACATCTAACGCCATTTAACATAAAACCCTTCAATCCTCATACATTCTTCAATCTTATCGATCACCTAAAACCTACTCAAAACGTATATAAAAACGTAGTAAAATTTCGTGAAAACAAACCTCATGGATCCGTTTAAAACTAAACATTTCCCTATGAAACTTAAGTCACCAAGAAGTTCCAGTAAATAGTTCATAAAACGAGTTTTCCCAAAACATCAAAACATTGATACGTCTACTATCCAGAAACCAAGCATCCTAAAATGGTTCAACTATACAATTCTCCTATCTATTCACTCGTCAGCCCATCTAAATATCCCTAACATTTATCGACGTTTCTAACTATCAAAATCCCAAAATACCTACATGATGTCCCCACGGGTCAAAATATGCGTCGACCTGCTTATACATCGGGTGGAGGAACGTCGTCCTCACCTGTATCGAAGTCACCTACACCATAGAAAATAAACTATGAGCTAAAGGCTCAGTAAATCTACGTAAATATAAATGCATGCTATGCGTGCAAGGTTTGTAAAAACATGCATTTATTTTTCATTATTTAGTTACATAGCGGGAGGTGTCACCGGGGGTTGACTCACCAGATAGAAAGAGCACATCTCGCAGTTAGATAGCCCTTTCTATCTGCAGGGGAGAAAACATGCTCCTCCTCTCAGGACAGCCATGTCTGAACCCCACCCCAACGTGATCGGGATTACATGCATTTCATATCATTTCATTAGCCGTTTCTTTTAATGAAAACATAATGCGGGAAATTCATTTTCTATGCTTTTCAAAAACATGGTGCATGAACATGGATCGTGCAATATAAGTAAAAACATAGAACAATGCATAAAAGAACCTAGGAAAACATTCTAATACACAATCAACCTAAACTACCCATCCTATCTCCCTGAAGCATCTGAATTTACCAAAAACCTCAATCAACAACTACTCTTACGGTGTAGGCCAATCGGCCGAACAAGTCACGAAGACTTACCTCGCGTCCGTTGCAATTTAAGCTCCGTCCACGAGCATTATTCACCTATGGAAATTCACAACAATCGTCATTAAAAGCCGGTCTTAGGAAATCAAATTCTAAAGGCTAACAATGTAACACCCAGATTTACGGGTTTTTGTAAGTTAATATATACTGGCATTTTTGTAAATATGTCAAATCAAGTCAGTTTTATAAAAAGAAAGCATTGTTACGATCCTAATAATTAATAAGGATTTTAAGAAAATTTCGAGAATTTTAGGAGTCGTAACGTTAATTTTACGAGAATTATGTTTCTCGTAATATAAAGGATGTTTTAGTAAAAATAGTAAACAAGGTCCGATTTGCGAACGGACAGTTTTAACAGGACCTTGACAATGAGTTTAAGTTATTGGCGAAATAAGGAAATTTGGAGAGATCGAATCGTTGGTAAAATTAAAGAAACGAAGGACGAAACAAATAGAAAATCAAAGGAAGGGCAAAATAGTGATTTGCAAGTCAAAATTTCAATTAAAACACATGTCTTTCTTCTTCTCCACGTCATTTTCTCCTCTCCCCTGTGATTTCCCTCCTCCGACGAAGCTTCACAGCGATTCTCCATTTCCGACGTCCGTTCTTCCTCCGTCCTTCACGTTTTCTTCCCCAAACTTGATTCTAGGTAAGAATCTATGGTTTTGGAAAGTCTATTCGTAGTTTTCATGAAGTTTAACGGTTAAGGTTTCGTTTAGGATTTTGTGAAAAACGTAGTTTAAAGTTAGAAATCGATAGGTTGTTGTATTGGAGAGTATATTAAACGTATGAAACGTTATTGGACGAAATCTAGAGTATATACAGCGTTTAGGTTGAAAAACGGATATTTGAGGTTTAAGAAATCTCTATTAATGGAGTTTAGAAATTTACGAGCGTGAATTGCTCGATGAAATGTCTCAAATAGTTAAGTTAGAATTTTAGGGAAATTTTCTTAGTTAAGGTTTCGTTAAATTTGGACGTTTAGCGGTTTAAATCTCGTTTTAACGACAACCGTTGTGTTTTGCTTCAAACAAACGACGCTCGTGGACGGAGCTCAAAATTCAGTGCGCACGAGGTAAGTTCTCGTGACTTACTTGGCCGAGTGGCCTACACCGTATGTCGATGTTGCATCAAGGATTTCTGGAGAGTTGTTTGTTTATATGCTTTGGTCGGGTAGATAGGGTTAGTTCTTTTAAAGGTTATGCTTTTTATAGTCTTGATGGTATGTATGATGTTTGTTTATTTTATGTTTATAACTGTTCATGCATCACGTATTTTAAAATAGCATGAAAATGAATTTCTGCACATGTTTAAGAAAATGAAATGAATGAATGTAATGAATCCATGTAATCTGTTATCTGGTTACGCGAGGTGGGGCTCAGGCACGACTGTTATGGGTGCGAGCGTGTACCCCCCCGTTAGGTGAAGAGGGCAGTCCGACCGCGGGATGTGTCCTCTCCATCTAATAGGCTGAGACCTCGGTGACATTCTGTCTGCGATGTAATGAAAAGAAAATGTTGCATGATTTCTGAAACTCATACGCATAGCATGCATTACATTTACGAAACTTGCTAAGATTTTTATCTCATAGTGTGTCTGTATGGTGTAAGTGATATCGAAGTAGGTGAGGACGACGTTCCTCCACCTGATGTACAGGATGGTTGAAGGAGCACGGTTGCGGTGGTGTGCATGGGCAGTCGACGCGCATTTTGACCCGTGGGGGAAATGGTTAGGTATTTTGAGAGTTTTGGGTGAACTGGGATTATTGTGGATTATTGTAGAGTTAGAAACATTTTAGGATGTTGGTTCTGGATAGTGGATAGGATGTGTTTGAATTTCTAAACGTTTTGAAAATGTATTTTGTAAATGTTTGATTTTAGGGAAATGTTACAAACAAAGTCCCTAGCTAAAGAGTATTTCCTAAAACCACAATATATTTCATTGAGGCATTTTATCGAGCAATTCGTGCTCGTGAATCCCTAACCTCCATTAATGGAGTTTTCCAAAGCTCTAATATCCGATTTTTCAACCTAAACACCAAATGCATCCATTATTTCAACTTACTACGCTCAATAATCGTCAATAAGGTGATTACTAACAATTCCTAACAAAATCCGACTATTTCTACGAAAATCCTACGAAACCCTAACCGTTCAACGACCTAAAAATTGAGAACTAAAGCCGGGAAAAGCTAGAATCTCACCTAGAATCGTGATGGGAGAAGAAATCATGAAGAATCGAGTCGCCAGAGGAGGAGCATCGTCGTCGGAAGAGAGAACGCGTGAAGGGGGAAGAAAATCGCCTGGAAAGAAATTTCTCTTTGGAGAAATTTCGTAAGTGTTGGGGAGGAAGAAAGAAATTGCCATTTTTTAATAAAATTGACTTGCCAAATTACCAATTTATCCCTCCTTTTGATTTTCTATTTGTTTCGTTACTTATCTCGTTATTTAGTTAACGATTCGGTTTCTCCAAATTTTCTTATTTCACCATAAATTCCAATTTATTATTAAGGCTCCATTAAAACTTTTCGTTCGCAAAACGAACTTAATTTGACATATTTACAAAAATGTCATTATATATTGAAATAATAAAATCCCCTAAAACCGGGTGTTACAGAACTTCTTCGCATAGTTAAAGCAAAAGATTAATTGCTCTATTTTAGGCTTAATTTTGGCCTTAAAATATAAGCATTCCTTGAACGTGACTTTACTAGGTAACCTCAAAGTGTCGCCGTAATCTTATTTCACTGGTTTGTTGTTGATGTTGAGAAAGATAGGTTCTTGAAACTTTGATTTTAAAGCTGAATTTTTTTATTTTTGTTTGAGTATGCAGAGCTATTTGTTCATGGTTTGCACACACATAAACACACTACTAAGGGAAATGTTTGAAGTGCGAATTTTCAGTGACTCGATCCACTTTTTGATGGGTTTCATTCTTGATATTTGATTGAAAAATATGGAGAGTTGTATTATAATAAAAAAAAAAATCGATGATGTTTGGAAGATATAGAATGGAAAATTACACATTGCAAAAAGAGGTTGCATTACTTGAGGTCAACATTGACTTAAGTTTAGGGGTATGATAACTTTATATTGTAGAGATATTTGGGTATAATTTTGAAAGAAATTAGGTAATTAATTGGGATTTATTTTAGCTAATTTTATGGAAAATAGTAATTTTGCGATAGCATTGTAAGAATTCAAGTTGAATGATAGATTTTGTGATTTAGATTATTTTTATCTTTGGGGTGAGTGACTAACTCAGTAAGAAATCCTATATTATACTTGGATACATATGTAAAACTATTTTTATCACTTTCTTTCAAAACCGTGAACAAATGTAAAAATGCATTGCATTGATTTATATTCAAATTATTATTTCTCGTTTCAAAAGCAGGCTCAACTAGCAAAGGATCTACAAATCATCAATTCCTTAAGTAGCATTTTAAAAGAGGCTCAACAAGTAGTCAGTGTGGTAGGTTTAAAAATATTGCTACATATATCGGCAACTATACATAAACTAAGTCACCACCATTTTCATTAGAAAACAGTCCAAGTGAAAAAAAAAGTCACTCAAGGATCCATCCAGCACACTATCACATAAAGATGACAAACCGTAGATCTTGTCGCACTTCATGAGCCAGAAAGAATGTCAAAATCGGTCAATATTACTTGAATGGTCAGCGAGCAAGCTGTAACACCCGGTTCTATCAAACCAATACTCCATTCTTTCTTTTAAAAAAAATTAATTAATGGCACACTTTAAATGGCAATAATAAAAGTAGGGTTATTGAGTGACTAGGCAAGGGTACAAGAGTAAAATTGAAAATTTCAAATGTAGATAACGTATTTAAGGAAAGAGGGTTGAGTTTAATGCACTGTAGCCGCCACTATTTCCCGATTTTCTCTCTCAGCCTTCAGCTCTCCAGCAGAAACCTCTGGGCGATTTCTTTCTTGCTCGATTCTCTTTCAACTTAGGTACGTTTTTTCTCATTCTCTTGCGTTTTAGCAGTTAGATAACTGAGGGAGTACAATGTGAGGATTTCGAGGATGCTGTAGATGAGAGTAGGTTCGGGTTTTTGGGGATAAATGGGAATGTGCAACCAGTAGAGTTTCAAACTGGTTTCCTCGAACTCTTGATTGATTTTTGGGTGAAGTCTAGTGAAGTTTTGATTAATGTACTGTTACGACTACTAGGTGAGCGAACTTCTAAAGTAGAGCTTACAGCCGAGCGATTTCCAGGAGCCAGGTAAGTGAAGTATTGCTTGTGCCTTCGGGCCTACATCACAAAACAGTAGGATTATGTTTGCTTGAATGTGTTTGTATGTCATGCATCATATTTTGAAAGTATGCGAAAATGAATTTACATGAAATGGCATGGTAAGAAATGAACAGACTGTAACAGACAAGCTATTAAGGGAACTAATCCACCCCTAAACTTATGAAGGGATTTACACTTTGGAAGAAGTGATCCAACTCCCAATTTCACAGGGGGATCTGAACAGTTGTTAAGGGAACTAATCCGCCCTTTAATCGAGAGAGAGGATGCATGACTTTGGGAGAAGTGATCTAACTCCCAATTTCACAGGGGGATCAGATCAGAAACGATGCATATGCAACTGAGATGAGAAAGTAGAAACTGCATGTTTAGGAAATTTATGTTTCAGCATTCCATTTCATTACTGCTTTACTTGCTTAGCATTAGGCTAATTGTAACGACCCCGGCCAGGAGCCGTCACGTGATCATAATCTTTCATTAATCGTTTGCTTGACTTTTACTATTATTGCATTCACTTACTTTTTCTCGTCAGACATTTATGTCGCGTATATTTTTTTTTTTTTCTAAACTGGAAACAGAGACGCCGAACCATTAAGGAAAACGAACCCCTTTCGTGCTCGACTTCCTATACCACGTCGGTTCAAACATTCACAGAGTCGAGCGACTAGGCTCGGTCATCGGTTTCTGGACAAATTCGAGCAGGGAAGAAATGTCCCCAACCCTCTCGGCATGATTCTACTCGGGTTTGCATGGGTTGCATGCGTTGGCAACCCTCAGAAATTTAGTCGTCCGGTCGTCACGTGCAACGCGCGTGACTTGCTTACATCGCCTAATGGAAGAGATCTTCCGGTGGGCACGTGGGCCTCGCGTGCTCAGTTAAAATATCTTCTACATCATCCAGTGACATCCACCGGTCACTAGTCGACAAAGAAACATTTACATCTACCGGTGACGTCATCCGGAAGACTAAACCATCATACAACTATCCTTCGGCATCTGCCGATGACGTCAACCGGAAGACTAAACCATCAAGCAATTAACCTTCGGCATCTGCCGATGACGTCAACCGGAAGACTAAACCATCAAACAATTAACCTTCGGCATCTGCCGATGACGTCAACCGGAAGACTAAACCATCAAACAATTAACCTTCGGCATCTGCCGATGACGTCAGACGTCAACCGGAAGACTAAACCATCAAACAATTAACCTTCGGCATCTGCCGATGACGTCAACCGGAAGACTAAACCATCAAACAATTAACCTTCGGCATCTGCCGATGACGTCAACCGGAAGACTAAACCATCAAACAATTAACCTTCGGCATCTGCCGATGACGTCAACCGGAAGACTAAACCATCAAACAATTAACCTTCGGCATCTGCCGATGACGTCAACCGAAGACTAAACCATCAAACAATTAACCTTCGGCATCTGCCGATGACGTCAACCGGAAGACTAAACCATCAAACAATTAACCTTCGGCATCTGCCGATGACGTCAACCGAAGACTAAACCATCAAACAATTAACCTTCGCATCTGCCGATGACGTCAACCGGAAGACTAAACCATCAAACAATTAACCTTCGGCATCTGCCGATGACGTCAACCGAAGACTAAACCATCAAACAATTAACCTTCGGCATCTGCCGATGACGTCAACCGGAAGACTAAACCATCAAACAATTAACCTTCGGCATCTGCCGATGACGTCAACCGGAAGACTAAACCATCAAACAATTAACCTTCGGCATCTGCCGATGACGTCAACCGGAAGACTAAACCATCAAACAATTAACCTTCGGCATCTGCCGATGACGTCAACCGGAAGACTAAACCATCAAACAATTAACCTTCGGCATCTGCCGATGACGTCAACCGAAGACTAAACCATCAAACAATTAACCTTCGGCATCTGCCGATGACGTCAACCGGAAGACTAAACCATCAAACAATTAACCTTCGGCATCTGCCGATGACGTCAACCGGAAGACTAAACCATCAAACAATTAACCTTCGGCATCTGCCGATGACGTCAACCGGAAGACTAAACCATCAAACAATTAACCTTCGGCATCTGCCGATGACGTCAACCGGAAGACTAAACCATCAAACAATTAACCTTCGGCATCTGCCGATGACGTCAACCGGAAGACTAAACCATCAAACAATTAACCTTCGGCATCTGCCGATGACGTCAACCGGAAGACTAAACCATCAAACAATTAACCTTCGGCATCTGCCGATGACGTCAACCGGAAGACTAAACCATCAAACAATTAACCTTCGGCATCTGCCGATGACGTCAACCGGAAGACTAAACCATCAAACAATTAACCTTCGGCATCTGCCGATGACGTCAACCGGAAGACTAAACCATCAAACAATTAACCTTCGGCATCTGCCGATGACGTCAACCGGAAGACTAAACCATCAAACAATTAACCTTCGGCATCTGCCGATGACGTCAACCGGAAGACTAAACCATCAAACAATTAACCTTCGGCATCTGCCGATGACGTCAACCGGAAGACTAAACCATCAAACAATTAACCTTCGGCATCTGCCGATGACGTCAACCGGAAGACTAAACCATCAAACAATTAACCTTCGGCATCTGCCGATGACGTCAACCGGAAGACTAAACCATCAAACAATTAACCTTCGGCATCTAGACGCAGCGGAAGACTGCCTCATCCAGCTTCCGTCTTACGGTAGAGAACACTAAATCATCAAATGACTCCTTCCAACAGAAAGAAAACACAACTCTTTCAAAATGCATATAGCGGAAGACTTAAGCAACAGATCATTTATAAATCTATATAATCATCCCTGACTCAGTGATCCACTAGACAGTTTCAAAGCTCAAACGTTTTAAAATCATCTCATCCTACTTAAGCTACCATATCCTTTAACATACTGTAACATAAGAGTCTTAACCAGGGGTCATAAATCGCCTCTCCAGTCCCGCATGTCACCTTGAGCATCCTCCAGCAACCAGCCTTAAGCATCCTCTTTGAACATAACATCCTCACCTGAACCTTCTTCACCTACACCATAAGGTTTAACTATAAGCCTAATGCTTAGTAAGGAATGCCTGCTGACAGATATACCTGAGTACACAATTTAATGAGACATAAGTTTCACAAACCATCTTCATTCATGTTCATCTTTATCATTTAGGAGGAGACAGGGTACATAGTCATTGCCTATCGCGGCAGTCATACATAATCATTTGCCTATCGCGGCACTCATAATACATCACTCGGCCTCCCCAGTGGGAGAATTTGCGAGCCATACATATCATTAACTCGGCCTCCACCAGTGGGAGATTTCGCGAGTCATACATATCATTAACTCGGCCTCCACCAGTGGGAGATTTCGCGAGTCATACATAACATAGTCTTTTCCCCGTTCTGCACTTAATCATGGTTACATTTACTTTTCATGTTCTCAACTTAATCATAAACGTGGACATAATGCATAGACATGAGGTTCATAGAGAGAAATCATATCATAAGGACAAGCATAACATCTCGTAACCTATCATCTTCTTACTCCCAATTCTTCATGTCATAGTAATAACTAATCATAGTCAACAGACTAACATCTCAATGATTTCCTAATACCCTTGCGGTGTAGGGCCCTAGTGGCCGGAAACCTTAATACATTCACTTACCTGGATTCCTTAGCAATCCGAACTTCCTCTCTTTAACTTCTTCACCTACAACATGTACATTACAGTAGTTAAAACAAAGTCCTAATAGTCCTAATCATAAACCATCCTAGGATCTAATAGCTAAAGTCATTCCGATTCCTCTGTTTGACACACTGCAGTCTGAAATCCGAAACTAGGTGGACAGGTTTTACCATTGATTAAATCCGAGTTGGTTACTTAAAATGCTCAGAATCGATTCGGGATGACATTTCTACTCCTAGATTTTAAAAGGTCTTAAACTACTCGGCCACTGCTAAAAAAATATCCGAACTCTGTGCCGAGCTGAAAACAGAGCTCTATTTACTAATGAATGACTACATTGTCCATTTCATACCTCGGGTGTGGATTTGCAGAGAAGAGCAAGCTCGAAACCAGCCGTCGGTAAAGGGAAGTTCTTGTAGCCGAGTGCAAGAACTTGGGAAAGAAGGGATCGCCGAGAGAGAATGTCGGCTACAGTGGTAATAAATGAGGTTTAAGGTTTCCATTTCCTATTTATACTAAATCCATCGATTTTAAATTACAAAACTGCCACCCGACCTAGTTTTACTTAATTTGTAATAATTTATCTTAACATTAAATTTAAATCATAAGGGTTAAATAAGAGGGTGACAATGAAAATGGTCAGAAAATCACCTGGCCGAAATGTCGGGTGTTACATCCACCCCTCCTTAAACAAAATTTTCGTCCTCGAAAATTGCTCAAGCAAATAACTTAGGATATTTGTCCAACATCTCCTGCTGTCTTTCCCATGTGGCTTCTTCAATGCCGTGATTTGTCCATAAAACTTTCACCAATGGGATCTCTTTGTTTCTCAGAGTCTTGACTGCATATTCCAAAATCTGTATTGGTTTCTCCTCATATTCCAGTGTCGGCTCTAAACCAATATCCGATGGCTGGATGACCTGCATCGGATCACGCATGCACTTCCTTAACATTGACACATGGAAGACATTATGAACTTTATCCAACGATGGGGGCAGTTGCAGTCTGTAAGCTGTACTCCTGATTTTTGCCAAGACAGGGAAGGGTCCAATAAATCTAGGATTAAGTTTTCCCTTCTTGCCGAATCTTAAGACTCCTTTAAATGGTGACACCTTTAAGAATACTTCATCTCCTACTGAAAACTCGAGTTCCCTTCTCCTTTGATCTGCATAACACTTCTGCCGGCTTTGTGCAGTCATCATTCTTTTCCGAATAGTTGCAATCTTATCTGACATTTGCTGCAGAATATCAGGTCCAAGAAGTTTCGTTTCACCAACCTCGTCCCAATAAAGAGGTGACCTACATTTCCTACCATACAGAGCTTCATATGGTGCCATATCAATGGTGGACTGATAACTGTTATTGTAGGAGAACTCAACCAGAGGTAAATGTCTACTCCAAGTTGTCTGAAAGTCAAGTACACATGCTCTCAACATATCTTCGAGTATTTGAATCGTCCTTTCTGATTGGCCATCGGTCTGCGGGTGAAAAGCTGTGCTGAAAGATAACTTTGTACCTAATGTACCTTGCAAACTTTTCCAGAATCGAGAGGTGAACCTGGGGTCACGGTCAGAGACAATGGATACAGGGATCCCATGCAACCTAATAATTTCCTGAACATAAAGATCAGCAAATTGGTCCATCGTATAGGTGGTCCTTACAGGTAAGAAATGGGCTGATTTCGTCAGTCTATCCACCACAACCCAAATACAATCATGTCCTTTTGTCGTCTTAGGTAGTGCTACAACAAAATCCATAGCTATATGTTCCCACTTCCATTCGGGAATAGGCAACGGCTGAAGAGTACCTCCTGGACGTTGGTGCTCGGCCTTGACTTGTTGGCATACTAAACAGGACTCTACATACTTAGCAACATCCCTTTTTAGGTTAGGCCACCAGTACTGTAACTTCAGGTCTCGGTACATCTTGGTGCAGCCAGGATGTACAGAAAAGGAAGAGGAGTGCGCCTCAGCCAAGATCAACTTACGCAAATCCACATCATTAGGAATGCACCACCGATTCCTAAACCTCAGGATTCCATCCTTGGAGAGACTGAACTCGGAGGTGGTGTCCTTCAACTTATTCATCATGCTGATGTTTTCCTCAGAATCCCTCTGTTGTGCATCCTTGATCTTTTCCAAAATTGTTGGTTGGATAGTTAACTCAGCGAGCAAGACTGATAACTCTGGAACTATCTCCAAGTCAAATTTCTGAACTTCTGTTCTTAAGGGTATAGACATGGTTGAAACCACGGGCTGCATTGTTG
Source organism: Begonia masoniana (assembly GCA_022432975.1). Lineage (NCBI taxonomy): Eukaryota > Viridiplantae > Streptophyta > Magnoliopsida > Cucurbitales > Begoniaceae > Begonia > Begonia masoniana. Next base: position 26,328,695 of record CM039508.1, on the reverse strand, counting down.
TTGACATCCTACTCAATGCATCAGCTACAGAGTTAGCCTTCCCGGGGTGATACTTGATCTCAAAATCGTAATCCTTGACAAACTCCAACCAACGTCTCTGTCTCATGTTCAATTCCTTCTGTGTGAAGAGGTACTTTAGACTTTTATGGTCAGAAAACACCTCACATTGCTGTCCATATAAATAGTGTCTCTAAATCTTCAAGGCAAAAACAACAGCAGCTAATTCTAGATCATGAGTGGGGTAATTTTGCTCGTAACTCTTTAGCTGCCTAGAAGCATACGCTATAACTTTACCCTCTTGCATCAGAACACAACCTAAACCGACTTTAGACGCGTCACAGTAAACACTAAATTTTCCTTCTTCGATTGGGAGGGTCAATACAGGGGCTGTTGTTAACTTCAGTTTTAACGTCTGGAAGCTATCTTCACAGGCTTCAGTCCAAGAATACTTAATGTCCTTCTTTGTCAAACTCGTCAGAGGTTTAGCTATCATGGAAAATCCCTTGATGAACTTCCTGTAATAGCCTGCCAATCCAAGGAAGCTGCGGACTTCGCTGGCATTCTTAGGTTGAGGCCAATCCTCTACTGCCTGAATTTTGGTCGGGTCCACAGATATGCCATTAGCAGAAACTACATGGCCAAGGAAATTAACCTTATCTAACCAAAACTCACACTTAGACAGCTTGGCATAAAGTTGATGCTCCTTCAATGTCGTCAAAACTACTTTCAAATGTTCTTCATGGTCAGCCATAGTTCGGGAGTATATCAAGATATCATCTATGAATACAATCACAAACTTATCTAAATATTCACGAAACACACGGTTCATTAAATCCATGAAAGCTGCAGGGGCGTTTGTCAATCCAAACGACATGACTAAGAATTCATAATGTCCATAGCGGGTTCTGAAGGCTGTCTTTGGTATATCTCCTTCTTTAACCTTCAGTTGGTAATAACCCGATCGTAAATCTATCTTTGAAAATACCTTAGCTCCTTGCAATTGATCAAACAAATCATCAATCCTAGGTAAGGGGTACCTATTCTTGATTGTCAACTTATTTAGTTCCCTGTAGTCTATGCACATTCTAAGAGAACCATCTTTCTTCCTTACAAATAAAACTGGTGCACCCCAAGGAGAACTACTGGGGCGAATAAATCCCTTGTCAACCAATTCCTGCAGTTGGACCTTCAATTCTTTCAACTCAACAGGTGCCATACGGTAAGGATTCTTGGATACAGGTGATGCCTCAGGGTATGTATCAATTACAAATTCTATTTCCCTATCAGGTGGTATACCCGGTAAGTCATCTAAGAATGCCTCGGGGAACTCCCGGACTATAGGAATGTCCTGCAGCTCAATTTTATTCTTCACCCGATCATCTATTACACTAGCCAGGTAGCTCTCACATCAACATCTCAGCATTCGGTATATTTCTAGTGAGGATATAATTGGTATCTTACTTATTTTAGGAATAGCTTGGAAGGAATAATGGTTATCATTTGGGGGTCTAAAATCAACTATTCCAGATCTACAACTTATCGTGGCATGATGTCTAAATAACCAATCCATCCCTAATATCACTTCATACCCTTTTATGTCAATGACAATTAATTCTGCATAGAGATTCTTATCCCCTAAGGACACGACGTCACCCTTAACAATCTGTTCTGAATGTAGGGATTTCCCTGATGGTAACACAACACTATATGACCTTTCAGCTGGTAAAGGTCCTATGTTATGTTTGCATACAAACAAGGTTGATATAAACGAGTGTGTGGCCCCTGTATCTATGAGTGTATAAGCGGAAAAACCACAGATCATGATGGTACCTGATATGACTGTATGCTGAACAGCTCCCTCATCTTCCATCAACGCATACACTCTGGGTACAACCCTTGCACGGTTCGGGTCTGGCGGCATGGGGCAGTCTCTGACTAGGTGTCCGGTCTTGTCACACCTGAAACAGCGGCCAGAAAGCAACTTGCACTCACCAGGGTGGTCCCTCTGACATGTAGGGCACAGAGGTGCCAAAGGTCTCTTTCCTTTTCCCTGGTCATCACTCTGATTGAGGGGCCTCTTTATTCCATGCTGTTGTTGCTGTGGTCCCCTGTTCTGACGCGGCTGCCAACCCTTGTTCTGACGTGGTGGTGGCTGAGTGTCTTTCATGAGTTTCTTTGGCTGTTCGCACTGTGCATATGCTGTCATTTCTGCCTCTTCTAGCTCCAAGGCCTTAGCCGTCACATCCCCATAAGGTACATTATGTATCCCAGCGGTCTTCACTTTCATGTACAGACTTGGCTTCAGTCCTTGAACAAATTGGTAAATCTTATCTTCCTCATCCTCAATCATACGGGGAGCAAACCGTGATAAAGTATCAAATTCACATATATAATCCGTCACAGAGCCAGTTTGTCGTAGATTCATGAACTCCTTCTTCTTGTTGGCCCGAACGGTCCTATTGAAGTACTTGTCAAAGAAGGCAGTCTTGAACATCCCCCAGGTCATAGCTTCGGCATTAGCGGTGCTCTGGATCGAGTCTCACCAATGCCTTGCACTTAACTCCAAATGAAAGACAGCATAGGTGACCTTATCCCCTTCGTCAACCTTTGCATACATAAACATGTCTTCTATCTTTCGAATTCACTCCTCAGCATGAATAGGATCTGAGACATACCCATTAAACACCGGGGGTCGAAGCCGATGAAAACGTTCACCCCCATGGTCATGAATTGTGTTAGTACTGGAGTTGCCTTGTTCTTCCCTAGCTGTAATCAGTCGTTCTATCTGGTGAGATTGGCGCATGACTAACTCAGTCAATTGAGCAATAGCATTGTTATCCATATTGGTCTCTCTCTGTTGACCTCTAACCATCTTGGGATTCCTAGACAAATCATTACAGACATAACTTAACTTAATGACATACATGAAATCATAAACACTTACAGTTGCTGAGGTGTGCTCAAGTGACAGTCAGTGCTGGAAGGCAGTCTGCAGAATCAGTTTTAGAACCTGGTTTTGCTTTGATACCACAATTGTAACGACCCCGGCCAGGAGCCGTCACGTGATCATAATCTTTCATTAATCGTTTGCTTGACTTTTACTATTATTGCATTCACTTACTTTTTCTCGTCAGACATTTACGTCGCGTATATTTTTTTTTTTTCTAAACTGGAAACAGAGATGCCGAACCATTAAGGAAAACGAACCCCTTTCGTGCTCGACTTCCTATACCACGTCGGTTCAAACATTCACAGAGTCGAGCGACTAGGCTCGGTCATCGGTTTCTGGACAAATTCGAGCAGGGAAGAAATGTCCCCAACCCTCTCGGCATGATTCTACTCGGGTTTGCATGGGTTGCATGCGTTGGCAACCCTCAGAAATTTAGTCGTCCGGTCGTCACGTGCAACGCGCGTGACTTGCTTACATTGCCTAATGGAAGAGATCTTCCGGTGGGCACGTGGGCCTCGCGTGCTCAGTTAAAATATCTTCTACATCATCCAGTGACATCCACCGGTCACTAGTCGACAAAGAAACATTTACATCTACCGGTGACGTCATCCGGAAGACTAAACCATCATACAACTATCCTTCGGCATCTGCCGATGACGTCATCTGCCGATGACGTCAACCGGAAGACTAAACATCAAGCAATTACCTTCGGCATCTGCCGATGAGTCAACCGGAAGACTAAACCATCAAACAATAACCTTCGGCATCTGCCGATTGACGTCAACCGGAAGACTAAACCATCAAACAATTAACCTTCGGCATCTGCGATGACGTCAACCGGAAGACTAAACATCAAACAATTAACCTTCGGCATCTGCCGATGACGTCAACCGAAGACTAAACCATCAACAATTAACCTTCGGCATCTGCCGATGACGTCACCGGAAGACTAAACCATCAAACAATTAACCTTCGGCATCTGCCGATGACGTCAACCGAAGACTAAACCATCAACAATTAACCTTCGGCATCTGCCGATGACGTCAACCGAAGACTAAACCATCAAACAATTAACCTTCGGCATCTGCCGATGACGTCACCGGAAGACTAAACCATCAACAATTAACCTTCGGCATCTGCCGATGACGTCACCGGAAGACTAAACCATCAAACAATTAACCTTCGGCATCTGCCGATGACGTCAACCGAAGACTAAACCATCAAACAATTAACCTTCGGCATCTGCCGATGACGTCACCGGAAGACTAAACCATCAAACAATTAACCTTCGGCATCTGCCGATGACGTCACCGGAAGACTAAACCATCAAACAATTAACCTTCGGCATCTGCCGATGACGTCACCGGAAGACTAAACCATCAAACAATTAACCTTCGGCATCTGCCGATGACGTCAACCGAAGACTAAACCATCAAACAATTAACCTTCGGCATCTGCCGATGACGTCACCGGAAGACTAAACCATCAAACAATTAACCTTCGGCATCTGCCGATGACGTCACCGGAAGACTAAACCATCAAACAATTAACCTTCGGCATCTGCCGATGACGTCAACCGAAGACTAAACCATCAAGCAATTAACCTTCGGCATCTGCCGATGACGTCACCGGAAGACTAAACCATCAAACAATTAACCTTCGGCATCTGCCGATGACGTCAACCGAAGACTAAACCATCAAACAATTAACCTTCGGCATCTGCCGATGACGTCAACCGGAAGACTAAACCATCAAACAATTAACCTTCGGCATCTGCCGATGACGTCAACCGGAAGACTAAACCATCAAACAATTAACCTTCGGCATCTGCCGATGACGTCAGCCGGAAGACTGCCTCATCCAGCTTCCGTCTTACGGTAGAGAACACTAAATCATCAAATGACTCCTTCCAACAGAAAGAAAACACAACTCTTTCAAAATGCATATAGCGGAAGACTTAAGCAACAGATCATTTATAAATCTATATAATCATTCCCTGACTCAGTGATCCACTAGACAGTTTCAAAGCTCAACGTTTTAAAATAATCTCATCCTACTTAAGCTACCATATCCTTTAACATACTGTAACATAAGAGTCTTAACCAGGGGTCATAAATCGCCTCTCCAGTCCCGCACTGTCACCTTGAGCATCCTCCAGCAACCAGCCTTAAGCATCCTCTTTGAACATAACATCCTCACCTGAACCTTCTTCACCTACACCATAAGGTTTAACTATAAGCCTAATGCTTAGTAAGGAATGCATGCTGACAGATATACATGAGTACACAATTTAATGAGACATAAGTTCACAAACCATTCTTCATTCATGTTCATCTTTATCATTTACATAACATGTATTAAGGCAGGGAACGAGGGAGGAAGACAGGGGTACATAGTCATTTGCCTATCGCGGCAGTCATACATAATCATTTGCCTATCGCGGCAATCATAATACATCACTCGGCCTCCCCCAGTGGGAGAATTTGCGAGCCATACATATCATTAACTCGGCCTCCACCAGTGGGAGATTTCGCGAGTCATACATATCATTAACTCGGCCTCCACCAGTGGGAGATTTCGCGAGTCATACATAACATAGTCTTTTCCCCGTTCTGCACTTAATCATGGTTACATTTACTTTTCATGTTCTCAACTTAATCATAAACGTGGACATAATGCATAGACATGAGGTTCATAGAGAGAAATCATATCATAAGGACAAGCATAACATCTCGTAACCTATCATCTTCTTACTCCCAATTCTTCATGTCATAGTAATAACTAATCATAGTCAACAGACTAACATCTCAATGATTTCCTAATACCCTTGCGGTGTAGGGCCCTAGTGGCCGGAAACCTTAATACATTCACTTACCTGGATTCCTTAGCAATCCGAACTTCCTCTCTTTAACTTCTTCACCTACAACATGTACATTACAGTAGTTAAAACAAAGTCCTAATAGTCCTAATCATAAACCATCATAGGATCTAATAGCTAAAGTCATTCCGATTCCTCTGTTTGACACACTGCAGTCTGAAATCCGAAACTAGGTGGACAGGTTTTACCATTGATTAAATCCAAGTTGGTTACTTAAAATGCTCAGAATCGATTCGGGATGACATTTCTACTCCTAGATTTTAAAAGGTCTTAAACTACTCGGCCACTGCTAAAAAAATATCCGAACTCTGTGCCGAGCTGAAAACAGAGCTCTATTTACTAATGAATGACTACATTGTCCATTTCATACCTCGGGTGTGGATTTGCAGAGAAGAGCAAGCTCGAAACCAGCCGTCGGTAAAGGGAAGTTCTGGTAGCCGAGAGCAAGAACTTGGGAAAGAAGGGATCGCCGAGAGGGAATGTCGGCTACAGTGGTAATAAATGAGTTTAAGGTTTCCATTTCCTATTTATACTAAATCCATCAATTTTAAATTACAAAACTGCCACCCGACCTAGTTTTACTTAACTTGTAATAATTTATCTTAACATTAAATTTAAATCATAAGGGTTAAATAAGAGGGTGACAATGAAAATGGTCAGAAAATCACCTGGCCGAAATGTCGGGTGTTACACTAATAGATGAGTTTTGTGATGTAGGTGAAGAAGTGACAGCAGGTGTGTTCACTGAGTTTGCTGAGGACTAGACTGGTTGGACGAGTGCATCTATGTAACAATCTGGCAGCTAATGTGGCGGTTTAACTGATGTCAGTAGGTGTGAAGGTTTAGTTGACAATTATTCAATTTGAGTATGTTGTGAGTTTCTATGACAGTGGTAGTTTTGATGTTTGAATTAAATTTGAGACTTTTCTGATAATGATACTCTGTTGGATTTAATAGTGGTGTTTACTAAAGTTTGGAGTAATACACGGATTTAAATAGTTTTGAACGATTTTTTAGTAAAATGCTCAAGTTCTTTTTGGTAGTCAGAGTTTTCTTTGTGTAGAGAGAAAATGCTCGATAAGCTGCTATATTTAGCTGTTGTTCTGTTGCCATCGGATGATGTCTTCAGTAAATCCATCGGATGATGTAGGAAGAAATTTGTCGTTTTGTGATCGGGTGATGTCGAGTATTAAATCCATCAGATGATGTAGGAAGAAATTTGTCGTTTTGTGATCAGGTGATGTCGAGTATTAAATCCATCAGATAATGTAGGATGTAATTTGTCGTTTTGTGATCGGGTGATGTGGAGTATTATAACTATCGGATGAAGTAGGAAGTAATTTTGTCGTTTAGTGATCGATATATGTAGTTTATTCTATCAGAAGAAGTGAATGAGAGATTTTTGTTGTTTTGCCATCGGATGATGCGAGTAAGAGTCTTTTGTCGTTTTGCGATCGGCAGAGGCTGGATGGATGATTCATCCGACTAACATCATCGGTAGATGCGAGTAGCAAAACTTGTCATTTTGCGATCGGCTGAAGCTGGAAGAATGATTCCTCTGGCTGACGTCATCGGTGGAAACCTTCAGTTTTGTTTCTGCCGTTTTTCGTTGACTTTGTTCAGCGGCAGATGCGTTTGACTTTTACAAATTTTGAGTATTTCACACTTAAGCCTTCATTTCTTTTGCCCGAATTATTTCTTAATATTTTAATTGATTATTCAAACACTGTTTTATAGTTTTACTTAACTTTGCCTTGCTCAAAGATTTTCCGCTGCAAGTTCTTTTTATGTTTTTAGCAAGTGTTCAAATTTGACTTTCGAGCGAAGTTTTAAACTCGATTCAAAATTTCTTAGTTATGTTCGGGTTTATGAGTAACAAACTGGGTTCAGAAAACTCGGGGTGTTACAGTATGGTATCAGAGACATTTAGTTAAACCGTTCAAAAGATTACTCATCAGTGCCAATCGTTGCATGGAAGTACTTCAACAACTGTAAGTGTTTATGTTAACCTTAGCTAATAAATATTTGAGAGTGTAATTAACCCTATACAGGAATTTAGTACAATGGCCAGACGCCCAGGGAGACCTAAAGTGCCAAGAGAAATGCCAAATGTGAGAGGTGATGAGGAGCCTAGTGTGATTAGGCAGCTGACAGATTTAGTGCGTCAGCAAACAGATTTAGTGCGCCAACAGTCTGATCAACTAGGAGTACTGTTGAACCGAGAAGTACAAGGAAGTGCCAACTCGGGTTCTAGCAATGAACATTCTGGAGATAGATTCCGGAGACTAAGACTACCCACGTTTGATGGACAGTCATCTGATCCAGTTATTGCTGAAGGATGGCTTAGGAAGATTGAAAGTATGTTTAGGTGCGCCAACATTGGAGAAGGAGACAAGGTCACGTTGGCAACATTTCACTTGGCTGGTGAAGCTCAACTCTGGTGGGAAACAATAGAGACCACCACTGATGTTTTGGCGATGCCTTGGTCACAATTCAAGGACATTTTCTATGAGAAGTATTTTAACAGCACTGTCCAGACCGCGAAGAAGTTAGAGTTTCTGAACTTAAAGCAGACAGGGTCTGTGGCCGAGTATAGTAGGCAGTTCGAGTCCCTGTCCAGGTTTGCTGGACATTTTGCTCACAAGGACGAGGATAAGGTGTTCAAATTTGTGCATGGACTGAAGCCAGAAATCTACCGAGGAGTTAAATTTTGTGGTATTAAAAGGCTTAACATTCAGCGAAGTTGTGTCCACTGCTCTGGAAGTGGAAGAAGCTGAAAGGAAGTGTGCTGGACCAAAGGAGGTCCCACAAAGGTTTATCCAGCCACACCAACAAAGAGAAATGAAGAGGCCAAGTGAAGGCAAGAATAGCCAAGGAACAGGAGGGAAGATACAGAATGCCAGAAAATTTCCCTAGTGTCCTAAGTGTTTGAAGAACCACCCGGGCGAGTGCAGATTGGGCTTTGGGAAGTGCTTCAACTGTGAGGAGGTTGGACACACGATCAAAGAATGCCCGAAGCCTAGGATCACCAGATGCTACAATTGTAACAAGGTCGGCCATATTAGCAGAGACTGCCCAGTTCCTAAGAATGGCCCTGCTGTGATTAAACCGAGAATATTCTCCATGATGGAGTCAGGTGAGGAACAGCCCGCTGTTGTGTCAGGTACTATATTGATCAACTCTGTGTCTTCTTTTACTTTAATAGATTCTGGTGCGACGCATTCATTTATAGCATCTGCATTTGCTATTAAGTTAGATGTACAGTTTACCTCTTCCATGCATGTGTTCAGTGTTGCATTACCCACTGGTGAACGCATGCACTCTAACCAAGTGATGCTTGACAGTGATGTGTTAGTAGGGAACGCAAGTTTACCTGCTGATCTCATTATTATGGATATAACGGGATTTGATGTAATCCTAGGAATGGACTGGTTGTTTAAATACCACGCCGCAATTGATTGTAGGACTGGAATAGTTAGTTTCCAACCCCCTGGTAGTTTGAAACATACCTTTCAAGCTTCAAAGAAGAGTAAGGAAATATCTGTGATGACTTCTATTAACACTAGACCTTCCCCATATGGAGAGTACTTGTATTTCTTAGCTAGCGTTTTAGACACACAACATGTAGAAAAAGCAAATCCTCAAAATGTCTTAATTGTCCAAGACTTCCCTGAAGTATTTTTAGATGACCTTCCTGGTTTACCACCAAATAAGGAAATTGAATTCGTTGTGGGTGTTTACCCCGGCGCCGAGCCTGTGTCTAAAAATCCATATAGACTAGCACCAACAGAACTTAAAGAATTAAAGAAGCAGTTGGAGGATCTGTTGGAGAAAGGGTTCATACGCCCAAGCTTTTCACCGTGGGGTGCACCTGTCCTTTTTGTCAAAAAGAAAGATGGATCAATGCGAATGTGCATTGATTATAGGGAATTGAACAAGTTAACTGTCAAGAACAAGTATCCACTGCCTAGAATCGATAATTTATTTGACCAGCTTAATTGTGCAGGTGTTTTCTCTAAGATTGACCTTAGGTCAAGTTATTACCAATTGAAAGTCAAAACTGAGGATATCCTTAAGACAGCTTTTTGCACAAGATATGGACATTTCGAGTTTTTGGTTATGTCCTTTGGATTGACAAATGCACCAGCAGCCTTTATGGATCTTATGAATAGGGTGTTTCATGAATACTTAGATAAATTTGTCATAGTGTTTATTGATGACATTCTGATCTATTCTCGTACTAAGGATGAGCATGCAAGGCATTTGAGTTTGGTGTTAGGAGTACTTAGACAGCACCAACTTTATGCTAAGTTTTCCAAATGTGAGTTTTGGTTGGACAGAGTTCACTTTCTAGGTCACGTGATCTCTGGAGATGGAATATCTGTCGATCCAGCCAAGGTTCATGCAGTTAAGGAGTGGCCCCAACCAAAGAATGCTACAGATATTCGGAGTTTCCTGGGGTTAGCAGGATACTACAGGAAATTTATTGAAGGATTCTCAAAGATTGCTACACCCCTCACTCGGCTAACTAGGAAAAACATTAAGTATGCTTGGACAGAGGAGTGTGAATCCGGTTTCCAGACTTTGAAACAGAAACTGACCAATGCTCCAATTTTGACCCTTCCTGTTGAAAATGGTAAATTTAGTTTTTATTTTGATGCTTCCAAGATTGGTCTTGGATGTGTGTTGATGCAAGATAGTAAGGTAATAGCTTATGCTTCTAGACAGTTGAAAACACATGAGAAGAATTACCCTACACATGACCTGGAATTAGCTGCAGTGGTGTTTGCACTTAAGATTTGGAGGCATTACTTGTATGGACAATCTTGTGAGATATTTTCAGATCATAAGAGCCTGAAGTATATCTTCACCCAGAAGGAATTAAATATGAGGCAACGTCGATGGTTGGAATTTGTAAAGGACTATGACTTTGAGATTAAATATCATACTGGCAAAGCAAATGTTGTGGTAGATGCCTTGAGTAGAGTAACAACATTGACCCCAACTGTGATTTTCAACATGCCATTAGCCTTAGAAACTGAATTCCAAAGGTTTAATCTAGAAGTAGTATCCAGTGTATCAGCTATACTCTCAGCCATAACCCTAAAGCCTATTATTCTGGAGAAAATAAAGGACAGACGAATGATGACGAGTGTAACAAGTACAAGTTAAGCATGGGTTCTACGGACAAATCAAATTTTAACTATTCTGTTGATGGAATCCTTAAGTTTAGAAATAGATGGTTTGTTCCTGCCATTAAAGAACTTCGAGATGAGATTCTTTCTGAAGCACATTCTTCTCGATTTTCTGTTCACCCTGGGAGTACAAAGATGTACAAGGATCTTCAACAGCATTATTGGTAGCCAAGTATGAAAAGGAGTGTGGCAGAGTATGTAGGATCATATTTGTGTTGTCAGCAGATTAAAGATGAGCATCAGAGACCCTCAGGAACATTTCAACCTTTACCAGTTCCTGAATGGAAATGGGAACAAATAACGATGGACTTTGTTGTGGGATTGCCTAGAACAGCAAAAGGACATAATGCTATCTGGGTGATAGTTGATCGATTAACTAAATCTGCCTACTTTCTGCCTATAAAGATGACATACTCGATGGATCAGCTTGCTGAATTGTATGTGCAAGAGATTGTTAGGATACATGGGGTTCCAGGTACCATAGTGTCAAATCGGGATTCTAGATTCACATCTAAGTTCTGGAAGAGTTTGTACAAGGCTATGGGTACGCAGCTTAATTTCAGTACAGCTTTTCACCCTCAAACAGATGGACAATCCAAGAGAACTATTCAGACCTTAGAAGATATGCTCCGTGCATGTGTATTAGAATTTCAAGGATCTTGGAGTAAATATTTATCACTAGTGGAGTTTTCCTATAATAACAGTTTTCAGGCAACAATAGGAATGGCACCGTATGAAGCATTATATGGACGAAAATGCAGATCACCTTTGTACTGGGATGAAGTTGGTGAAGCGCAGTTGCTTGGCCCTGACATTGTGCAACAAACCGTTAAGAAGGTTGCCCTCATCCGACAGAGAATTTTGGCAACTCAGAGCCGACAGAAAAGTTATGCAGATTGCAGGCGTAGAGAATTGGAGTTTGAGGTAGGTGATGAAGTTTTTCTCAAGGTGTCACCATTTAAAGGAGTTGTGAGATTTGGAAAGAGAGGCAAGTTGAACCCCAGATTTATTGGACCATTCTCAAACTTGAAAAGAATTGGGAAGACAGCCTACCAGTTACAGCTACCAACCTCTTTGGAAGGAATCCATAATGTGTTCCATGTTTCCATGTTGAAGAAGTGTATGCGGAATCCAACTCAGGTTGTGGAACAACAGAACATTGAAGTTCATCCCACTCTTACCTATGAGGAGAAACCAGTAAGAATCTTGGATTTAGCAGTGAAGGTATTGCGCAACAAAGAGGTTCCACTAGTGAAAGTATTATGGAACAACCAGAACATGAAGGAGACAACTTTGGAGCGCCAGCAAGACATGATGGACCAACATCCAGAATTATTCAGGTACTGAATTTTGAGGACAAAATTCTTTTAAGGAGGGTAGATTGTAACACCCGGTTCTATCAAACCAATACTCCATTCCTTCTTTAAAAAAAAATTAATTAATGACACACTTTAAATGGCAATAATAAAAGTAGGGTTATTGAGTGACTAAGCAAGGGCACAAGAGTAAAATTGGAAATTTCAAATGTGGATAACGTATTTAAGGAAAGAGGGTTGAGTTTAATGCACTGTAGCCGCCACTATTTCCCTATTTTCTCTCTCAGCCTTCAGCTCTCCAGCAGAAACCTCTGGGCGATTTCTTTCTTGCTCAATTCTCTTTCAACTTAGGTACGTTTTTCCTCATTCTCTTGCGTTTTAGCAGTTAGATAACTGAGGGAGTACAATATGAGGATTTCGAGGATGCTGTAGATGAGAGTAGATTTGGGTTTTTGGGGATAAATGGGAATGTGCAAGCAGTAGAGTTTCAAACTGGTTTCCTCGAACTCCTGATTGATTTTTGGGTGAAGTCTAGTGAACTTTTGATTAATGTACTATTATGACTACTAGGTGAGCGAGCTCCTAAAGTAAAGCTTACAGCCGAGCGATTTCCAGGAGCCAGGTAAGTGAAGTATTGCTTGTGCCTTCGGGCCTACATCACAAAACAGTAGGATTATGTTTGCTTGAATGTGTTTGTATGTCATGCATCATATTTTGAAAGTATGCAAAAATGAATTTACATGAAATGGCATGGTAAGAAATGAACAGACTGTAACAGACAAGCTATTAAGGGAACTAATCTACCCCTTAACTTATGAAGGGATTTACACTTTGGGAGAAGTGATCCAACTCCCAATTTCACAGGGGGATCTGAACAGTTGTTAAGGGAACTAATCCGCCCCTTAATCGAGAGAGAGGATGCATGAATTTGGGAGAAGTGATCCAACTCCCAATTTCACAAGGAGATCAGATCAGAAACGATGCATATGCAACTGAGATGAGAAAGTAGAAACTGCATGTTTAGGAAATTTATGTTTCAGCATTCCATTTCATTACTGCTTTACTTGCTTAGCATTAGGCTAATAGATGAGTTTTGTGATGTAGGTGAAGAAGTGACAGCAGGTGTGTTCACTGAGTTTTCTAAGGACTAAACTGGTTGGAGGAGTGCATCTATGTAACAATCTGGCAGCTGATGGGGTGGTTTAACTGATGTCAGTAGGTGTGAAGGTTTAGTTGACAATGATTCAATTTGAGTATGTTGTGAGTTTCTATGACAGTGATAGTTTTGATGTTTGAATTCAATTTGAGACTTTTCTGATAATGATACTCTACTGGATTTAATAATGGTGTTTACTAAAGTTTGGAGTAATACACGGATTTAAATAGTTTTGAACGATTTTTTAGTAAAATGCTCAAGTTCTTTTCTGTAGTCAGAGTTTTCTTTGTGTAGAGAGAAAATGCTCGATAAGCTGCTATATTGAGCTGTTGTTCTGTTGCCATCGGATGATGTCTTCAGTAAATCCATCGGATAATGTAGGAAGAAATTTGTCGTTTTGTGATCGGGTGATGTCGAGTATTAAATCCATCGGATGATGTAGGAAGAAATTTGTCGTTTTGTGATCGGGTGATGTCGAGTATTATATCCATCGGATGATGTAGGATGTAATTTATCATTTTGTGATCGGGTGATGTCGAGTATTATAACTATCGGATGAAGTAGGAAGTAATTTTGTCGTTTAGTGATCGGTATATGTAGTTTATTCTATCGGAAGACGTGAATGAGAGATTTTTGTCGTTTTGCCATCGGATGATGCGAGTAAGAGTCTTTTGTCGTTTGGCGATCGGCAGAGGCTGGATGGATGATTCATCCGGCTAACGTCATTGGTAGATGCGAGTGCAAAACTTGTCGTTTTGCGATCGGCTGAAGCTGGAAGAATAATTCCTCCGGCTGACGTCATCGGTGGAAACCTTCAGTTTTGTTTCTGCCGTTTTTCGGTGACTTTGTTCAGCGGCAGATGCGTTTGACTTTTACAAATTTTGAGTATTTCACACTTAAGCCTTCATTTCTTTTACCCGAATTATTTCTTAATATTTTAACTGATTATTCAAACACTGTTTTATAGTTTTACTTAACTTTTCCTTGCTCAAAGATTTTCCGCTGCAAGTTCTTTTTATGTTTTTAGCAAGTGTTCAATTTTGAATTTCGAGCGAAGTTTTAAATTCGATCCAAAATTTCTTAGTTATGTTCGGGTTTATGAGTAACGAACCGGGTTCAGAAATCTCGGGGCGTTACACAAGCTCCGTGACATCACCACCTGTGAACCAATATAAATAAACAAGGAAAAGTGGCTGGTGAGCAAACTCTGCGACAACACAACACACGTAACCCCCAAAGAGTGGTCGACGAGCGATGCTCAAAGTCGACACCACCCAGCATATCAAATAAAAACACGCTCACCAGGTTTAGAGATTTGAAACCCAAAGAACGCATCATCATCGCCCCATTACCCATTTCACAATAAATAAATAAGTAACCTTCACGCACCAGAAGGTGAATACCATCCGAGTTTGATTGCTTTGGTTGCTCAGCCAGATACATCCCAAAACAGCCAAAAATCGATATCAAAAGGTTCAATCAACAACACACGAGCATTGGGTCTAACTCTGGTTATTTTTGTTGCCCGGCCAGTGCAACCCCAAACAACTATAGTCCGACACCAGAAGGCTTATCTAACCCAATCAAAAACAACCTCTCAGGCATAAGGTTAGAACAATATAGAATGAAATAACATGCACTTAAAGTCTAAACGTATAAAACATGCGTACATATATGTAAAAATCGACGTGCTGCTGACTAGGACCCGTTAAGGTTTTTGTAAGTGTCAATCCACCAAAATAAGTTTTGAAAACTATGTAATGCAATGTAAAAAAGTACAATATAGCAATTCTTATCTCAATGGCGACCACAACCTTACCGACAATTTGAACATGCTAGCAAGATCATGCACTTGAATCATGGCATCGAGAATAGGGACATTGTCAAAACCTATAATCAACCAACATCAAACCCCATATCAGAATATAAAAGATTTCATTGGAAAATAAATATGTATTGAAACTCCAACCAACAAGGGACGACATTAAAATCCTATTCAGTATATATGGACGTACCATGGGGATCTTACGTCGACCTTAGGAACCCAACCAAGAGACCATGACGAACAAAAACTTTTTGGTCGACACTTGGAACCAGGGGTCAACATTTCGAACACTGAGTTTAGCCTAGCAGTCAACACTTCATATCTCTCAGGTTTGGTCAGCGATCGAAACTTCCTTGAAGCAGTAGACAATTGATATTTCTCTATTTTCAACATCAGGGTTCAAAATGTCGACTGGCCCTCCACAACTATCACGACCCAAAGGCGAGCCTAACAGAACGTCAGGTCGAGCAACCCGATCCTTGAGGATGACCCGATCACCCAGACCAATACTTGGTTCGTAGTGAAAGACTTGAACATTAAATCAAAAGCTATAATCCACACAGTGATTACAGATATAATAGTAAAAGTAATTCAATAAGTTCAAGTTTCAAATTCAAATCCAATCCAGAAAATCTTATACAACCCAAACTAAAGAGAGGTCCTCATCGAAATTCAAATAATCACTTTAACAAGAAAATAAGTAATTATTGATAACTACCTCTAAAGTCTAGATACTCATTACTCTTGTTCTTTCTTGGAATGAGAAAGGGTCTTTTGGGATTAGTGACTAACTCAGTAAAAATGTTATATTAAATGTATGTAAAACATATTTTACATTTTCTTTCAAAACATGATGAGGAAATAAAATGGTTTTCAAATCATCATTCCATGAAAACTCATTTTCATCATTTAAGGAAAATAGGCTCCCCGAGTCACCGACGAAGCAATTAACTAAACAATATTGTATACATAGATGACTATACAAAAATACACCATCATCGTACTTATCACATTAAAAATCATCTCAATGAAAAAGGAGGATCACTGAAGGACCCTTCCGGCACATAAACATAGAAAGGCGGCAACCGAAATCCAACAATACCTTGTGAGCCAGAAAGAAAGTAAGTAACATTAGAAGCGGAGATCCAGTCTCGTTACCCAGGTTGTTGGTGAACAATGGTCATCTACGAAGCAACCTATATAATCGATAATCAACAAATATACCCTGATCAGGTTTAGGGATTCGAAACCCAAGAATCTCGTCATCACCACCCTATTATCCATTTCGTAACATGCAAACATAACAACCTTCATATAGCAGAAGGTGTACTGGGATGTCCTTCTAATACTTTGACACTGAAACCGTCCAAAGTATCACGAGGATCAACCCTTTATCACAACAATAATAAGACCATGTATTAATGGTAAATGTAAAAATCATATATACATACACGTAAAATACTGATGTGCTAGCAACCAAACCCCGTCAGGTTTTCTACAAGTTACAACTCACCAAAATAGAGTTTTAAAAAACAATGATACAAATGTAGTGCAAATAATATAAAACTCATACTTTTATTATGAACACTCCTTCTTTCAACTAGAGGTGCATCCTCAGTAACTATCTCGAAATCTTCAAAGTCGTCTGAGCCTATCACAAAACCAATGCTATGATTATTCCACTTAACACTAAGAGAAGACACAAGGATGGGCCTAACCCAGAACTAAGAACTCGATCCATAACATTATATAACACTGTAGGGGTGGCCAGTCGACACTTATAAGTGGGGGTCAACCCACCGATCGATACTTGTCGACCCACCAGTCAACACTTAGAACACTTAGGTTTGGTTGTGGTCGGCACTTCATCTTAACGGTCAGCACCTCATAGCTCTTGGGTTTGTGCCCAAATGTACTAGTGGTAGACATTTCATCTTAGTAATTGAAACTTCATAGCTCTCGGGTTAAAACATCAAAATGGCCTAGTGGTCGACACTTCCCTCAAAGTGTCGACACTTCCTCGAAGTGTCGACACCTCACAGATTCGAGTTTCAAAGCTCGAATATGAAACTAACAAAAACAATAACTCAAAAATTTGAAACGGAACTAGACAACAGCTTACCTCGCGAAGAACGACGCTAAGACTTAACGATCTACACATTGGCAGCACGAATCAGATGGCAAAACGGAGAAAAACCACTTCTTCTCCTTCACTCTCTCGGTCGTGCACACAGAAAGGAAGGAAGGTCCTTCTTTTAAAAGAAAATTCTAATTAATAGATTAAATAATATATTTAATAGACATATATATAAATAATATAAATTATTATATTATATATTATATATATACCTTTAAATGAAACACGACACAACTAACACCACTCCTTTGGATAATTTTCTCAACCAAATTGAGAAAACTTTCAAGTTCAAGACAAAATTCACCTACGACAATATGATTTACTTAACCAAATTTTCGGGACTCAATTACACGAAAAATCTCAAAATTCATTAAAGACCCAAATCGTTTTAGGAATTTATTTCTAACAAATTTGACGACAAAATAATAATTTCCCCAACGGAAACCTCAAAATTACACTATGCAGGACACGAAAACTGACAATTCAACCAAAAGTTTGTACATGGCTAAATGCCAACAAAACAAGACAATTCGAGTCAACACGAAACAAGTTAACTTCAAATACAAAAAATTTAATTGGAAAAATAAATAATAGAAAAATAAATGGCATACCTTACATGTCGCCTATCAGTGGGTACAAGAATTAGGCTTTGACAAGAAGGCCCAAAGTGAATAAGAGAGTAGGAGAAGAAAGATTTATGGAAGCTTTTAAAAAAATTCAAGGAACAATTCACGCGATCACTTGATGCACAAGAAAGAACAAATTAGGAAAGTTTCTTAATATTCTAAGAAGATTACTAAATTCAAATTGTTGAAACCATGTACAACGAAGCTAATGTTTGCCTTTACAAATACGACAACGAGGATCCAGTTTGGAGTCAAATTTTGTCACTCATTAGTAGAGATAAATTAGATTTTCCTTACGTAATTTTACGAGTATTTTAAAGGCTAGAGAAGAGAGAAGCAGTGATACGACAAGGAGCTCTCAACGATTGATGATCAAGGGAGATTTTTTACTATTTTATTTCTTCTACTTTGAACCATGTTTTCTTATTTGGCTTTGTGTTCTTTATTTTTCATCATGAACTAGTTTTTGTTTTAATTGAGAGAATAAAATATCAAACTTTAAATTTGAAGTTTATGTGTTATTAGCATGCATAAGTTTTATTAATTAGTTTCTTATTATGGTAAAAGGACGATTGGCTGAATTATAAACTATTTTTCATGTGTAGAATGATAACTTGAAATTGAGAACTTGAGTTGAATAATGTGTAGTTATTAGATTTAGTTAGGATTTTTAGCTAATCACTATAGATTTAAGGCTGTATCAGATAACTCTCGTAGAATTCATATTTATATGTCACTATATCTTTTAAAAGACATATGACAATAATAAATAAAAGAAATAAATATAGTAGATCGACAAATTATTGTGTTGGACATTAAATTCTGAGTTAACTAATAGATATTATTATAGCATTGTTTTGACTCGTAAACGAAAAAGTATAAAGGGCCAGAAATTGAATCTCCAACGCTCTTCTCATATATTTATCTCATTTGTTTAATTGTTTGCTTTCTATTTTTAAATTACATCATAAAATCATATCTTTTGATTAGTTTCAAAATAGAAGTTTAAATTTGTTTTATAAGAAACTTTTATAATTTATTCTATGGTTCAACACTCAATCTTAATCATTATATTACTTGTTACGATAGCATACACTTGCACTTAGCTCCACCTATTTCAGACAATTGTTGTGGTCGCAATGCTCTATCCTCTGCAAATCATGACATCCTCCAACCTCTGATAGTATGAAAGTGCCCTCATTAAACCATATCTTTGGATGGAGTAACTCTTCCTTGGTACTCCATGGGACACCGACCTGCTAACAGAGGATTGTGATGAGTGACAGGAAGTATACGTCAGTGGATGGGGAGGGAATGGTCTGTACTGTGGCTTGATTGATCACAACTCTCACATCTACAAATGGATGTGTGTGAATGTCATAAAGAAGAATCGCCACTCCTTAGTCACATCACTCAATGAATGATTGGCATGAGTATGAAATAGTGCCAAATTCAGACATCCTTATAGAGATCCCTTTATTTGAAGGTCACTGGTGCTCCATTGATTACCTTCCAATGTGTCCCAAGCGGACACAATGTTGTTGACCTCATCTAGATTCAGCTGAGAAGCAAGATACTTGGAGTATCCATCTTGCTATATAGTCGGTCGTCTAAAGTATTTGTTAATGATGGCTCGTGAAAATGATACATGTATCCCTCCCACAAAAACATCGTGCTCCTAATGGAAGAAGACATTGGACTAGAACTCCCAGACAACCAAGATGACTACAACCTTAGGTTGCCTAGTAAATCGTTGCACTGTCCACAATTGGACCCTCAAGCACATTGATGCCCCTTTCTAAAATGGTTATCTTTTTGACGAGCGAAGTCCAAAATTTCTCGAAAGCCTCCCTGCTGACAATTCTGTCTGATCGAATTGTGCTAAGAGCAGGCAGGAGAGAAAGCAGGTCTTGATCTTTTTGGAAACATTCTGCCAAAAAAGGTAGCAGCCCAAACCAAAATATCCACAACCAATAGATATAGCTCAAATTGTAACGCCCCGAGTTTTCTGAACCCGGTTTGTTACTCATAAACCCGAACATAACCAAGAAAAATTTCAGACCAAATTTAAAACTTCGTTCAAAAGTCAAATTTGAACGTTTGCTAAAAACATGAAAACTTGCAGCGGAAAATCTTTGAGCAAGCAAAGTTAAGCAAATCTGTAAAATAGTAGTTGATTAATCAATTTAAAATATTAAGGAAATGATTCAGCCGGAAGAAATGGAGGCTTAGACGTGAAATGTTTAAAGTTTAAAAAGTCAAACATTTCATCCGCTGAACAAAGTCAACAAAAAGGGGTGAAAACCAACCGAAGGCCCCCACCGGTGACGTCAGCCGGAGGAATCTCTCATCCAGCCTCTGCCAACCACAAGACGACAATCATTTGCTCACGTCTTCCGGTTAAACAAACTACATACACCGGTCACTAAACGACAAAACTCCTACTACATCATCCAGTAAGTTTAACATATGACATCCACCGGTCACTAAACGACAAAACTTCTACTACATCATCCGATTGGATAATACACGACATCAACCGGTCACTAAACGACAAAACTTCTACTACATCATCCGGTAAGTTTAATACATGACATCCACCGGTCACTAAACGACAAAACTTCTACTATATCATCCGATTGGATAATACACGACATCTACCGGTCACTAAACGACAAAACTTCTACTTATATCTTTCGATGGCTTCCATTGAAGACATCATCCGATGACTTTACTGAAGACATCTTCCGATAGACAACAGAACAACAACAATTTCATTCTGACAAAGAAAACTCCGACTACCAGAAGAACTTGTGCAATTTACTAAAATTCATTCAAAACCACTTAAAATCGGACATCACTCTAACATTTAGTAAAACCACTATTAACACTAACAGAGTATAATTGTCTGGAGTAAAATCTCAAAATGAGTTCAGAAACACCAAAACTACTACTGTCATAAAAATCTAACATACTTAAATTGAAATATTGTCAATTAAACCTTCACACCAACTGACATCAGTTAAACCGCCCTATCAACTGCCAGATTGTTGCATAGGTGAACTCCTCCAACCCGTCTAGTCCTCAGTGAACTCAGTAAACACACCTGCTGTCACTTCTTCACCTACATCACAAAACTCATCTATTAGCCTAATGCTAAGTAAGTAAAGCAGTAATGAAATGAAATGCTGATATCAAAATTACTAAACATGCAATTTCTACTTTCTCATCTCAGTTGTTCATGCATCGTTTCTGTTCAGATCCCCCTGTGAAATTGGGAGTTGGATCAACTCTCCCAAAGTATAAATATCCACTGACTCATTAAGGGGCGGATTAATTCCCTTAACAGTAATCTGATTCACATAGCTATTTTCGACCCCCCTGTTCGATGGGAAGCGGATCAAATTTTCCAAAGTTAAGATATCCACTGTCTCATTAAGGGGCGGATTATTTCCCTTAACAGTAATCTGATTCACATAGCTGTTTCATTATGTTCATTCCTTACCATGCCAATATGCATTCAAATTCATTTTCGTATACTTTTAAAATATGATGCATAACATACAGATACATTCAAGTAAACATAATCCTAATGTTTTGTGATGTAGGCCCGAAGGCACAAGCAAACTTCACTTACCTGGTCTCCTGGAAATCACTCGGTTTCAACTACTTTGGAAGTCTGGTTCACCTAAGTCATAAACAGAACATTAAGCCAATCCTTACTAATCCTCATTCTTAAGCATTCAGAAAACCTAAATGGACCGTTAGGAGTTCTATTCACTGAGTATTCCAAATTTTACACCAAACCCGAATCTCCACTCATTCACAGCATTCGCAAAAACCCCACATTGTACTCCCTCAGTTATCTAACTGCTTAAATTCAAGAGAAATGAGGAAAACTTACTAGGTTGAAAGGGAAATCGGGTGGGAGAATCACCGAGAGCTCTGCTGAGCTTGAACCGAATACTGAAAGGAGTAAAGATGGAACAGTGGCGGCTATAGTGCATTTATCACTAAACCTCTTCCCTTAAATAGGTTATCCACTTATAAATTTCAAGTTACCCTTATACCCTTGCCTAGTCACTCAATAGTCCTACTTTTACTATTACCATTTAAAGTGTGTCATAAATTTTAGAAAGAAAAGACTTGGTTCAAAAGAACCGGGTGTTACAATATACCCTCCTTAAAAGAATTTTGTCCTCAAAATTCATTACCTGAATAATTCTGGATGTTAGTCCATCATGTCTTGCTGGTGCTCCCAAGTTGTCTCCTCTAAGTTCTGGTTGTGCCACAAGACCTTCACTAGAGGAACCTCTTTGTTGCGTAATACTTTAACTGCATAGTCTAAGATCTTTACTGGTTTCTCCTCATAAGCAAGAGTAGGATGAATTTCGATGTTCTGCTGTTCCACAATTTGATATGGATCCCTTATGCATTTCTTCAACATAGAAACATAGAACACACTGTGTATCCCCTCCATAGAAGCCGGTAACTGCAACTGATAGGCTGCTCTCCCAACTCTTTTCAGAATAGTGAACGGTCCAATAAATCTGGGGTTCAACTTGCCTCTCTTCCCGAATCTGACAACTCCTTTAAATGGTGATACCTTGAGGAAAACTTCATCACTTACCTCAAACTCCAATTCTCTACGTCTCTTATCAGCATAACTTTTCTGTCGGCTTTGAGCTGTCAAAATCTGCTGGCGGATGAGGGCAACCTTCTCCACAGTCTGTTGCACAATGTCAGGACCGAGCAACTGTGCTTCACCAACTTCATCTCAGTACAAAGGTGATCTGCATTTTTGTCCATGTAATGCCTCGTATGGTGTCATTCCTATGGTTGCCTGAAAACTGTTGTTGTAAGAGAATTCTACTATGGATAGATACTTCCTCCAAGAATCTTGAAAATCCAATGTGCATGCACAAAGCATATCCTCTAATATTTGAATGGTCCTTTCAGTCTGTCTATCTATTTGAGGGTGAAAAGCTGTGCTAAAACTAAGCTGCGTACCCATAGCCTCGTGCAAACTCTTCCAAAACTTAGATGTAAATCTAGAGTCTCGGTCTAAAACTATAGAACTTGGAACTCCATGTAGTCTAACCACTTCATGCACTTACAACTCAGCAAGCTGATCCATCGAGTAAGTCACCTTTATTGGTAGGAAGTGAGCTGATTTGGTTAGACGGTCAACTATTACCCAAATTGCATCATGTCCCTTTGCTGTTTTAGGCAATCGCACAACAAAGTCCGTCGTTATTTGTTACCATTTCCATTCGGGAACTGGTAATGGCTGTAAGTTTCCTACAGGCCTCTGATGTTCAGCTTTAATCTATTGGCAAATCAAACACGATCCTACATATTCTGCCACACTTCGTTTCATACCTGGCCACCAATAATGTTGTCTGAGATCCTTGTACATCTTTATACTCCCAGGGTGAACAGAGAACCTGGAAGAATGTGCTTCTGAAAGAATCTCATCTCGAAGTTCTTTAACGGCAGGAACAAACCACCTATTTCTAAATTTAAGGATCCCTTCATTGGAATAGTTGAAATCCGAATTAACAGTAGATCCTATGCTTAATTTGTACTTGTTGCATTCCACATCATTTGCCTGAGCTTCCTTTATTTTCTCCAGAATAGTAGGCTCTAAGGTTATGGCTGAGAGTATAGCTGATACACTGGATACTGCTTCTAGATTAAACCTCTGGAATTCTGACTCTAAGGCTAATAACATATCGTAAATCATAGATGGGGTTGATGTTGTTACTCTACTCAAAGCATCTGCCACAACATTTGCTTTGCCGGGATGGTATTTTATCTCAAAATCATAATTCTTAACAAATTCCAACCATCGACGCTGCCTCATGTTTAGTTCCTTCTGTGTGAAAATATACTTCAGGCTCTTATGATCCGAAAATATCTCACAAGATTGTCCATACAAGTAATGCCTCCAAATCTTAAGTGCAAATACCACTGCAGCTAATTCTAAGTCATGTGTAGGATAGTTCTTCTCATGTGTTTTCAACTGTCTAGAGGCATAAGCTATTACTTTTCCATCTTGCATTAAAACACAACCAAGACCAATCTTGGAAGCATCACAATAAATGCTAAACCTACTATTTTCAACAGGAAGGGTCAAAATTGGGGCATGAGTCAGTCTCTGTTTCAAAGTCTGGAAACTGGATTCACATTCCTCAGTCCATATATACTTCACATTTTTCCTTGTTAACTTAGTAAGGGGTGTAGCAATCTTCGAAAATCCTTCAATGAACTTTCTATAATACCCTGCAAGTCCAAGAAAACTCCTAATATCTGTAGCGTTCCTCGGTTGGGGCCATTCCTTAACTGCTTGAACCTTAGTTGGATCAACATATATCCCATCTCCAGAGATCACATAACCAAGAAAGTGAATTTTGTCCAACCAAAACTCACACTTGGAAAACTTAGCATAAAGTTGGTGCTGCCTAAGTACTTCCAACACCAAACAGAAATGCCTAGCATGATCATCTTTAGTACGGGAATAGATTAGAATATCATCAATGAATACTATGACAAATTTATCTAAGTATTCATGAAACACCCTATTCATGAGATCCATAAAGGCTGCTGGTGCATTTGTCAATCCAAAGGACATAACCAAAAACTCATAATGTCCATACCTTGTGCGAAAGGCAGTCTTTGGGATATCTTCAGATTTAACCTTCAACTGATAATAACCGGACCTAAGGTCAATCTTAGAGAAAACTCTTGCACCATTAAGTTGGTCAAATAAATCGTCAATCCTCGGCAATGGATACTTATTCTTGACAGTTAACTTGTTCAATTCCCTATAATCAACGCACATACGCATTGATCCATCTTTCTTTTTGACAAAAAGGACAGGCGCACCCCACGGTGAAAAGCTTGGGCGTATGAACCCTTTCTCTAATAGATCCTCCAACTGCTTCTTTAATTCCTTAAGTTCGTTTGGAGCTAGTCTATATGGATTTTTAGACACAGGCTCGGCTCCGGGGTAAACATCTACAACAAATTCAATTTCCCTATCTGGCGGTAAAGTAGGAAGGTCATCTAAGAATACTTCGGGGAAGTCTTGGACAATTAAGACATTTTGAGGATTTGCTTTTCCTACAAGCTATGTGTCTAAAACGCTAGCTAAGAAGCACAAATACTCTCCACACAGGGAAGGTCTAGTGTTAATAGAAGTCATCACAGACATTTCCTTACTCTTCTTTGAAGCTTGAAAGGTATGTTTCAAATTACCAGGGGGTTGAAAGCTAACTATTCCAGTTCTACAATCAATTGTGGCGTGGTGTTTAAACAACCAGTCCATTCCTATGATTACATCAAATCCTATTATATCCATAATTATAAGATCAGCAGGTAGACTTACGTTCCCTACTAACACATCACTGTCAAGCATCACTTGGTTAGAGTGCATGCGTTCACCGGAAGGTAATGCAACATTAAACACATGCCCGGAAGGGGTAAACTGTACATCTAACTTAACAGCAAATGCAGATGCTATGAATGAATGCGTCGCACCAGAATCTATTAAAGTAAAAGTAGGCACAGAGTTAATCAATATAGTACCTGACACAACAGCGGGCTGTTACTCACCCGACTCCGTCATGGAGAATATTCTTGGTTTAATCATAGCAGGGCCACTCTTAGGGACTGGATAGTCTCTGCTAATGTGGCCGACCTTGTTACAACTGTAGCATCTGGTGATTCTAGGCTTCGAGCATTCCTTGAACGTGTGTCCAACCTCCTCACAGTTGAAGCACTTCCCAAAGCCCAGTTTGCATTCACCCGGGTGGTTCTTCAAACACTTAGGACACTGGGGAAATTTCCTGACATTCTGTACCTTTCCTCCTGCTCCTTGGCTATTTTGGCCTTCACTTGGCCTCTTTGTTGGTGTGGCTGGATAAACCTTTGTGGGACCTCCTTTGCTCCAGCACACTTCCTTTCAGCTTCTTCCACTTCCAGAGCAGTGGACACAACCTCGCTGAATGTCAAGCCTTTAATGCCACAAAATTTAACCCCTCGGTAGATTTCTAGCTTCAGTCCATGCATAAATTTGAACACTTTATCCTCGTCCTTGTGAGCAAAATGTCCAGCAAACCTGGACAAGGACTCAAATTGCCTACTGTACTCAGCCACAGACCCTGTCTGCTTCAAGTTCAGAAACTCCAATTTCTTCGCGGTTTGGACTGTGCTGTTAAAATACTTCTCATAGAAAACGTCCTTGAATTGTGACCAAGGCATCGCCATAACATCAGTGGTGGTCTCTATTATTTCCCACCAGAGTTGAGCTTCACCAGCCAAATGAAATGTTGCCAACGTGACCTTGTCTCCTTCTCCTATGTTGGCACACCTAAACATACTCTCAATCTTTCCAAGCCATCCTTCAGCAATAACTGGATCAGATGACTGTCCATCAAACGTGGGTGGTCTTAGTCTCCGGAATCTATCCCCAGAATGTTTATTGCTAGAACCCGAGCTGGCGCTTCCTTGTACCTCTCGGTTCAGTAGTACTCCTAGTTGATCAGACTGTTGGCGCACTAAATCTGTTTGCTGACGCACTAAATCTGTCAGCTGCCTAATCACACTAGGCTCCTCTTCACCTCTCACATTTGGCGTTTCTCTTGGCACTCTAGGTCTCCCTGGGCGTCTGACCATTGTACTAAATTCCTGTACAGGGTTAATTACACTCTTAATATCTATTAACTAAGGTTAACATAAACACTTACAGTTGTTGAAGCACTTCCATGCAACGATTGGCACTGATGAGTAATCTTTTGAACGGTTTAACTGAATGTCTCTGATACCATACTGTAACGCCCCGAGTTTTCTGAACCCGGTTTGTTACTCATAAACCCGAACATAACTAAGAAAAATTTCAGACCAAATTTAAAACTTCGTTCAAAAGTCAAATTTGAACGTTTGCTAAAAACATGAAAACTTGCAGCGGAAAATCTTTGAGCAAGCAAAGTTAAGCAAATCTGTAAAATAGTGTTTGATTAATCAATTTAAAATATTAAGGAAATGATTCAGCCGGAAGAAATGGAGGCTTAGATGTTAAATGTTTAAATTTTAAAAAGTCAAACATATCATCCGCTGAACAAAGTCAACGAAAAGGGGCGAAAACCAACCGAAGGCCTCCACCGGTGACGTCAGCCAGAGGAATTTCTCATCCAGCCTCTGCCAACCACAAGACGACAATCATTTGCTCACGTCTTCCGGTTAAACAAACTACATACACCGGTCACTAAACGATAAAACTCCTACTACATCATCCGGTAAGTTTAACATATGACATCCACCGGTCACTAAACGACAAAACTTCTACTACATCATCCGATTGGATAATACAAGACATCCACCGGTCACTTAACGACAAAACTTCTACTACATCATCCGGTAAGTTTAATACATGACATCCAACGGTCACTAAACGACAAAACTTCTACTATATCATCCGATTGGATAATACACGACATCCACCGGTCACTAAACGACAACAATTCTACTTATATCTTCCGATGGCTTCCATTGAAGACATCTTCCGATAGACAACAGAACAACAACAATTTCATTCTGACAAAGAAAACTCTGACTACTAGAAGAACTGGGCAATTTACTAAAATTCATTAAAAACCACTTAAAATCGGACATCACTCCAACATTTAGTAAAACCACTATTAACACTAACAGAGTATAATTGTCTGGAGTAAAATCTCAAAATGAGTTCAGAAACACCAAAACTACTACTGTCATAAAAATCCAACATACTTAAATTGAAACATTGTCAATTAAACTTTCACACCAACTGACATCAGTTAAACCGCCCCATCAACTGCGAGATTGTTGCATAGGTGCACTCCTCCAACCCGTCTAGTCCTCAGTGAACTCAGTAAACACACCTGCTGTCACTTCTTCACCTACATCACAAAACTCATCTATTAGCCTAATGCTAAGTAAGTAAAGCAGTAATGAAATGAAATGCTGATATCAAAATTCCTAAACATGCAATTTCTACTTTCTCATCTCAGTTGTTCATACATCGTTTCTGTTCAGATCCCCCTGTGAAATTGGGAGTTGGATCAACTCTCCCAAAGTATAAATATCCACTGACTCATTAAGGGGCGGATTAATTCCCTTAACAGTAATCTGATTCACATAGTTGTTTCCGATCCCCTTATTCGATGGGAAGCGGATCAAATTTTCCAAAGTCAAGATATCCACTGTCTCATTAAGGGGCGGATTATTTCCCTTAACAGTAATATGATTCACATAGCTATTTCATTATGTTCATTCCTTACCATGCCAATATACATTTAAATCCATTTTCGTATACTTTTAAATTATGATGCATAACATACAGATACATTCAAGTAAACATAATCCTAATGTTTTGTGATGTACGCCCGAAGGCACAAGCAAACTTCACTTACCTGGTCTCCTGGAAATCACTCGGTTTCAACTACTTTGGAAGTCTGGTTCACCTAAGTCATAAACAGAACATTAAGCCAATCCTTACTAATCCTCATTCTTAAGCATTCAGAAAACCTAAGTGGACCGTTAGGAGTTCTATTCACTGAGCATTCCAAATTTTACACTAAACCTGAATCTCCACTCATTCACAGCATTCGCGAAAACCCCACATTATACTCCCTCAGTTATCTAACTGCTTAAACTCAAGAGAAATGAGGAAAACTTACTAGGTTGAAAGGGAAATCGGGTGGGAGAATCGCCGAGAGCTGTGCTGAGCTTGAACCGAATACCGAAAGGAGTAAAGATGGAACAGTGGCAGCTATAGTGCATTTATCACTAAACCTCTTCACTTAAATAGGTTATCCACTTATAAATTTCAAGTTACCCTTATACCCTTGCCTAGTCACTCAATAGTCCTAGTTTTACTATAACCATTTAAAGTGTGTCATAAATTTTAGAAAGAAAAGACTTGGTTCAAAAGAACCGGGTGTTACACAAATAATGCCCAATATTGTGTCAATCCACTAATAGTCCAAACAAAAAAGTCTTAATGGTCTCCAATACTTTAATTTCAGTATATATAGTTGACGCAGTCAGGCCAGATATTCCAAATACACAATCGATATCCAAAATCACAAAGCTAACCCATTGTAAACCATTCCAACATACGAGTTTCAGTGCATAATCCAATATGTGATAAACAATTCCCAAAAATACAACTTCAATCGAACATATTTGTATCACATGTTCGACCAAAAAAATCTTGAACACGACTCACTAATATCAGGTTAACAAAAGTTACAGTGTCGCTTATTGTCCCAATTGTTTGCAAGCACTGGTGAATCGGCGTCGTTCGAGCAGCAGAGATGTGTCTAAATAGGAAGTAGAGGTTGGTGAGGCACGATGGGCTAGCGTTTTGCATTAACCGAGTTCTGGGGATTTTGTTCTTGGTATTTCATGTTAAATGCAATGGAGAAAGTGGGTGTTGTCGATCATGATCAACTCGTGGTCAGACTCGGTCGGAGAGAGAGTGGAGTTGCATAAGTACTCCAATGCCGTTCGTACTAGCTGAAAATCTTTAAAAACACATCACTTTGTTGCTCACTATGATCCATGTCAAAGAACCAAAAACATTTCAAAAAGACATAAATGCTCCAAAATTAAATTTTAGAAGTGGGTTGTTGACTTCGTGAGGCCATTCATATAGCCATATAGAAACGTTTACATCCTAGTGGTCGATCACTACATCTCTAAGTAGGTTGAAGATGTTGCAATACCAGTGAACAAGGTTCTCAAATTGCTAAAGAAAAATATATTCACTCCTTTCATCACTCCTCGAGCTATCTTTAGTGCTTACGGTACGCACTTATGCAATAATAAATTTGAAGCACTATTGACAAATTACAGTGTAAACCAAAAGATTATTGCAGCCTAACATCCTCATATCACTGAACAAGTTGAAGCCTTAAATTGGGAAATTAAAAGAATTTTGGAGAAAACAATGAACTTGACAAAAAAAAATTGGTCTAAGAAATTATATGATGCTTTATGGGTCTACTGGACTGTAAAACTCTAATAGGAATTACCCCTTTTAGGTTAGTTTTTAGCAAAGCATGTCATCCCCTGGTCGAATTAGAGAACAAGTCTTATTAGATAGTTCAAAAGTTCACCTTGAATCTACGTGCAGCGAGATCAAAGCGCCTCTTGAATCTGAATGAAAAGGACGAGTTTCGCTTGAAATTTTATGAGAATGTGAAACTCAACAAAGAAGGTGCAAATAGATGGCATGATGGAAAAACTTTAGAAAGACAATTCGAACCAGAATAAGAATTGCTGCTACACAATTCTCTGCTAAAACTACTTTTGGGAAAATTAAAATCAAGATGGTCTGTGTCTTTTCAAATACTGAAGATGTTTCCACATAGAGGAGTTAAAGTAATGGATAATTCAAGGTTGTAAATTCAAATATATTGCAAATATGTTGGCATTGATTTTTTGGCAAATTATATTTATAGAGATAATATTTTATTCCACTATTTTCCAAAGTGGTAGTTTATTTCTTGGTAATCAAGAAATAATATATTTAGATTATTGGATGGATTAATATTGAAGATTATGAAGATATTGTGGAAGAGAAAAATAAGGAAACGTGAATATAAGGAAAGTTGTTGAAAAATCTAAGGCACTTGTTTTTTGGAAAACTTTCTTTTGGTAAGACGAATTGATGAAGATTTGTTGAAATATTCTAGGCTTCGATATCTCACTAATCATGGGATGCTTTCCTAAGTTTTTGAATCCATATCCAAGTAGTTTGAGAATCTTTCCTAAAATGTCACATGTGGTATCTCGCAACCGATTTTATGAGATTTGGTTTCCTTATTCCTTACGGCATTAAATTTGATTTGGTAACTGAATTAAATAAAAAATATGGTAATTACCAATCATATTTAATCCTTCGTTTCTGTGGAAACTGTAACGCCCGGGATTTTTAAGAGAAAATAAAATGATAGGTAATTGTTTAATAAATAATTGTTTTAAGTAATTTAAAAGAAAAGTGAATAAATTTGGTTAACCTAATTGGTTAATTAATTTAGATTCGGGCATTTCCAGTGAAATTAAGCCGTGGGTTATAATTAAGAACGAGATTTAACGGAAATTACGGAAGAGCAAAACGGTATATTAATGTTTAATAGGAATTAATATTAGAATTAGAATTATTATTATTATTATTATTATTATTTTATTTTAATTAAACACAAAAACAACAAAATCTGTTGTTTTTGGTTGTGTTCGAGCCCGATGACCCGCGAGCGAAGAACAGGGGAGACGAGGGAGGAACGGCGACACGGCGCCGTTCACCGGCGACTTCCGACTCCCTCCAGCCAGACAACGGCGGCAGGAGAACTCCGGCCCGTCTCGCGCACGAACCGAACCGGTAACTGATTCTTCGCCCTGTTTTTGGTTCTTTTGGAGGCAGAGGGCGTCGAGCTCGATTGAGCTCCGACCACCGGCCATTTTTGGCTAGCCTCGGCATCAAATGACCGGGCTTAGGCCGGCGAAGGTCGCCTGGCCGTGTTGTGCTCGAATTGAGAGAAAAATCAGAATGCCCTATTTTGGTATTTCGGGTTTCGTGTGTGTATCCTTGAAATTTTGATTAGTTTAGGCTAATTGAGGCTAATTGTGGTCGATTGGTGATGAAATGGGTAGAATTTGATGAAAAATTGAAAAGGGGGAAAATTTCCTGTAAAGGGCAGAATCGGGTTTTGCTGCATTTGACCTAGTTTTGGTCGTTTGTTTTTAAATTTCTTTTGGCAGATTAAAATAGGTTATTAGAGGAGTACGTGGCCGCTGGAATCGTTCGATTCCGATAACCGTTGCGAAAGTTACGCACGTTTTAAGTTTCGGGTCGGTTTTACAAAACCCGAATTAGTGGCCTGTTTAGTTAAGTTTTAGTTGGATTAGGTTAGAAATATTAGTTTGAGAATAAATTGGTCAATGTGGGCTTAATTGTAATGAAGTTTGAATATTTGTCGTAGGTCGAGCCGTAGGCGGGCAGGTAACCGAGTAGCCCCAGCGAGCTACAGAAGACAGGTAAGTTCTCGTGATCTTCTTTGGCCGATTGGCTTACACCGTACGTCGAATGTCATCTCGAGGAATTTTGGTGATGTTTTGTTTAAATGCTTTGGTTGGGTAGTTAGGATAGGTTAGTTTTATAAGTTATGATTTATCGTCTTGAAGGTACATATGTTGTTATTGTTTATCGTCTTGATGGTACACATGTGGTTTTTATAATATGAATTGCTCATGCATCACGATTTTAAATTATGCATAGAAAATGAATTTCCGCACTATGTTAACATGTAAAGTGATGTGGCCTGAAAAGGGGCTATTGATCTATTGTGAAGGCCAAAAGGGGTCTGTCACAATACCACATCAAGATGTGGCCTGAAAGAGGGCTATTGATCTATTGTGAAGGCCGAGAAAGGGGTCTGTCACAGTACCACATCGCCCAAATCAAAATGCACTATGTTTTCATGTAAAGTGATGTGGCCCGAAAGGGGGCTATTGATCTATTGTGAAGGCCAAAAGGGGTCTGTTACAATACCACATCGCGATGTGGCCTGAAAGGGGGCTATTGATCTATTGTGAAGGCCGAGAAAGGGGTCTGTCACAGTACCACATCCCCCAAAAATGATTTCTGAAACTCATATGCACAGCATGCATTAGCATTTACGTAGAACTTGCTGAGCCTTTAGCTCATAGATTGTCTGTATGGTGTAGGTGATCCTGACATAGGTGAGGACGAGATCCTTCCACCTGAGGAGTGATGCAGTTGACGGAGGATGGCTCGCGGGGTGTGCTGGCGCAGTCGATGCTTGACCGACCCGTGGGGATGTATGTATAGGTTTTGAGGGTTTTTGGAGTGTTTTGGGCTGATGATGAATTGTGTAGAACATTTTAGGATGCTTGGTTCTGGTTAGGTGTTAGATTTTTATGTTGATGTTTCAAACGTTTTGTTTAAGCCATTAATTTAACGTTATGGGAATGTTTTTAGTTTAATTGTATAGTTGATACATTTTAGGGTGTTTGGTTACGTTTAGTTGATAGATTTGTTTTATAAAACGTTTGTTAAGATTTTTATTTAGATTTTTATGAACTGTTTGGTGATTTTGTAAACAGGAGGATATGTCACACTTTTAAACGGAACCATGCAGTTCGTTTTCATGAAAATGTACTTCATTTTAATCGTGTTTAGAGTTGGTTTTGGGCAGAGTTACGAGAACGTATGAATGTTTGGAAAGTTTATGTAAAATGTATAATTGAAATGGAGATAGAAATGATATTGTGAAGAAGTGATAAGTTGATAAATCGAGGAATGATAGAAGGTTGAGTAGTTTTATGTAAACTGTTTTTGTATGATAAATGAATTTTCTTTAAAGGTTTTCGAGGATGTTTTTAATTGATTTAGAGGCTTAAAAAGAAAAATTTTATACGGGAGATTAGGAATAGTGTAACGGGGTCGTTACAGAAACAACTGACGAATTTTTTATTATTCTTGAGAGAAGTTTTCTTCGTTTTGCAAGCCGTCGCTTTTCTTTATCTCCCTACGCTTCTGCGTATGAGTTTTTGATTATTATACACACTCTGCTTATGCTGTGGATTTCATCGATTATACGAGTGTGTTGATTTATTGCGTCCAAAGACAACGACTTGGTGTTCCACACGGTGTCATAGGAGGCAATCTTTTTTATTCTTCATTGAAGCTCAGTCTCGGGAGGAGGCTGCATTCGAACTCGGGAGAAGTTCTGTTTATCGACAAGGGGAGCTTGTCAATTTGCTCGTGGGCAAGGGGATCTTGCCATAGCACGGATTTTGGGAGGAGTCATCAACAACAAGGGGATCTTGTTGCTTTCTAGATATTGGGAGAGATTGATCTTAAGTCGAGGGGAGCTCGCAAAAATAGTTTCATTAGGGAAGTTAGGAAGAGGCGGCGACAAAGATAAGAGGAAGTCTTTATTTATATAAGTTCGATTGTCTTCTAATTTTTTAACTCGTGAAATATTTTTATATCTGAGCGTGGCCCCGCAAACGTAGGCGAATTGCCGAACTGCATTACCAACTTCCTGTTTCATTACTTTTCGCATATTTTTAATTGGCCATCATTGCATTAATTATCGGCATCACACGAAACACTCTGTGTGACATCGAATAACTGATCTTAATCTTTCAATTGGTATCAGAGCGGGTTGTTTTTGTTTCTTAAGCGGGATCTGCGTGACAAGATTATAGTTTGTGTGCGATGGACTCTATGAAAGAAGGAGGTTCTACAATGCGTCCACCGTTATTGGATGGAAGCAATTATGCTTATTGGAAGGCAAGGATGAGAGCATTCATTAAAGCTATTGACGAGAAGGCCTGGAGATCTATTTTAACAAGATGGAATCACCCTATGGAAACCGATGCAGAAGGTATCACATCTCCAAAACCCGAAGAAAATTGGAGCGTAAATGAAGATGCTTTGGCACACAACAATTCAAAGGCTTTAAATGCTATATTTAATGGCGTGGATCCTATTTAGTTCAGCCTCATATCCACGTGTGAATTAACTAAAAGGGGCACGGGAGATTCTTCAAACTACATATGAAGGAATATCGACTCTAAAGTTGTCCAAAATGCAGATGCTAACTACTAGATTTGAAAATCTGAAAATGCATGAAGATGAGACTATTGGCGAGTTCAACACCAAACTATGTGACATAGAAAATGAAGCGTTTGCTCTAAGTGAGATGTTTTTCGAAGAAAAACTTGTAAGAAAAACTTTAAGATCTTTGCCACAATGATTTGCCTATAAAGTCACTGCCATAGAAGAAGCATAAGATGTCTCAAAAATGAAGTTAGAAGAATTGATGGGATCTCTTAGAACCTTTGAGATGAATCTTGGAGGAGACACCAAAATAAAGAAGACAAAATGAGTTGCTCAAAAAACCAAGGTACAGAACTTCAACGAGCATAATGAAGATGAGTTGGAGGAATCTCTAGCCCTGCTTTCAAAGAATTTCAGCAGAGTTATGAAGAGATTTGGAAGAAATACTCGCGGTGTCAAGCACGGTGTCACTAACTTCAAAAATGGTTCTTCAAGCAACAAGAAGCACAGGGAAGAAACTTATGTATCTGATCAACCATTCAAGAATAAAGGCATTCAGTGCAGAGAGTGTGAGGGTTTCGGGCATATACAAGTAGAATGTGCTAATACCTTAAAGAAAAAGAAGAATTCTCTGAACGCAACCTGGAGTAAGGATGATTCAGAGAAGAAAGACAAATTTCAGAGCAACCATGTGACGCTTGTTGGAAAGACAGAACGTGAAGAAAATGGTGATGTTATACACGGTGTCACAGACAACTTTTCCAATAGTAGTGATGAAGACGAAGAAGCAGTCACAGAAGAAGACCTAATTGGAGAATACAAGTTTCTTCATGAAAAATGGACCGAACTTGTCAAAGTAAATCAGCATCTACACATCTAGATTAGAAATTTGAAAGACGAGAAGAACAATTTTCAAAATGTGATTGTTGATTTGGAGACCAAACTGAAAACAAGTCAGGATGAAGTTAATGATCTGACCAATGAGATAAGTCTCATGAAGAAGAATGTCAAAATGCTGAATTCGAGTTCTTCTAAATTGGATGATATTCTAAACATCGGCAAATCAAGTGTAAATCGGTCTGGATTAGGGTTCAAAGGTGAAAGTTCAGTTTCACGGACTATAGCTGTGAAGGAAAATCGCTCTGTGATGAAATTAGTAAGGGAAACCATAGTGTCACAGCCAGTGTCAGCCAAGGGATTTGATTACAAAGATAAGCAAGTTGCAAACAGAACTCCAAGAACTGACAGAAAATCAAATTCCTATGACTTCTATCATGCTTCAAGCAGTACAAATATGGTTCTGTGTGTTATTATTGCAATCGGCATGGTCATATTCGCCCTAAATGCTTCACCTATCTTGCTGACCTAAGATTAGGTACTGTTAGAAATGTTTCTTCTTACAGATTCCCTTATCAAAAATGGGTGAAAAAATCAAGTTTGAAGTGTTATGTTATAAATCTTTCACTAAAGGCAACCGTAACGAATGCATGGTATTTTGATAGCGGATGTTCTAGACACATGACAGGTGAAGAGAGATATTTGCAGCATATCATACCCGAAACCATGGGAAAAGTTACATTCGGCACGGTGTCTCAACTGATGTCATTGGAAGGGGAATGCTAAATATTCCTGGTCTACCAAAGTTGAGTAATGTTCTTTTGGTAAATGGTCTGAAATCTAATCTAATCAGTATTAGCCACCTGTGTGATCGAGATCTGAATGTGCAATTCACACGTGAAAAATGTGTGGTGTCTGATCAAAACAACAAGTGTGTCATTGAAGGAGTTAGATCATCAGACAATTGCTATCTTATTTCTTCCTCATCTACTTGTTTTCAATCGAGTATGGAGGACACTGTTTTATGGCATAGAAAGTTGGGACATGTAAATTTCAGAATCATAGAAAAGATTGTTTCAAAAGGTGCTGTCTGGGGAATTCCTTTACTAAAGTTTGATGAAGACAAATTATGTGGACCATGTCAAATCGAAAAGCAAACCAAGGTGTCACACCCGATGTCACAGTCATCTACAACTAACTGTGTACTTGAATTGCTCCACATGGTTCTAATGGGTCCAATGCTTGTCGAAAGTATTGGAGGAAAACGGTATGTCTTCGTTACACATCGGTGGAATTTCTTAGAGAAAAGTCCGACACTTTCAAGGCCTTCACATCAATGTGTACTCATCTCCAACGTGAAAAAGATTGTGTTATCTTGAAAATTATTCGCATCCGCAGTGATCATGTGAGAGAGTTTGAAAATTCTGAATTCTCGGATTTCTATAAACATCTAGGGATTGCTCATGAATTCTCGGCACCTAAGACTCCTCAACAAAACAGAGTCGTTGAAAGAAAGAACCGTACTTTAGTAAAGATGACTCGAGTTATGTTACATGAAAGGGATGTTCCTCAAAAGTTCTGGGCTGAAGCTATGAACACGGCTTGTTATACCATAAATCAGGTGTATCTACGTGGCAGAACTTCTATGACACCCTATGAGATATGGAAAGGTAAAACTCCGAATCTTAGTTATTTTCATCTGTTTGGCAGCATTTGCTTTGTGTTGAATGACAGGGAACACAGGGGGAAGCTTGATCCCAAAAGTGATGAAGCTATCTTTCTCGGTTATGCTACTAATAGCCGTGCTTATCGAGTTTACAACAAAAGAACTTGAACTGTCATCGAATCTGCAAACGTTCAAGTAGACGACTCTCTGGATACAGTATATAATCCAAAAGAAGATGCAAACAGAATTTCAAATAATGAAGGCACTAGTGTTCCAACCGGTGTCACAGATGGTGTCTCAGGCGGTGTCACAGATCAAACAGAGACAGTTGATGAAGTAGAAGTGACCACCTCACACAACAGGCAACCATCCACACGTGTTCAGAAGAATCATCATGCAGATGAGGTTATTGGTGGGCTGAATGATGATATACGAACCAGAGATAAACTGAGGGTGAATTATCGAGACATGATTCAAATGGCATGTTTTACATCAACCATCGAGCCCAAGAATGTGAAAGAAGCATTACTTGATGAATACTAGATAGGAGCTATGCAAGAAGAACTTAGTCAATTTTCCCAAAATCAAGTTTGGGACTTAGTACCGTGTCCTCTCAATGTGAATATTATTGGTACTAAGTGGATCTACAAGAACAAGAGCGATGAGCATGACAACATCACTCGCAATAAAGCTCGGCTAGTTGCTCAAGGGTATTCTCAAATTGAAGGAATTGATTTTGATGAAACATTCGCTTCGGTTGCTCTTTTTGAATCTATTCGGTTTTTATTGGCTATTGCTTGTGTTATGCGGTTTAAGCTATATCAAATGGATGTTAAGAGTGCTTTTCTCAATGATTTTCTTAATGAAGAAGTTTATGTAGCTCAACCAAAGGGTTTTGAAGACCCTTATCATCCCGAGCATGTTTATAAATTGAAGAAGGCGTTATGTGGGCTTAAACAAGCCCCTCGTGTGTGGTATGAATGACTCACGCAATATCTATTAACCAAGGGATATGAGCGAGGGGGAGTAGATAAAACCCTTTTCGTTCGCCGTGACAAAGGTCAGTTTTTACTTGCTCAAATTTATGTTAATGATATAGTTTTTGGCTCGGTGTCACAAGTGATGGTGGATGAATT
Organism: Begonia masoniana; assembly: GCA_022432975.1. NCBI lineage: Eukaryota > Viridiplantae > Streptophyta > Magnoliopsida > Cucurbitales > Begoniaceae > Begonia > Begonia masoniana. The sequence continues at coordinate 26,290,334 of CM039508.1, read as the reverse complement.
TGTTGCTCAAATAACTGGAGAATTCGAGATGAGTATGGTTGGAGAACTCAATTATTTCCTTGGACTCCAAATTCAGCAAGAAAAGAATGGTATTTTTATTTCTCAAGCCAAATATGCCAAGAATTTATTGAAAAAGTTTCAACTTGAAAATGCACGATCGAGTAGAACACCCATTGGGACACATGAGAAACTCTCCAAAGATGAAAAGGGCATTGTTGTTGATCCGCGTTTATATAGAAGTATGATTGGAAGTCTCTTATATCTAACTGCTAACTGACTAGATATTTGTTTTAGCGTGGGTCTATGCGCTTGATTTCAAGCACATTCGAGGGAGTCACACCTCGTGTCAGTCAAGCAAATTCTCAAATATGTTAACGGAACAACCAACTATGGTATATGGTATTCATTCGACTCTAATGCAAATCTGGTGGGTTATTATGATGCTGACTGGGCAGGAAGTTCTGATGATCAAAAAAGTACTTGCGGGAGGATGTTTTTATGTAGGACACAACTTGGTGTCATGGTTCAGCATGAAACAAAATTTTATTTCTCTGTCTACTGCCAAGGCAGAATATATTGTAGCAGGTAGCAGTTGTACTCAGCTTTTGTGGATGAAACAAATGATGAAAGACTATGGTGTCACACAGGGTGTCATGACCCTCTATTGTGACAATTTGAGTGCTATCAATATTTCTAAAAATCTTGTTCAGCATTCACAAACAAAGCATATTGATATACGACATCATTTTATTCGATCTCTAGTGGAGGACAAAATTATTAATTTGGAGCATATGGTGACCGAAAAATAAATTGCCGATATTTTCACCAAGGCGATGGATGGTGTAAGGTTTGAAGAGTTAAGGTCTGCCCTAGGCCTCTGTATTATGTAAGTTGCTCAATGATTGTGTTTATTTAAAAAAAAAAAAATTGCCACTTGTTTTAGGCATTTGGTTTTATTATTTGGGCAATCTTTTGTGTATTACTCACCTCCTGCAGAATGTGATCCTTATTGATATTTTCTCTGGAACAACACCATGTGTGACATGAGAAATTCTATCATCCTTATGAAAAATCGGGTGTTTATATTTAATGAAGAATTGGAGCAGCATTATTCTATTGGGTTTATTTTCCTTTTTGCAGAGATCAGAATTATTTTTTAAAGATTTATGAGAGATTGAATATGTGATTTATGGTAACTTTCGGATTTATTTTCCAAAAATATCCTACAAATATGGGATTTTCTCTTTATTCTGAGATTTGATAGCTATTTATGGATAGAGTTCAATATATTTCAAATTTAACGATTCTCCAGCAAACTCTCTCTACTTCTTCTTCTTCAATCGACTTTCTAGGGCTTTCTATTATTCTCCTCACAATGGTGATCATCGAAGAAGTTTCATATGAGCAATTTTCAGGCAATGTTCCAATGCCTGTCGAAGAAAAGATGTCGAGCTCGAATTCGGCTATTGTGGTTTATTCAGCATTTTCACCACCGGTAAAACCCCCTGATAACGAAAGGGTAACTTCAAAAATTACTGTAGAAGCTATTCCAATTTGTCAAGTTGACTCGCGAGGGGATCAACAAAAATTTCGCAAATCAAAATGAGACAGATTTAAAACAAGATCTGTGCCTCCCAAGGCACCCAAAGAATCCAAAGTTACCTCGGCTTCAAAAGGAAAAAGGCCGAGAGTTGAACGAGAAACCTCATTTGACAGCTCCTGGATGCAAGAAGATGTCATTGAAATTGATACAGAAAATGAAGATGAGTTTATTGAAATATCTCCAAAGAAATCTACTCGGAACATTCAGTCGATTTCCGGCCAAAAAATCCTCCAAGTTGGCTGCTTCCAAGTAGTCCAAGTACTCTACTCCAAAATCCAAAAAGTCCAATGCTCCAAAATCGTCCAAGCCTTCTGTTGAGAAGATTCAAAAGCCCGCTGCTGCCAAACCACCAAAAACAAGTCCTTCAAAAGCTCCAAAATCCAAAAGAAAGAAGACAAGTGAAAGTCCTGCTCCTAAAGACAAAACTCGCTCAAAATTTACACCTCGGGGTGAGTCAAGCTCCAACCTAAGTAAGTCTTCTGTTAAAGTCTCTGTTGATGATTTTAAATCCAGACTGCATGCTAGCCGTTGGCCAAGTTTTTCACACATAAATATTTGGCCTGAAAGAAAAATCCATGAAGGTGACTTTTCATAGTGTGAAGCTATTGTATACCATCTTATGAGTATTGGATTGGAAAAAAACTTTTAGAGATATTAAACCTTTTGCCTGGAAAGTTAATCTTGAATTCTATTGCAATCTGGATACTGATGTGTTTTGGCCAAGTTTATGTTAGAAGTCATACATTTAATTTTACCTCGTCTGCTATTAATGGATATTTGTGCTTAAAGATGTATGATTTTGACAAGTTTGTGCTGGATTACAACAAAATTATTATTGATGTTACTGGGGGTGTTAGACGTATCTGGTTTCATGGTAAAGATTTTCCAGCTTCACAACTTTCGGTTAAGTATGGCATTTTGCACAAAATTGCCATGAGAAATTGGATGCCAACATCTCATAGAACTGGGGTGAACAAGACAATGGCAGCCCTACTGTTCAAAATTGGAAATTCAATATCTTTCGATTTTGGCAAACATCATTTTGATCAAATAATGAAGCATGAAGATGGAAAGAATGAACGGTTAGCTCTCCCATTTCCTAGTCTGATATATGGTGTTTTATCCTCTCAACACTCTGTTGTTAGAGAAAATGAAGGTTTGTATGTGGAGAAATAGGAAATACGCATAAGCTACAAAATTTGCATGGGAGAACACATTAATGACCTCAAAGGTTTTGTAGAAGGTTTGCCTATATCTGCATCCAGAACAGATTCTGCTCTTTTGGCGAAAACTGTAAAAAATTTGGTGGATATGTCGAAATCTCTAATCATCAAAATTTCTGATCTTGAAAAACAGAAATCTGTAATTTCTGTGCTTTTAAATGATATCTACCAAAAGAATACTAACATGGAGGCGACATATCAACATGACAAAGAGAAAGAAGATGATGGTACATCTGCTGTTCTAGACGATGTCCCAGAGAATATGCCTGGAAATGTTGATGTTCCAAATTGACTTCTACTCTTATGATGGGTTCTTCGAATAATTTTATTTGTGGAGTATTCTTACACTATTTCTTTGACTTGTCTATTTCTAGATATCTCTTGAACAATTTGCCCGCTCTAAATGTTTTTTGGATACTCTGATGCATATGGAAACTATATTTTTCCTTGGTCTGGCTATTTCTCTATGATGCTGGTAGCGTTTCTCTGGTGTTTATGATACTTATATGCATTTATGGTGATTATGTGGTAATTATGGTATGGTGATTATGATGCTTTTATAGTGATTGATATTCTCTTATATATATTTTTGTCTTTTTATGGCAAAAATGGGGAGTATTTTGAAGAGTATGCTCTGGATACCATATATTTTGATATGATGATGGTTGAAGTATTTTTATGATGACTTAAGCCACTATCCAATGGGAGTTAATTCAGGGGGAGCTATTGAAGTTATTGGTTTTATTGATTTTGCCAAAAAATACTAAAGGGGGAGATTGTAAATGCAAATATGTTAGCATTGATTTTTTGGCAAATTATATTTATAGAGATAATATTTTATTCCACTATTTTCCAAAGTGGTAGTTTATTTCTTGGTAATCAAGAAATAATATATTCAGATTATTGGATGGATTAATATTGAAGATCATGAAGATATTGTGGAAGAGAAAAATAAGGAAACGTGAATATAAGGAAAGTTGTTGAAAAATCTAAAGGCACTTGTTTTTTGGAAAACTTTCTTTCGGTAAGCCGAATTGATGAAGATTTGTTGAAATATTCTAGACTTCGATATCTCATTAATCATGGGATGCTTTCTTAAGTTTTTGGATCCATATCCAAGTAGTTGGAGGATCTTTCAAAATGTCACACGTGGTGTCACGCAACCGATTTTATGAGATTTAGTTTCCTCATTCCTGCGGCATTAAATCTTATTTAGTAACTGAATAAAATCGAAAATATGGTAATTACCAATCATATTTAGGCCTTCGTTTCTGTTGAAACAACTGATGGATTTTTTATTATTCTTGAGAGAAGTTTTCTTTGTTTTGCAAGCCTTCGCTTTTCTTTCTCTCCCTACGCTTCTGCGTATGGGTTTGTGATTATTATACACACTCTGCTTATGCTGTGGATTTCATCGATTATACAAGTGTGTTGATTTATTGCGTCTGAAGACAACGACTTGGTGTTCCAGGTGGTGTCATAGAAGGCAATCTTCTTTATTCTTCATTAAAGCTCAATCTCGGGAGGAGGCTGCATTCGAACTCGGGAGGAGTTCTTTTTATCGACAAGGTGTGACGACCCCCGACCCGATCAGGGCCGGCGAGCCTCACTCTGGACATTTAAAACATGATATATTATTTTGAACTTTTAAAATTTTACACAGAGAACCCTTTCTGGAATTGAAAACTGGAATACATATTTTAAAAGGCATGGTAAATCGGATGACATATTTAAATCTGGAAGATAATTAAAATCGGACTACAGAAATAAATGACAGAAAAAAACAGGAAGACATGAATGGACGATGTTTACAACAATAAAGCAGGGTTTTCGATCAACAAGACACAACACTTGAAGAGCTAAGACCCACAACAGAATCGGTCAAAGTGCAAAAGAGTAGTAAGACTGAGTTTCGGTCGAAGTGACCTCGGCCTTAAACATTAAAATGGCAAGACATAAAATGTAAGACACAAAACGGATGACAGGTTTGGACGACAAGTTTTGGACGACAGAACTGGACGACAGATTTGGACGACAGGTTTGGACGATAGATTTTGGACGACAGAGCTGGACGACAGGTTTGGACTACAAATTTGGACGACAGGTTTGGACGACAAGTTTTGGACGATTAACACTTAACCTTAGTCGACAGACTAAGTCTCTGGAATTAATTTCTACACCATTCGGTCGACAAATTCGACCGAATGGAACAGAGGGACTAAACACTCCCTCAACATCTAAAGTAAACCATTCGGTCGACAAATTCGACCGAATGGTCGGTCGACAAATTCGACCGAATGGAACAGAGGGACTAAACACTCCCTCAACATCTAAAGTAAACCATTCGGTCGACAAATTCGACCGAATGGAACAGAGGGACTAAACACTCCCTCAACATCTGAAGTACCCCAACCAAAAGAAACCCGATTAAAATGTAATTTTTTTTTGACATGTTAGAAAACATGACAGAAGTTCAAAAATCTAACTGCATGGATAGCTCTAAAACCCAAGAATATCCATGCATAACCTAAAAGAAAAGACTCCAAGCAGTTCCAGAATATTTCAAAATACATATTCAACTGTCAGAACAGGGGTTTTAAAACATCAACACAAAGTCTATACATCATTTTAAAATCCCAAAAGAATCCCAACATAGACTATTCAAACATGACATTCATTTTAAAACTTCACCCTCGGGTCAAAAATGTGTCTGGCCGCCGCAACCACCCCTGAAAGCTCGTGCCACCAACCACCTATTTGTCGGCTTGAGGCTCAAAATCCTCATCCACGGGGTCCGTACCTACATCAGGGAGTTCAACTATTAGCCTAGAGCTCAATAAGAACATACAATGAAGTGATACATATGCTATGCATGAACTTTTGAAATACATGTACATTACATAACTTTACGTTCAAGTGGACAGAGGGTATAAGTGAGGCTTATAGAGGAACTGGCGCAACAAAGGTACACTATCAGGCACATAACAGAGGTGCACTTTCAGACACATTACAGGGATACATTACATGAATACATAATAGGATGTAAGTCCTCGTCCCACACTTAACCGTACATTACATTACAGATTTTATCTTTCTTAACTTCAAACCTCGTGCATAAAACATTTACATGACTTTCGGAAAAAATGTGTATGCATGAACATTCATTGTGCATAGACTTAACATACTGGAAAACAGTTCAAAATACACATGAATAACAAGATATCTAAACCATACATTGAGCATGGCACTAAACTTATGGCCGAATCATCGACCTAACTACCCAACAATAACCTGATGACATATTTGACCTAGTATCTCCGAGATGTAGGGCCTTAACGGCCAAACCTACGCGTATGAACTTACTATTGTCTGTGAGTTATAGGTCTCGCATGTAAGTCCTCGGTAATACACGAACCTATATTGTGTATAATTGGACCGTTAACCTTAAACTTCATAAAACTAAAGAGTAACTAACCTACACTTGTTAACTAATGGAAAAGGGTTACCTTTACTGGAGGAAACAGGAGAAAACAGGAGAAACGAAGTTTTGGAATGGTCGCAGTCGCCTGGAAGAGAGAAAACAGAGAAGAGATTCATGTAGGAGTGAAGATAAGAGAGGAAGAGAGGAAGAGAAAAGGCATGCCAACTGTCAATCTGTGACGACCCCGGACCTGATCGGGGTCGAGGAGCCATCACTCCGGACATTTAAAAAACGTGGACTAATTTTTTTTGAAACATTTATAAAACTTTTGAAAACTTTACACAGAGTATAAATTTTCTCTGGAAATGGATCTAGAGGGCATATTAAAATCGGACTTCATAAACAAATAACAGAAGAAAACAGGAAGACAGAAAGTAGGGAGAAATGAAAACAGTTCTAGGATTTTCACTAGGACTTGACTTCAACTTAAACAGGGTTCTGGCAGAAAAACAGGAAGACTGGAACACTAAAAATTTGGATGAGTACCCTCTCTAGACGAGAGCAGGATGACAGAAACGGACGATGAAAATAAACAGACAAAAATGAACGACTGGAGACAAATGACAGTATACTTTGAAATGGAAATCATAACTGGAAACTATACAGTGTATGACTTGTAGTGGAAGACATAAGGTGGAAGACGTAAGGTGAAAGATGTAAGGTGGAAGACGTAGGGTGGAAGATGTAAGGTGGAAGATGTAAGGTAGAAGACGTAAGGTAGAAGACGTAAGGTGGATGACATAAGGTGGAAGATGTAAGATGGAAGACATAAGGTGGAAGATGTAAGGTGGAAGACGTAAGGGGAAGACGTAAGGTGGAAGAGATAAGGTGGAAGACATAAGGTGGAATATGTAAGGTGGAAGATGTAAGGCGGAAGGCATAGGCGGAAGCCATAATTTTAAAGGCAGAATTGACAATATTTAACGGGAAGACATATAAACAGGGAGCATAAAACAGAAGGCATAAAAGTTTCAAACCCTCAAAACCAGATTCAAAACATGATTTTTGGACATATCAGAAAACATGACAGAAGTTTGAGAAATAAAACTGCATGGATAGCTCTAAAACCAGAGATAATCCATGTACAACCTAAAAGAGAAAAACTTCAAACAGTTCCAGAATGTTTCAAAACATATATACAACTGTCAATTACAAAGGTTTAAAAACTTAAACACCAAAACCTATACATTATAAAAATCTCAACAAAGTTTTAAAACAAAAACACCAGAATCCCAACAGAGTTTACAGATATGAACTTTACTTTAAAAACTTCACTCTCTCAGGTCAAAAATATGTCTGGCTGCTGCAACCACCCCCGAAAGCTCGTGCCACCAACCACCTATTCGTCAGACTGAGGCACAAAATCCTCATCCACTTGTTCCGTACTTACAACAGGGAGTTCAACTATGAGCCTAGAGCTCAGTAAGAACATAAAAAAAATGCAGTGATGCATATGCAGTACATGAGCATTTCAGAATACAGTGACATTACAGAACATTACTTTACATTACGTCGAGTGCACAGAAGGTATAAGTGGGGCTTAGAGGAACTGGCGTAACAGAGGTGCACTATCAGGCACTTAACAGGGATACATAACAGAATACCAATCCCCGCCCCACACTTAACCTAACATTACATTACAAAACCGTGTACAGAAAACATTTACATGAGCTTTCAGGAAAAACGCGTATGCATGGACTTTTAAAGTGCTTAAACTTAGTACAACAGACAACAGAAATAACGCAGCAGGACGTGAAAAGAAATACAGATAAATTATCTACCCAAAACAACCCGGGAGAAATGAAAAACCTAGTACCTCCATGATATAGGGCCTTAAGGGCCAACCTACGGGTATGAACTTACCTGTTGTCCGTGAGTTACAAGCTTTGTTCGTCTCGGTGAGTCTCAAAGCTTTAACGGAGAAATGGAAGAAAACAGGAGAAGATAGATTTTTAGAAATGGTTGTACTTCGTCTGGAAGAGAGAAAACAGAGAAGAGAATGGAGAGAAACAGAGAAGTGTTTCTCGTAGGAGGGAAGGGAAGAGAGGAAGAGAGGTTGTATAGCTTCCTCAACAAGTTTGGACACTTGGCATCCATCTATTGGCTTCCTCCCACATACCTTAATTTCCACCTAAACTGCCCCTCCATTGGTTTCTAACTAAATGATTTGTTTTGGTTACTCCATGGCTTAGTTTTCCACTAAACATTCCAACAGATTTCACCAAAACACTCATTATACTAATATAAACCTAATCCCATTCGATAATTCGAGGGATAATTTTTCGGCCAAAAATGCCAGGTGTTACATTCCACCCACCTTAAATGGAATTTTGTCCCCAAAATTCTCTTAGACTTAAGGGTCTCTCAATCCCTTTTTTCCCTCATTCTAAGGTTCTCTATTCTATAAACGTCTACATTGGGACCGTACCTGTGATCGCTGTGTGCTGGGCATCGTCATCGTTCTCTGTTAATGCAAAAACCTCTGGCATGGCATGATTTGGTCTCGTGTCGGGCATTGGACAATCCCGGATGTGATGGCCCTCTTTGCCGCATCGAAAGCAATGGCCGTTAAGGAGTCTGCATTCACCTCAGTGATACTTCTAGCAACGCGGGCAAACAGGAAGCTGAGGGGCTCCCATTGGTCTTTTTCCCTTCGTCCTGATAGGCAGCAATCTCATTGAGCCTTTTGACGCCCCGATTTTTTTGTTGTTGTGGTTGCCAACCACGACCTTGTTGTTGCTGAGGAACATCCTGATAGAACCTTTCTGAGAATCCCTCTGTCTCTAGGACTTCGTCTCTAAGGCTTCCAACTGATAACCTTGGCCACCACCTTTGCATACGGTGCCTCGTCAAAACCCTCAGTCGTGATTCCCCGTAAAAGATCCATCTTCAGACCCTGGATGAACAGGTGTACCTTGTTTTCATCGGTGGCCACCAGATGAGGTGTGTAGCGAGACAGTAACTCGAACTTCTAAACATACTCGGCCACTGATCCGTATTGTCGTAGCCGAGAGAATTCCATCATCTTTTCCTTCCTCGCGCTGTAGTCAAAATATTTCTCGTAGAAAATTCTTTTGAATCCTTCCCAGCTTAATGCTACCGTAGTCGACTGCACTGTGTCCCACCAAAATCCAGCACTTTTGGTGAGGTGAAACGTGGCACATATCACTTTCTTGCTTTCTTCCACCTCTGCGTAGTTGAACATTCTCTCAATATGCCGGATCCATTCCTCAGCATGAGTTGGGTCCGTAGATAGCCCATCAAACGTAGGTGGTTGGAGTCGCCAGAATCTGTCTCCACTGGTGTCACGTGGCGCATGGTTGTTGTTCCCGTTGTCTGCCATCATGCGTTCCATCATGCGTGACTGAACGCCGACTAGCTCAGTTAGACGATCGAGGGCGTCGCGTCTGTCGTTTACATCACCTTGATTCCCTCTTACCATTTCTAGAAAATCCTATACGAAATAACGAACTCAACTTAATAAATAAAACGGGTACAGAAACTTAAACACTTACAGTTGGTGAAGCGATCCACGTGGCGGGTTACGCAACCAGACATTTCTCCAGAACCGCTTTTAAAACCTAGCGGCTCTGATACCATAACTGTGACGACCCCGGACCCGATCGGCGGTCGAGGAGCCATCACTCCGGACATTTCAAAAACGTGGACTAATTTTTTTTGAAACATTTATAAAACTATTGAAAACTTTACACAGAGTATAAATTTTCTCTGGAAATGAAACTAGAGGGCATATTAAAATCGGACTTCATAAACAAATAACAGAAGAAAACAGGAAGACAGAAAGCAGGGAGAAATGAAAACAGTTCTGGGATTTTCACTAGGACTTGACTTCGACTTAAACAGGGTTCTGGCAGAAAAACAAGAAGACTAGAACACTAAAAATTTGGACGAGTACCCTCTCTAGACGAGAGCAGGATGACAGAAACGGACGATGAAAATAAACAGACAGAAATGAACGATTGGAGACAAATGACAGTATACTTTGAAATGGAAATCATAACTGGAAACTATACAGTGGATGACTTATAGTGGAAGACATAAGGTGGAAGACGTAAGGTGAAAGATGTAAGGTGGAAGCGTAGGGTGGAAGATGTAAGGTGGATGACGTAAGGTGGAAGATGTAAGGTGGATGACGTAAGGTGGAAGATGTAAGGTGGAAGACGTAAGGTGGAAGATGTAAGGTGGAAGATGTAAGGTGGATGATGTAAGGTGGATGACGTAAGGTGGATGATGTAAGGTGGAAGATGTAAGGTGGATGACGTAAGGTGGAAGACGTAAGGTGGAAGACGTAAGGTGGAAGACGTAAGGTGGTAAGGTGGATGACGTAAGGTGGAAGACGTAAGGTGGAAGATGTAAGGTGGATGACGTAAGGTGGAAGACGTAAGGTGGAAGACGTAAGGTGGAAGATGTAAGGTGGATGACGTAAGGTGGAAGACGTAAGGTGGAAGATGTAAGGTGGAAGACGTAAGGTGGAAGACGTAAGGTGGAAGATGTAAGGTGGATGACGTAAGGTGGAAGATGTAAGGTGGATGACGTAAGGTGGAAGACGTAAGGTGGAAGATGTAAGGTGGAAGATGTAAGGTGGATGACGTAAGGTGGAAGACGTAAGGTGGAAGATGTAAGGTGGAAGACGTAAGGTGGAAGACGTAAGGTGGAAGACGTAAGGTGGAAGATGTAAGGTGGATGACGTAAGGTGGAAGACGTAAGGTGGAAGACGTAAGGTGGAAGACGTAAGGTGGAAGACGTAAGGTGGAAGATGTAAGGTGGATGACGTAAGGTGGAAGATGTAAGGTGGAAGACGTAAGGTGGAAGATGTAAGGTGGAAGACGTAAGGTGGAAGACGTAAGGTGGAAGATGTAAGGTGGATGACGTAAGGTGGAAGACGTAAGGTGGAAGATGTAAGGTGGAAGACGTAAGGTGGAAGACGTAAGGTGGAAGATGTAAGGTGGATGATGTAAGGTGGATGACGTAAGGTGGAAGACGTAAGGTGGAAGATGTAAGGTGGATGACGTAAGGTGGAAGATGTAAGGTGGATGACGTAAGGTGGAAGATGTAAGGTGGATGACGTAAGGTGGAAGATGTAAGGTGGAAGATGTAAGGTGGAAGACGTAAGGTGGAAGATGTAAGGTGGAAGATGTAAGGTGGATGACGTAAGGTGGAAGATGTAAGGTGGAAGACGTAAGGTGGAAGACGTAAGGTGGAAGACGTAAGGTGGAAGATGTAAGGTGGATGACGTAAGGTGGAAGACGTAAGGTGGAAGACGTAAGGTGGAAGACGTAAGGTGGAAGATGTAAGGTGGAAGACGTAAGGTGGAAGATGTAAGGTGGATGACGTAAGGTGGAAGACGTAAGGTGGAAGACGTAAGGTGGAAGATGTAAGGTGGATGACGTAAGGTGGATGATGTAAGGTGGAAGATGTAAGGTGGATGACGTAAGGTGGAAGACGTAAGGTGGAAGACGTAAGGTGGAAGACGTAAGGTGGAAGACGTAAGGTGGAAGACGTAAGGTGGAAGACGTAAGGTGGAAGATGTAAGGTGGATGACGTAAGGTGGAAGACGTAAGGTGGAAGATGTAAGGTGGAAGACGTAAGGTGGAAGATGTAAGGTGGAAGACGTAAGGTGGAAGATGTAAGGTGGAAGACGTAAGGTGGAAGACGTAAGGTGGAAGATGTAAGGTGGAAGACGTAAGGTGGAAGACGTAAGGTGGAAGATGTAAGGTGGAAGATGTAAGGTGGAAGATGTAAGGTGGATGACGTAAGGTGGAAGACGTAAGGTGGAAGACGTAAGGTGGAAGACGTAAGGTGGAAGACCTAAGGTGGAATATGTAAGGTGGAAAATGTAAGGCGAAAGGCCTAAGCGGAAGGCATAGGCGGAAGGCATAGGTGGAAACTATAGGCGGAAGCCATAATTTTAAAGGTAGAATTGACAATATTTAATGGGAAGACATATAAACAGGGAGCATAAAACAGAAGGCATAAAAGTTTCAAACCCTCAAAACCAGATTCAAAACATGATTTTTGGACATATCAGAAAAGTTTAAGAAATCAAACTGCATGGATAGCTCTAAGACCAGAGATAATCCATGCACAACCTAAAAGAGAAAAACTTCAAACAGTTCCAGAATGTTTCAAAACATATATACAACTTTCAATTACAAAGGTTTAAAAACCTAAACACCAAAACTTATACATTATAAAAATCCCAACCTAGTTCCCAACAGAGTTTTAAAGCAAAAACACCAGAATCCCAACAGAGTTTACAGATATGAACTTTACTTTAAAAACTTCACTCTCTCGGGTCAGAAATATGTCTGGCTGCCGCAAACACCCCCGAAAGCTCGTGCCACCAACCACCTATTCGTCAGACTGAGGCACAAAATCCTCATCCACTTTTTCTGTACCTACAACAGGGAGTTCAACTATGAGCCTAGAGCTCAGTAAGAACATAAAAAAAATGCAGTGATGCATATGCAGTGCATGAACATTTCAGAATACAGTGACATTACAGAACATTACTTTACATTACGTCGAGTGCACAGAAGGTATAAGTGGGGCTTAGAGGACTTGGCGTAACAGAGGTGCACTATCAGGCACTTAACAGGGATACATAACAGAACACCAATCCCCGCCCCACACTTAACCTAACATTACATTACAAAACCGTGTACAGAAAACATTTATATGAGCTTTCGGGAAAAACGCGTATGCATGGACTTTTACAGTGCTTAAACTTAATACAACAGACAACAGAAATAACGCAGTAGGACGTGAAGAGAAATACAGATAATATATCTACCCAAAACAACCCGGCAGAAATGAAAAACCTAGTACCTCCGTGATGTAGGGTCTTAAGGGCCAACCTACGGGTATGAACTTACCTGTTGTTCGTGAGTTGCAAGCTTTGATCGTCTCGATGAGTCTCAAACCTTTAACGGAGAAATGGAAGAAAACTGGAGAAGATAGATTTTTGGAAATGGTTGCACTTCGTCTGGAAGAGAGAAAACAGAGAAGAGAATGGAGAGAAACAGAGAAGTGTTTCTCGTAGGAGGGAAGGGAAGAGAGGAAGAGAAGTTGTATGGCTTCTTCAACAAGTTTGGACACTTGGCATCCATCCATTGGCTTCCTCCCACCTACCTTAATTCCTACCTAAACTGCTCCTCCATTGGTTTCTAACTAAATGATTTGTTTTGGTTACTCCATGGTTTAGTTTTCCACTAAACATTCCAACAAATGTCACCAAAACACTCATTATACTAATATAAACCTAATCTCATTCGATAATTCGAGGGATAATTTCCCGGCCAAAAATGCTGGGTGTTACACAATCATTCATTGGCTCCCTCTCAACAACCTTAATTGCTTTCCCATAATGCCCTCCATTGATTTCTAACTGAATTGTTATTTAGTTCGTCGACTCGGTCTCATGAATCTCTCTCATTCAATTAAACACATCGACAATTTCATTAAAACATTCATTGTATTAATATCAAATTAATCTCGTTTAATAATTCAGGGAATAATTACATGGCCAAAAATGTCGAGTGTTACATAAGAGGAGCTTGTCAATTTGCTCGTAGGCGAGGGGATCTTGCCATAACACGGATTCCGGGAGGAGTCATCAACAACAAGGGGATCTTGTTGCTTCTAGATCTCAGGAGAGATTGATCTTAAGTCGAGGGGAGCTCGCAAAAACAGTTTCATTGGAGAAATTAGGAAGAGGCGGCGACAAAGATAAGAGGAAATCTTTATTTTTATAAGTCCGATTGTCTTGTAAGTTTGTTAACTCGTGAAATGTTTTTATATCTGGGTGTGGCCCCGCAGACGTAGGCGAATTGCCGAACTGCGTTACCAACCTCCTGTCTCATTACTTTCTGCATATTTTTAATTGTCCATCATTGCATTAATAATCGGTGTCACACGAAATACTCTGTGTGACATCGAATAACTAATCTTAATCTTTCAAAGGTTAATGTCAGAAATCAAAGTTATATCTAAAAGAGGTTCTATTAGCCGTGAACAGTCGAGGCTTCAACAAACACATAAATGAAAATTTACAAATAAATAAATAATGCCTTGGTTTCAAGTAAAAATGTCGGTATTATTTTGAAATGTCTGGCGTTATTTTGAAATCCCAACTTTGATCATAAACATTGAACAGAGGGCAAATCTACACATTTCCCCGGCAACATTGCCAAAAAGTTGTTGATTTTAATCACGTGATTGCACTTGTCGATATAGCAAGTAATATTAATTTTAAGGACCAAGTATTGTCTCATGTAGAGTTAATATTTTAATTCATTTATTATTAAAATTGATCATTTTGTACTTATTTAATTAATCAAAAAATTGATTTTATAAATCAAACTCACTAAACAAGATTTTTATTTTTCAAAATTAATAAACACAATAAAAATCAAACTATTTTAGTCAATCATATAAAGACCTAGTTCAACTACTAATTTAAATTTTGCATTCCTCTTTTTAATCTTTACTCAAACAATTGAATCAATCAATTATTCTACTTTATTTACAAAACTCTTCTAAGAATCTATAAAAGTAGTTATTTAATCATTTGCCCTATATTGTTTTTAGAGAAAATAACGAAGTAACTTCACTAAGAGAACAACTTTCATTGTGATTGCACACGACCCATAGATATAGTTTTATTCTATGTGTAAATCAAATTATTAAACAATTAAGAAGATGACGTATGTTGTTTTTATTCAATGTAAAACTCTAACTTCTTATTCCAAATTAATTAGAGTTCCAATTGGTGGAGAGACAATCAAAACTCATTCAACAAGATAAAACAAATCTAGAGCAACAATATTAAGAAGAAACAATTTTAAATAAACTAAAGTTTCAGTCCATTGAACCCTGAAAAAAAAAATTAGTTCATAACGAAAATAAAAATACACACTCTAATTGAAATAAAACTCAAAAGAAATATGTTTGAATGTAACAACAAATACAATGAATAAAGAAAAGACTAGAAACAAGAAAGCAAATCTATCTGTGTCCTGCTTTGCTTGCAAAGATCTGTTCATGTAGTATATCGAATCCTCCCCAGTGGCGTTATAGACAGCTTTTTGACATGTTCGTCACGTTTTTTTCGTGTCATAAATTATGCTGAAAACGTGTATTTATAAAGCCAAAATCGTAACTCCATAATCAACTTCAAATTGGAAAGAAAATCTTCAAAAATATTAAAAATGACGCGGAAAATAGGAATAATGTTGAGGCATACATAAGCAGACGCCTCATCATAATGTTCTTCCAGAGGTAACGTTTGTGGCTTTTGGTCATCTAATGCCGCGACATGAATATGAACGATGCCAACTTTCTGAATTTTAGGATAGAAACAACGTGGCATAATTTTAAGAATGTTGATGCATTTTTGGTATTCTGATGACTTTTTGATTTTCGATCTTCTTTATTTGCTCGGCTTTGATTTTCAATTGTTATGTTCGCAATTTTATGTTGAAATCAAGGCTTTTTTCCTTCTTTATTTGTTCTTTGTTTAGTCGTCATTAATAAGACAAAATATACGTAAATAAATAATAATCATGAATTTTATGTTAAGAATTAAGAAAATATCAACGATGTAAAAATAGGTATAAAACCTATTATCAAATTGGGAAGAAATCCAATCTCCACCAAGACCTCATGACCGTCACCAAAGAGAATGCTGCTCTCTATTTTTCTACACATTTCATCAATAATTAGGCTCTCATTCCAACCATTTTCGTCAGCCATCTCATTAGTGACATTATTGTAATCAAGTAAAAGTTTTGAATAAAATGCTAAAAATTAAAATATACACTGTATTTACAATGAATCGATGCACGACCTTCCACTTGGCCCACTAGCTGTGCATGCTCTGTGTTAATCTTAAAGTGCACAGAAGTGTTTGAATGATAGCATACTTCAATATTCTTCTCCTCGTTCTTCTTAATAGGTGCTTTTGGTGTCCTGTCTTCATCGAGTCCACTTTCCAAGCTTAGAACTTTAACTATTTCATGTGACAATAGTTCCCTTAATGATTTCACTGTTGTTGTGCATGTTATTCTTCTTTTTTTCCTACAAAATAAAAATAAGAACAATGGTTCGTCACCCATTTAGCTTTCAACCGAGCACATCATTCTCTACACGTTGAGAAAGATTTGTAAGCGAATTTAAACTCTAAAGTAAGATTCTCATTGCTATAAGCACTGTCTCCTTCTCTTTCCCTTAATCCGGTAATAATTGGTTTTTACAAGCTTACTTAGGCAAAGAACTAACCTTACATGATTGTCTCCATAATACAATGAATTTGTAATCTTCCTCAACTTGTGTAGTCATAACCCTCCATCTACCATCAATAAAGGACTCTCATGCGGATAATTAGCCTCCTCGATAGAATCCTTGTTAACTTTGGGTGTTTCCTCAACATCTCAATCATTTAAATTTCACTAGTAGCTTCCATGTGTCTCAAATCTAGACACTTGAAGTACTTGATGTCTTTCATTATTTTCTATTATCTAATAATTCTTGGAAAAGAGTTATTACACTATATATTTTATGGATATTGTTGTTGAAAATCAGTGATTAATTAATAAAATAATCATATTTTGTTACAACATTGTACACAACATTACATTTGCATAAAATATATATTTTTAATCTTTTTAATGAGATATTCATTCAGAAATTATATTTATTGTAGATTGATACTAAAGAGTTAATAAGGCAAGCTGACCTTAAAGAATAAAAGGAAAGACTACAATCAAGCATAAAAAATGAAGATTCTAAATGAGAAAAAAAAATGGAGTAAAAAATGGATCTAATTTGATTTTCGAATTCAAATTAGATAGAAGAGAGAGGAAAATGAAATGTGATAAAAAGGAAAAATATAGTTAGAAAATGATTTGAAGGAAACGAACATTTTTTTGAATTGAAATGAGAGAATAAGGATTTGAAAGCTTTAAATATAGGCCGCAAATGACGAAAAAATGGGGAAGTCTGAAAATGGAGAAGAAAGAAGGGGACACCAACTTCAACAAACAAAAAATGCAAAATCAACTTTAATGTTTAGGAAATAGGCAAAAAAAGGAAAGAAGTTTGGAAAATAAGCAAAAAAAAGGACTCTGGCCGGATTTTTTTTAAAAGCTCCGATCTATTTTTTTTAATTTTATAAATTAATTTTAACAAAAATAGTAAACAATATTCAATTTACTTGAAATTATTACCATTTGTTTACCACATTATAGAAAAATAATCTGAAAAGTTTCATGATTTGTTGATGTTCGTACGATTTATTGTAATTTTATTTATTTATTTGATAAAACAATTATAATAAATCATACAAGCGTTAAATATCTTTTGTTATTTGTTTTAAATTAATTTATAAAGTAAAGAAGAAACTAAAATTAATTTTTAAAAAATAGTAAACAATATTTAATATACTTGAAATGTTTACCACATGTTAACCACATTATATGAAGATTATGTGAAAATTTTTGTGATTTGTTAACGTTTTTACGATTTATTATAATTGTTTATTAAATAAATAAATAAAATTACAATAAATCGTACAAGTATCAAACAATCACGAAACTTTTCATATTATCTTTCCATAATGTGGTTAACATGTGGTAAAAATTTCAAGTAAATTAAATATCGTTTTCTATTTTTTTTAAATTAATTTATAAAATAAAAAAAATGGATCAGAGAGGCCGGCCGGTCCGAGGCAAGAGTTCTTTTTTTTTGGCCTATTTTCCAAACTTCTTTCCTTTTTTTTGCTTAAGACCAAATTTCTTTCCTTTTTTTTGCCTATTTCCTAAACATTAAAGTTGATTTTGTATTTTTCCCTTTTTTTTACTTTCCATGACCTAAATCCTTTAGTGGCAAGATTAGAAATTACAGATCTATGTAATTTTGTCGTTTGTGTTGACTTAATTAGTGTTTAAGTCTAACTAAGTTTTTGATGATGTATTTGAATGTTAAATATGTAATTTGATTATGTTTATTAAATGAGAATAATGAATTATGCATGGATTTTAATCTGTTGGAAATACCCTTGAAAAGGGTATTTTAGTTATCTAATGAATGTGGTTAAGTATACAGGGCTGTATAGTTATTTAACAGGGCTGAAAAATCGTTAAACAAAGAGTACATCCTCCGGATATGATAAATGAAGAACTCCACCGCTCGCTAAACGACAAAGGCGGATGAGATAAATGAAGAACTCCATCACTCGCTAAACGACAAAGGCAGATGAGAAATGAAGAACTCCACCGCTTGCTAAACGACAAAGGCGGATGAGATAAATGAAGATATCCTACGCTCGCTAGACGACAAAGGCGGATGACTTCAAGAAGATATCTTACGCTCGCTAGACGACAAAGGCGGATGACTTCAAGAAAATATCCTACGCTTGCTAAACAACAAAGGCGGAAGACTTCAAGAAGACATCCTACGTTCGCTAGATGACAAGGGCGGAAGACTTCAATAAGACATCCTACTCTCACTAAACGACAAAGGCGGAAGACGTCTAAAACTTCATCATCCGATAGCTTTTAATGTTTCATCATCCGATACCGGTTCAAGCAGGATAGCGTTTTCTCATCCGATGCCGGTTCAACATTTTGAAGTTGCATCATCCGATGGCGGTTCAAGACTAAAACAACATTGTCTTCCGCCAGAATTCAAAGTTAGCGCGAAGCTACAGTGACGTCGTTTTCAGCCTTAACTCCAGAACATTAATGGAGACGACGAACAGTAATTTCAGATGCAACGGATATCTGCTTGCGTACGGATGCTTCCCAACGGTAACATTTTTCCATTTGTAGAAAGAAGCATTCAATTCTGTGAAGCAGAAATCAGACCGAGTATTTAAGCCGAGGTTAGAGCACGAAGGAACAACTTTTGCGAATTTTATTCTTGAGCCCTAACCTGCGAATTTTGTATCATACTCTGAAAAATTTCATCTACTCCTCTCGAACCTAAACTTGAGATTTAACCTTTGAGGGAGTTTAGATTGTATTGATTATTACAAACTCAAAAATCTGTATAAGGCAGTGGATTGTCGCCCGTGAAGAACAATCCAGAATTGTAAAAGGCAGTAGATCGACGCCTGGAAGTTCGATCTTGTTTTCTCAGTCGAGGAGAAGGTTAAGGATCTTCAAGGGGGAATCTTGAAGCATGGATGTAGGCAGGTTTTGGCCAAACCACGTAAAAACTCGTGTGTTGGTTTTTCTCTCTCTCTCTCTGTTACTTTTACTGTTGTGTTTGTTTGCTGTTAGATTAATAAATTAAAAAGGGTCTAATTCACCCCCTCGTAGACAATCTCGATCCTACAATTGGTATCAGAGCAAGGCTGATCATTGTCTAAGTTGTGTTTTAAACACTCTGATATATATTTACAATGGCATTCAACACTAACTCCACACACGTAGAAGGTCAAGCTATAAATAGACCTCCCTTCTTTGATGGTAGTGATTATGTTTACTAGATGGCAAGAATGAAAATATTCGTTCAAGCCATGGACTATGAGATTTGGAGTATAATAGAGAATGGTCCTTTCAAGGCCATGAAAACTGTAGATGGGAAAAGTATCCCTAAGGACTCTACTGAATTATCTGAGTCTGATAAGAGAAATCTGAGCCTTAATGCCAAGGCAATAAACACTCTGTACTGTGCTCTAAATAGAGATGAATTTAATAGAGTACAAGGGTGTGAGAGTGCTCAAGAAATTTGGCACTTATTAGAGATCACCCACGAAGGCACAAACCAGGTTAAAGAGAGTAAATTGAGCATATTAGTTCATGAATATGAACTGTTTTCTATGGAAAAAGGAGAAACCATTAGTTCTATATTTACTCGATTTACTAACATCACTAATGGTCTTAAAGCTCTTGGTAAGATTTACTCAGGTGAAGAACAAGTAAGGAAACTTCTGAGATGCCTACTGAGAGCATGGCAACCAAAGGTGACTGCCATACAAGAGGCTAAGGATCTCAAAGCTCTCAAACTTGAAGAGCTCATTGGCTCTCTGATGACTCATGAGATAACTATGAGAGCCAATGACAAGGAAGATCTCAAGGAAAAGGAGATCTGAAAAAAGAAGGATATAACACTTAAGGCTTCCTCGAGCAAACAAGATGACTCTGAGGAAAAAGAGGAAGATGAGGACATTGCCCTTATTACTAGAAGATTTAGCAAGTTTCTTCGAAGGAAGAAGCTGCAAGGGAGAAGTTTTCCAAAGAATGAAAAACTTCCTAAAGACAAGGAGATTACCTGTTTTGGGTGCAGCAAGCCTGGCCACATGAAGGCAGATTGTCCACAGGCCAAGAAATATCCCAAGAAGTTTAAGAAGAAGGCTATGAAGGCCACTTGGGATGACAGTGAAGGCGACACCTCTTCTTCAGAAGATGAGGAAGTAGCCAACCTGTGCTTTATGGCACACGAAAATGAAGTTAGTGTTTCCTCAAGTGATAGTGAATCTGATGATGATGGTGATATGGTTGATGCATTTAATGATTTGGTAAAACAATTTAGCATGTTAAAGGCTAAATATAATTTGTTGAAAAGTGAAAATGCAAGTATAGTTGAAAAGCATGCCAAGGAAACTAATATACATGAAAAGGAAGTTATTGAACTTAAAAAGAAAAATGAGACTTTGAATAATCTTGTTCTTTGGTTCTCAAATGGTAGCAAGAACTTAACACTACTGATAGGAAATCATAGAGCTACTCATGATAAGGCAGGTTTAGGTTATGATAAGTTCAATAAAAGGAAAGTTTTTAAGAATTTCTTTGTCAAACCTTCCACTTGTCATGCATGTAATGAAGTAGGACATAAATCCTTTGAGTGTCCTTTAAAATCAAACAATATCAAATCTAGTAGTAAACTTCAATGGGTTCCTAAGGGAACCAGACCTAACTCTAGGACCCAAAAGGTTTGGGTACCAAAAAAGACAACTTGATCTTCTGTCTTGCAGGTTGACTGTTCTCCTGAAAGAAATCAATGGTACCTCGACAGTGGATGCTCGAGGCATATGATAGGAGACTCAACCAAGTTTGCAGTTGTCAACAAGAAGAAAGGAAGTGTTACTTTTGGTGGAAACCAAAAGGGCAAAATTGTTGGCATCGGCAATATAGGTAATCCTTCTAAACCAATCATTGAAAATGTCTTATTAGTAGAAGGATTAAAACATAATCTGCTGAGCATAAGTCAATTGTGTGACAAAGGCTATAAAGTATCATTTAAATCAAATGCTTGTGTGATCAAAGACATTTCAAATAACAATGTTCTGTTTAAAGGCTTTAGAAAAGAAAATGTCTATATTATTGATCTGACTGATTTTGAGCATGTTGATGAGAAATGTTTTGCTGTTAATTCTTCCAATGACTGCTGGACTTGACATAGGAGATTAGGTCATGTAGGAATGGATACCTTAGCTAAGATTACTAGGGAGAATTTAGTTAGAGGGATCCCTAAGATATCTTTTGAGAAGGATAAGGTCTGTGAAGCCTGCCAAATGGGAAAGCAGATCAAAAGTTCTTTTGCATCTAAGAATGCAATTTCTACTTCAAAGCCTCTCCAACTCCTTCATATGGACCTCTTCGGTCCTTCCAATATAGCCAGTTTAGGAGGTAAATTCTATGCCTTTGTTATTGTAGATGACTTCTCTAGATTCACCTGGGTATTTTTTCTGAAGTCTAAGGATGAGAATTTTGATACCTTCTCTAGCTTTAGGAAAAGAGTTCAAAATGAAAAGGAGCTCACCATTGTTGCTATTCGTAGTGATCATGGTGGAGAATTTGAAAATGAGAGATTTTAACTCTTGTGTCTCAAATATGGAATTGAGCACAATTTCTCCTCTCCTAGAACCCCTCAGCAAAATGGTGTTGTTGAGAGGAAAAATAGGTCTCTCCAAGAGCTAGCTCGGACTATGCTTAATGAAAACTCTCTTCCCAAGTATTTCTAGGCTGAAGCTGTTGCAACAGCTTGTTATGTGCTTAATCGGGTCTCAATAAGACCTATTCTTGAGAAAACTCCATATGAGCTCTAGAGTGGAAAAACTCCTTCTGTTAAGTACTTTAGAGCCTTTGGTAGTAAATGTTTCATTCTTAACACTAAGGATAACTTAGGAAAATTCGATTCCAAATCTGATCTTGGAATTTTTCTTGGTTATTCTCTTACCAGTAAAGCATATAGGGTATTCAATAAGAGAACTCTAGTTGTAGAAGAATCAGTTCATGTTAACTTTGATGAGACCCCTCACCACAATCAATGTGGATGAGGATGATACTTTGGATAAACAACTGGATTCTCTTTCTTTAGAAAAGCCTAGTGATCCTCTTCAAGTAGAAAAATCTTTAGAACTCATTTCTACTTCTCTAGATATTGTTCCTGTCAAGGATGAAAATCTTGCTCTTCCTAGAGATTGGAAATATGTTAAAAACCATCCTTTAGATGAAGTCTTAGGTGATCCTTCATTAAGAGTTAAGACTAGATCCTCTCTTAGGAACCTCTGTGCCAATGTGGCATTCATTTCTCAAGTAGAGCCTAAGAAATTTGAAGAGGCTGAGAATGATGAGAATTGGATTATGGCCATGCAAGATGAATTAAATCAATTTGAAGGAAGCAATGTATGGGAACTTGTTTCACGGCCTATGGATCATCCCATTATAGGAACTAAATGGGTTTATAAGAATAAATTGGATGAAAATAGGATTGTGGTTAGAAACAAGGCTAGACTAGTTGCTAAAGGATACTCTCAAGAAGAGGGTATTGATTTTGAGGAATCCTTTGCCCCTGTAGCTAGATTAGAGTCAATTAGAATGCTCCTAACTTTTGCCTGCTACAAGTACTTCACACTCTTTCAAATGGATGTAAAGAGTGCATTTTTAAATGGTTACATCAATGAAGAAGTTTTTGTTGAGCAACCCTTAGGTTTTGAAGCTCTTGATAAACCCGACCATGTCTACAAATTAAGGAAAACTCTATATGGTCTTAAGCAAGCTCCTAGAGCTTGGTACGATAGATTGAAGAATTTTCTTGAGGAAAGGAATTTCGAAAAGGGAAATTCAGATTCAACTATATTTACCATGCAAAAGGATAATGACATTCTGTTAGTTCAAATTTATGTCAATGACATTATTTTTGGATCAACTAATATCAACATGTGTAATGAATTTTCTTCCCTCAAATTTGAGATGAGCATGATGGAGGAATTAAAATTCTTCTTAGGATTTCAGATCAGTCAATCTCCTGATGGAATTTTCTTTTATCAAGAAAAGTACATTAAGGAACTTCTTAAGAAATTTGGATTAGAATCTTCTAAGTCTTCCAAGACTCCCATGAGTACCACAACTAAATTGGATAAAGATGAAAAAGGAATTAGTGTTGATATTTAGAAATATCGTGATATGATTAGTTCATTGTTATATCTGACTGCAAGTAGGCCAGATATACTCTTTAGTGTTTGTCTATGTGCAAGATTCCAAGCTGCCCCTAAAGAATCCCACTTAAATGCAGTCAAGAGAATATTTAAATACTTGAGTGGAACTTATGATCTTGGTTTATGATATCCTAAAGGCACTTCTTTTGATCTGATTGGATACTCAGATTCTGACTATGCAGGTAGTCTAGTTGATAGGAAAAGCACTAGTGGCACCTGTCAGTTCTTAGGTGAATCGTTAGTCTCCTGGTATTCTAAGAAACAGAATTCTGTTGCATTGTCAACTGCTGAGAGTGAATATATTGCTGCAGACAATTGTTGTGCACAAATGCTTTGGATGAAACAGACTTTGGAAGATTATAATCTGTTTTATGATAGGATTCCTATTCGGTGTGATAACACCAGTGCTATCAACATTTCTAAAAATCCTATTCGGCATTCTAGAACCAAACATATCGATGTCAGATATCACTTCATCCGTGATCATGTTCAAAGAGGTGATATATCCTTAGAATTTGTTAATTCTGTAGATCAATTGGCCGACATCTTTACAAAACTGTTGGATGAAAAGACCTTCAATAATATAAGAATAAGGTTAGGTCTCATTCGGTTTGAGAAATGCTAAGTTTCTTCTGTTGGAAATTCTTCCTGTGATAGAGTGATTTGTTTTAATGAAGGCATCAGTGGATATTGATAACCCTCTCTGTGCTACTGACCAGATGATATGTATCCTCCACTGACCGGATGATATGTATCCTCCACTGACCGGATGATATCTATGCATCGTATGATGTATTTCCTAATCTGTCGACACGTGTCACCCATCGGGTGATATTGTTGTTACACGTGTGATTTCATCACGTCGGGAGTGGTCCTGTCTCTTTTAAACTTAGTTTCTTCTCAGAAACGCTTCATCTTTCATGCCCTTTCAGAAAACCTTTGCCTTTAACCCTTTCTCTCTAGGTTTTCTTCACAGAATCTCTCCAATGAATCATCTAGCTTCATCGTCTAGAGCAGTTGCTGAACCAGCAAAAAAGAAAGCCAAAGTCTCTGCTCGTCCGCCACGAGTGATTCCTCGAGCAAATAGTTGGTCGTCGCTCTATTTCCTCAATCAGGCTGCTGAAGCCAAGTATCACGATGACTTTAAGGATAAGAAGTTGATTCCGAGTCGTGGTATTATTCCAAACAAGTTAGTTGCTTTAAATTTAGTAGCACCCTTGACAGACATTGGTTTAATATGGTTGTTTGATGTTGAATCTTTCTTTTACCCCACGGCCATTAGAATGTTTTATGCCAATCTTAGTTATCCTACTGATCAATCTACCATTTCGAGCTATGTGTATGGAAAACACATAGTTCTAACCTCTCAATCCCTAAATTAGCTTCTGGGGAGTCCTCATCTAGATCAACATCCCAAAATCTATTCAACAGGGCAAGAACCCCCATTTCTTGGAACTCCCGATGGCAAACAATTTTTGAAAGAAATTGCTCTAGATCCGCCCAATATTCCCAATTCCTTAAAGAGCAAACATTTAACCATTAGAGCTCGACTTCTCCATCAAATGATCAGTTATAATGTTATTCCTAAGGGTGGTCATTATAATGATATTAGCAGCATGAAATTTGTTGTTCTTTTTGCCATCTATCAAAAGACCCCGGTTGATATAGGATACATTATTCTGAGAAGGATGATTCAGTGTGTTTCTTCAGGGCCTACATCTTTTCCCTATAACCTCCTTCTCATGAAGATCTTTCAGATGTCTGAGGTTGAATTTCCCGAGGATGAGGATCCTTCCTGTCTCAAACCATCCAGCTATTACTCTAAATCCACTTTGTCAAGGATGGGAATTAAGAGAACACGTCAAGGGAATTTTGTTTAGGATCAGTCCAAGCAAAGGGCTGCTAAGGTCGCAGCCGTCAGAAAAGGAAAAAGGAAATTGATTTTGGATGAAGAGTCATCAGTTCACGAAGGCGGTGGTGATTCAGAGATCCCTGCTTTTGATATTTCCCCTCCTCATTCTCTGGTCTCTCGCCCCCACCTTCCTCCACCAGTGCCAAGAAATCATGCTCCATCCTCTCTAGCCCATCCCTTTGAGACCCTTTCAGCTCCTCTTATTCCTAGCCTTCCTCCACTCTCCTTTCCTCCTCCTTCTTCACCTCTTACATCAGTGGTTCATTCCACTCTACCCTTTGTGCCCCCTCTAATTCCAGAGGATCCCTCTTCCCCTCCACCAACATTTTTGTTGCCCTCTCTGCCTCCTCTAGTCCAACTTTCTCCACCAGTCCAACCACCTCCTCCAATACTAGATCCCTCTCCTGTCCAACCTGCTCCACTAGCTCTAACAGCTCCACAAGTCCAACTCTCCTCACAAATCTCATCAGTTACTCCTGCAACTCCAAAGACATATCAACGGAGATTTCTCATAAGTGAGGATCAATACAATGATCTGACGTCTTCCATTGCCAGTTTTGGAACTGCACTCAGTTCAATTCAGGATAAGGTTGATAAGTCAATTGATGCCAAAATTTATAAGCTCAAATTGGACTTGAGCAAGGATGTTGATACAGCTCAAGCTCAGATGTTTCAGAAAATGGATCGACACCGAGAAATACTATCTTTGGATTTTTGGACTCTAAGGGATAAAGTTGAAGCTCTCTGTCCCGAACCGCCATGCCCTCCTTTACCTGAGGCTTGCTCTGAAGACTTCCTCCCTCCGATCATACCACCAGAGGAAGTTGAAGTTGCTCGCCTACTACCCTTAGATCTTCAGGAGGCTGCCCTGACATTCTCTCCTCCTGCTGCTCCTTATGTCCCTGAGCCATCTTTCGAGTTATCACCTCCTATGGATACATCTCTTACTGCTTCTCCATCTGTAGCGCCTCCTCCTTGTCTGGATATGATGTTGTTTCCAGAAATCTCCCCAATTTCTGCTCCCTGCTTGGATTTGGTGGTCTCTCAAGGACCCTCTCCATCTACTGCTCCTCAGCCAGTGCCTTCTCCATGTCAGGCTTTAGTGATCTATCAAGCACCACTTCCTCCAGCTATTGATTCACTTCAAGCTCTGGTGGATGCTTACTTCTCCCCGCACCTTGAAGAGCATTCTTGGATTCACCAAGTCTTTTGGGATCATTTTTTAGCCTTCTTTAAATAGATGATATTTTTTTTTTTTCAATTTTACTACCACTCTAATGTTGAATACTCTGATGTTTCCTTATTGATATTCTTGTGTTGAATGCATTGCTTCAGCTGTCCCTCTGCTTGTTGTTTTGATAATGTCAATGGGGGAGAACATATTTGATTGATTGATGTTGCTTGAGAAATTAATCAGATATGCTAAATCAGATATGCTATGAATTGTGTATGCATGTTTTGAAAAATTGGAATGAAATTGAAATGTATGCATATGCTGTGGGGGAGCTAGGATTATGGGGGAGAGTTATACTTAATCAAATTTATAGGTTGTCATCATCAAAAAGGGGGAGATTGTTGACTTAATTAGTGTTTAAGTCTAACTAAGTTTTTGATGATGTATTTGAATGTTAAATATGTAATTTGATTATGTTTATTAAATGAGAATAATGAATTATGCATGGATTTTAATCTGTTGGAAATACCCTTGAAAAGGGTATTTTAGTTATCTAATGAATGTGGTTAAGTATACAGGGCTGTATAGTTATTTAACAGGGCTAAAAAATCGTTAAACAAAGAGTACATCCTCCGGATATGATAAATGAAGAACTCTACCGCTCGCTAAACGACAAAGGTGGATGAGATAAATGAAGAACTCCACCGCTCGCTAAATGACAAAGGCGGATGAGAAATGAAGAACTCCACCGCTTGCTAAACGACAAAGGCAGATGACATAAATGAAGATATCCTACACTCGCTAGACGACAAAGGCGGATGACTTCAAGAAAATATCCTACGCTCGCTAGACGACAAAGGCGGAAGACTTCAAGAAGACATCCTACGTTCGCTAGACGACAAGGGCGGAAGATTTCAATAAGACATCCTACGCTCACTAAACGACAAAGGCGGAAGAGGTCTAAAACTTCATCATCCGATAGCTTTTAAGGTTTCATCATCCGATACCGGTTCAAGCAGGATAGCGTTTTCTCATCCGATGCCGGTTCAACATTTTGAAGTTGCATCATCTGATGGCGGTTCAAGACTAAAACAACATTGTCTTCCGCCAGAATTCAAAGTTAGCGTGAAGCTACAGTGACGTCGTTTTCAGCCTTAACTCCAGAACATTAATGGAGACGACGAACAGCAATTTCAGATGCAACGGATATCTGCTTGCGTACGGATGCTTCCCAACGGTAACATTTTTCCATTTGTAGAAAGAAACATTCAATTTTGTGAAGCAGAAATCAAACCGAGTATTTAAGCCAAGGTTAGAGCACGAAGGAACAACTTTTGCGAATTTTATGCTTGAGCTCTAACTTGTGAATTTTGTGTCATACTCTGAAAAATTTCATCTACTCCTCTCGAACCTAAACTTGAGATTTAACCTTTGAGGGAGTTTAGATTGTATTGATTGTTACAAACTCAAAAATCTGTATAAGGCAGTGGATTGTCGCCCGTGAAGAACAATCCAGAATTGTAAAAGGCAGTAGATCGACGCCCGGAAGTTCGATCTTGTTTTCTCGTCGAGGAGAAGGTTAAGGATCTTCCAGGGGGAACCTTAAAACGTGGATGTAGGCAAGTTTTGGCCGAACCACGTAAAAACTCGTGTGTTGGTTTTTCTCTCTCTCTGTTACTTTTACTGTTGTGTTTGTTTGCTGTTAGAATAATAAATTAAAAAGGGTCTAATTCACCCCCCTCTTAGACAATATCGATCCTACAGTTTGTTGCACGAATTGAATTAGATAATTTAATATGGTCTTCTAGTTTATTTTATTAAGTGTTGAAAAGCATAAATAAATATTAAGACTGCTATTATACATAACCGTAAATAGAGTTGAGAAATATATTTAATTGTGCACAATCTAATAACTTCATATCGAATTATTAATTTTGCATGACTAAATAAAATTGTGATTAATTGACTTCATTATAATATGTCTTTCATAAAATAACGAGAAAAACATTATAAGAGCTAATAACTATAACAAGCTTTGATTTATAAAAAATATTCTAAGTCATTTAATTTGATTGTTGCAGCATGCCCTACAGCATCAGTAATAAAAATTACATAGTGAAGAAAATCGAATCGGACCCACGTTTTATTAATTGAATTTCATCAATTTCGTGTTAATCATTTATTTCATTATTACAATCATCACCTTTACTTTATTTTATTATTATTCTATCAATAAATTTTATCATCGTGAGTTCGACACTCTACTTATAATTTATTACTTATTTGCGACAAGTGCATTGCGTAGTGTAACAATTTTGCACAACAGCATCCTCAACCGACTTCCTTTTCTCTTGAGCACTCTCACTAGCATTACCCTTGTCAAATAATTCAGTTAACAACTCTGTAGAAGTAGTCTTGGGTGTACTAGAACGACTAGAAGAGTAACTCAATCCCCTCTACACTAACTTTACAATATCACCAATGCTCCCGTTGAGCCCTCTAACAAAATGAGCATTAGTCTAATTCTTTGGCTGATTTGATCCTTGAGATATCAAACTCTACTACGTCATCAACACATAGAACTCCTTGAAGCAACTTCTATCTACAGTTCTCTGACACAAATCTCTTTCTCATCATACGTTTCATCAAACCTTAAGTTTTAGCTATTTAATCTCCATTTTGCTTCCTCTAAACCCTCAAGTTCTTCTACCACAAACTAGCATAGTCTATAAACTTCAAAGCAACCAATGTAGCCTTTAAAATTTTTGAATAATCGGATCATCAAATGCCTTTTCAACCTCTTACATCCAAGTTAGATACTCCACGCCTAAACTAGTGCATTTGACGATGGAATTGAATCTGCTCATCTCATCAATCAATTTGTTTTATCTTATAGGCAACTCAATATAATATCTACCATTTGACCCATCCCACTAATTAAATCAAAAAATTAAACTCATCCTCTACCTCTCTGTCTCGTGATTTGAGGTGTCTAAATGTCTATAAGTCAGCATTTGTACTGAATGCTGAAGAGCATCAATCTAATATTGTAACACCCGAGATTTTTCAGTGTTACGATTTTTAATTATTATGCTCGAAAATGGGATTTAAGTCCGTTTTGCGAGCGGAAAGTTTTGTTAAGAACCCTAGGATTCTATTAGGATATTTGGTGGGATATGGAGATTTCTGAGAAAAACCGAATCGACGAGGTTATATTGAGTTAAATAGTGGGAAAAACCAAACTAATGTATAACCAAAACAAAACCACTAGTTAGGAACCAATGGAGGGGCAATTTAGGAAGGAATTAAGGTTGATGGGAGGAAGCCAATGGATGGATGCCAAGTGTTCAACTTGTTGAAGAAGCCAAGTTCTTCCTCTCTTCTCTTCCTCCTACGTGAAACCCTCCTCATTTCTCTTCTCTGCATTCTCTCCACTCCTCTCTGCATTCTCTCTCTTCCAAATGACGTGCGACGAATTCCAAATTTTGTCTTCTCCTGTTTTTCACCATTTTCCCGTTGAAGGTTTGAGACTCACCGAGACGTTCAAGACTTGCAACTCACGGACAGCAGGTAAGGTCATACACGTAGGTTGGCCCTTAAGGTCCTACAATACGGAGGTACTAGGTTTTTATGTTGTCGAGATTGCTGTTGGGTAGTTAAATCGTAGG
This sequence comes from Begonia masoniana, assembly GCA_022432975.1. Lineage (NCBI taxonomy): Eukaryota > Viridiplantae > Streptophyta > Magnoliopsida > Cucurbitales > Begoniaceae > Begonia > Begonia masoniana. Next base: position 26,259,809 of record CM039508.1, on the reverse strand, counting down.
TTATGTTTTAGGTTAAGTGTGTTTTGCTTTATGTTCTGCTTCAATATCCTGTCACCTGTTTATGTGATGTTAATCACTGTATATGTTCATGCACACACGTTTTTCCTGAAAGTCATGCAAATGTTTTATGCACACAGTTTGAAGTTAAGAAAGATAAAACCTGTAATGTAATGTACGGTTAAGTGTGGGACGGGGACTGGCATCCTGTTATCCCTGTTAAGTACCTGTCGTGTACTCCTGTTGCGCCAGTTCCTCTATAAGCCCCACTTATACCTCCCTGTCCAGTGAAGTGTAAAGTAATATTCATGTATTTGAAATGTTCATGCATAGCATATGCATCACTGCATTGTATGTTCTTACTGAGCTCTAGGCTCATAGTTGAACTCCCTGTTGTAGGTACGGATCCCGTGGATGAGGATTTTGGGCCTCAAGCTGACGAATAGGTGGTTGGTGGCACGAGCTTGCGGGGGTTAGTTGTGGCAGCCACACATATTTTGACCCTGTGGGGGTGACGTTCTGAAGTGTATGCTAAGTCTGTATAGTTTCCTTTTAGGATTTAAGTGATGTACATGATCTGTGTCAACGTTTTGAAACCTCTGTTTGACAGTTGTATCTTTTTATATACTGGAATTGTATGGGATTTTGTTGTGCAAGGGTTAGTCTGAATGCATGGTTTTTCCTGAATTTCGGTCATGCTTTCTAACCTGTTTAAGACCTTGTTTTGAATCGGGTTTTGGGTTTTGAAGTTTCTTGTGCCAAAAGAAGTAAGTTGTCAACAGAGAGGTTGCTGATGGTTCGGCTGTGGTAGCCGATCGATCGGTGGATTCTGCTCTGTAAAACAGTCGTTCATTCTGTCTTGTAAAACAGTCGTCCATTCTGTCTTGTAAAACAGTCGTCCACGCTGTTCTTTAAAACAGTCGTCCACGCTGCGTTTTGAAAATAGTCATCCACGCTGTTCCTTAAAACAGTAGTCCAGTTCTACAGTTGTCCACAGTACTCGCCCGTCAAGTAATTGTTTCAAGTATTTGGCTAAGTGTTAGTCGTCCATTCTGTCTTTCAATTCTATCGTCCATTCTGCCCGTTATTTTTAAATGTCCAAAGTCCATTCTGTCTTTCAATTCTGTCGTCCATTCTGTCTTTCAATTTTGTCGTCCATTCTGCCGTCTATTTTAAACGTCCAAAGTCCATTCTGCCTTTTATTTCAAACGTCCACGACTTATGTCGTCCACGGCTTCTGTCGTCAGTTTTTGTCGTCAACAACCTCTGCTGTCTTCTTTCGACCACGACCTCTGTTGTCCACGGCTCCTGTCGTCTACAGTAAGTCTTACACTGCACGACTTCCAGTATCTATTTCCCATTTTATTAAGTCTTCCACTGCATGTCTGTCATCCATTCTGCCTTCCAGTTTCAATCGTCCATTTTTGTTTCATGATTTTTCTGTTTTCACATCTTCAAATTTAAGAGTTTTAAAAAGTCGAAGTTAAGTCCTAGTGAAAATCCCAGGAACTGTTTTCATTTCTCCCTGCCTTCTGTCTTCCTGTTTTCTTCTGCCATTTATTCCTGTAATCTGATTTTAACTTATCTTCCAGTCTTCAATTCCAGAGAAGGCTTTCTCTGTGTTTATGTCTTATATCTTCCAACTTCTGTTTCCTAAACATCATGTCTGCCGATTTCCTGTCTTCCAATTTTATATCTTCTGACTTATGTTTTTCCCGAACGTTAAGACTTCCGATTTCTTGTCTTCCAAAGTTGAAGTCTTCCATTTTATGTCATCCGAAATTGTGCCTTCAATTTTATGTCTTGCCATATTAAATGTTCCAGAGTTTTAGAAAGTCAAAAAAATTCCCGTCCAAAATGTGAAAGTCATACTCAACGTTAGGTTGAGTGTCGTGGCGGCCCTAGGTGGTTTTAGGCCGTTACAAATATTTCGTAACAACACCAGTATCACGGGTACTCGGTAACAACAACCCTATTACTCGGTGAGGCATCTCTCTGTGGATTAGCCATATTTGACTTGTTGAAAAACTGAACTGAAAACGATAAAGAAAAATGAGAAACAGTGGACACCAAAGATTTACGTGGAAACCCTAGAAAGGGAAAAAACCACAGGCAGAGGAGAAATCACTATGTAAAATCAAGGTACAATGAGTTTTGTCACACTAGCATATATTTATACATAACATAAAACCCTAGTCATATTGAGATTCACAATGTGGGCCGAACCGGCCTGGCCCAGTCAGAAATCAGGTCACACCGAAACTAACAATCTCCACCTTGACACAAATTCTACTGTATAAAAATATACTCCAAAACTGCAGCAAAGCTCCTCCACCATAAAAGCCTCTCAGGGCGAAATCAGCAGCTAATACCAACCAAGCTCAAACAAAATTTGAACTTAGATGTGGGCAAAATCTTGGTCATCATATCAGCAGGGTTATCATGAGTACTAATCTTACTCACTGCGAAATCACCACGGGCAATCACATCATGAACAAAATGATAACGAATATCAATGTGTTTCGTCTTCTCATGAAACATCTGATCTTTAGTGAGAAAAATAGCACTCTGGCTGTCACAAAATACTGTGAAAATCTGCAATTCTTTATTGAGCTCACTGAACAAACCTTTCAGCCATATGGCTTCCTTGCATGCTTCTGTAATAGCCATATATTCTGCCTCTGTAGTAGACAATGCGACAGTATCTTGTAAAGTAGCTCTCCAACTGATGGCACAACCTCCAACTGTAAAAACATATGCTGTGAGAGATCTCCTCTTATCAAGATTTCCTGCATAGTCAGAATCAACGTATCCAATTACCGGATCTCTATTTCTTCCAAATTGAAGACATACATCACTAGTCCCCTGCAAATACCTAAGATTCCACTGAACAGCTTTCCAATGTTCCTTTCCTGGATTTGCCATGTATCTACTTACTGCACTGACTGCATAAAATAAATCTGGACGCGTGCAAACTATAGCATACATAAGCGATCCCACCGCACTAGAATATGGAACTCATGACATATAATTAACTTCTTCATCTGACTGAGGTCATAAAGTAGATAAAAGTGTGAAATGAGCTGCTAATGGAATACTAACAGGTTTAGATTTATTCATGTTAAACCTGCAGAGAACCTTCTGAATATACCCCTTTTGACTTAGGTACAGTTTACCAGCTTTCCTATCTCTCTGTATTTCCATACCAAGAATTCTTTTAGCGGCTCCCAAATCTTTCATCTCAAATTCATTACTCAATTTTTCTTTAACCCTTTTGATATCTTCTATATTTTTCGCTGCTATCAACATATCATCTACATATAAGAGCAGATAAATCACTGACTCATTCTTGCCATTCTTCATGTAAACACAACCGTCGTAATTGCTCCTTCTGAAACCTTGATTAAACATGAATGAATCAAATCTCTTATACCACTGTATACCACTGTCTTGGCGATTGCTTTAGACCATATAAAGACTTTTTCAACGAACAAACATAAGTCTCCTTTCCAGGAACTTTGAAACCTTCAGGTTGCTGCGTATAGATGTCCTCCTCAAAATCTCCATGTAAAAATGCAGTTTTCACATCCAACTGCTCAAGCTCAAGGTCGTGCATAGCCACAACACCTAACAAAGCTCGAATCGAGCTAGAAAACACATCAGTGAAATCTACACTTGGGATCTGACTATAACCCTTAGCAACCAGACGTGCTTTGTACCTGTCTTCATCAACCCCCGGTGTACCTTCCTTTCTCTTGAACACCCATTTGCAATTAATATGTAACGCCCCCGAACCCGCCCCGGCTCGGTGTGCTACTTTGCTAACCCAAACCGTGTTTAAAACGACGTTTAAAAAAATTTTCGATAAATTTTCGACTCGATTTTTGGGTTTTTCGAACCCTCGGAAAATGTTGGGAAACGTGCATAAAATACGTTTAAAATACGTCAGAAAATGTCGGGTCAAAACATAGTAGAAATAGGAATTTAAAAACAAAATTTTAAAAAAAAACTGCTGTTGGGCGCTGCCACGCGCCTCCTGCGCGCACGCAGTGCCAGCGCTCCAAATGCCCCTTTTTTGCTGTTTTTTCGACCTTTTTTCACTTTTCTTCAATTTCCGTCGAGCCAAACACCTCCAAAAATTCTAAAATTTTTACCACACAATCCCGACACCCTAAACTCCGTGTCGCATAAAAATCTTGATAAACTGACTTAAAACGGTTAATAAAAAAATAGATAAAATAAACCTAATGTTATTTATTTTAAAATCAAAACGGACGACATAACGGTTAAAATTATCAAAACCCCAAAACCTGCAAATCTAATGATTTTAAAGACTACTCAAACCATTCCCAAAACCATCTACACACCATACTCATAAAGTTATAAACCCATCTTTATTCACAAAATCAAAACAACTTAAAACACTTAAACAATTTCAAGAAAATCTATCTACATACAAACTATCAATCTCCCACAACTACCCAAGGAAGACAGTGGCCAAGACGCCCCGACAATAGCCCGCACCGGCGTACCCCGTACTCCTCCGACTGCTGCCTAGTCCTGGGTTGTCTCCTCTACTTCACCTGTGTAAAACTCGTCACCTACACCATAGAACACAAAACATAAGCCTAATGCTTAACAAGTAGGGAAAAATGTACTTTAAAATAATGCATGCTCAACTCAACCCTAAAATGCAGTTTCTACACACTCTGTTGTTTTCTTTTCATTCTGGTTGCATTTATCTTTCACTTGCGTGTCAATCAAGTAAGCACACGTCCCACCACAATCCAGGACGGCCACGCCTTGACCCACGGAGCAAGATCGGAGGCACTCATCCTAAATAATCCGGGACGGCCATACCGAATCTCCTCCTTCGTCGATCATAGAATCCCCAGTGTGCCTTCCGGCACAAGCAGATCGAGGCAATCAGAATCCCCAGTGTACCTTTCAGCACGAACAAGTCGAGGCATTCCGAATCCCCAGTGTGCTTTTCAGCACGAGCAGGTCGAGGCAATCAGAATCCCCAGTGTGCCTTTCAGCACGAACAGGTCGAGGCATTCCGAATCCCCAGTGTGCTTTTCAGCACGAGCAGGTCACGAGCAGGTCGAGGCATTCCGAATCCCCAGTGTGCTTTTCAGCACGAGCAGGTCGAGGCAATCAGAATCCCCAGTGTGCTTTTCAGCACGAGCAGGTCGAGGCAATCAGAATCCCCAGTGTGCTTTTCAGCACGAGCAGGTCGAGGCAATCAGAATCCCCAGTGTGCTTTTCAGCACGAGCAGGTCGAGGCAATCAGAATCCCCAGTGTGCTTTTCAGCACGAGCAGGTCGAGGCAATCAGAATCCCCAGTGTGCTTTTCAGCACGAGCAGGTCGAGGCAATCAGAATCCCCAGTGTGCTTTTCAGCACGAGCAGGTCGAGGCAATCAGAATCCCCAGTGTGCTTTTCAGCACGAGCAGGTCGAGGCATTCCGAATCCCCAGTGTGCTTTTCAGCACGAGCAGGTCGAGGCAATCAGAATCCCCAGTGTGCTTTTCAGCACGAGCAGGTCGAGGCATTCCGAATCCCCAGTGTGCTTTTCAGCACGAGCAGGTCGAGGCAATCAGAATCCCCAGTGTGCTTTTCAGCACGAGCAGGTCGAGGCAATCAGAATCCCCAGTGTGCTTTTCAGCACGAGCAGGTCGAGGCAATCAGAATCCCCAGTGTGCTTTTCAGCACGAGCAGGTCGAGGCAATCAGAATCCCCAGTGTGCTTTTCAGCACGAGCAGGTCGAGGCAATCAGAATCCCCAGTGTGCTTTTCAGCACGAGCAGGTCGAGGCAATCAGAATCCCCAGTGTGCTTTTCAGCACGAGCAGGTCGAGGCAATCAGAATCCCCAGTGTGCTTTTCAGCACGAGCAGGTCGAGGCAATCAGAATCCCCAGTGTGCTTTTCAGCACGAGCAGGTCGAGGCAATCAGAATCCCCAGTGTGCTTTTCAGCACGAGCAGGTCGAGGCAATCAGAATCCCCAGTGTGCTTTTCAGCACGAGCAGGTCGAGGCAATCAGAATCCCCAGTGTGCTTTTCAGCACGAGCAGGTCGAGGCAATCAGAATCCCCAGAGGTCAAGGCATTCATACTCACGACACATTATGTAATTTAGCATTGCATAGCATCTCTCGTAGGATCCCTCTCGGGGTGCTACAACGAGCCACTTGCCTGACGAGGCTATTCTACTCGAGACCAGGTTGCATATCCATTTTCTTATCTTACATTTCACTTTCAAAGTTTGCAAACGATGCTCAAAACACGAATTTCGTAGTTAGAAAACAATTATGCATGTCACACAAAATGCTCAACACGAAACAAAACAAAACAACCAAGCAAACAATTCCCTACCGTTCCATGGTGTAGGCCCGAAAGCAAAACACAAGCTATCCACTACTTACCTGGCTGCTCGGCACTCAATTGTTCACTTCGTCCAACCAAATTACACACTCGATCACCTAAAATAACAAAAACTTAACTTAGTAACACACTAATAAAACTCTAAGAAATTCCTAAACCTAAACTAACCAAAACTACACCACAATTCAACCTAAAACCACAAAACCCGATTTTTATGCAAATTTTACCGTCCAAGTTCAAACGGCCATAACTTTCTCGTTTGTCAACGGATTTCAACGTGCCACCCCAATTCAGAAACCTCTACACGTCTACTATCCATTGAAACACTCAAATTAACCAAATAAATTCAATGGCCAATCCGAAATGCACCAAAATAGAACCGGTGCACAAGTTGTACAAAACCAGTTTTTCACAACTTACTTCCAATTTTCATTCTAACTCCATAAACCACCTAAACCAATTCATCCAACAACTAAATCATCAAATTTGGAAAGAAATCTAACATTTAAAGTCAAAATTCGGACTCCATGAACTAGGGTTTCCAAACCCTAATCAACACCTCACAAAACACCTTAAAAACACTCCAAATTAACACCTAAATGTAATACACTCAAAACCCAAGTAAAAGTTCACCTTAAACCTTGAAAAACCTTGAAGGATAGGAGGTGGAGAAACTCTCCAATGGCAGCCAAAATATCGTGGAGAAGGAAGAGGAAGAAAGGTGTTTTGCCATTTTAACACCTAATTAACCAATTTTATAAAATAAACTTTTTACCTTTTTGTTTCCACCACTAATTTTCCTATATTTATAAAATTGTCTCTCTCCTTCATTTATCCCCCTTCTTCAACGTGACACCACTTATAACTTCCCTTTTTATTTTATTAAATTACAAATTTTCTATTGGTTAATTTATATTTTGACTTTTCAAACAATTTCTTTTCTATTTTGACTTGTTAACTTCTTTTTCCCTTGACTTTTCTCCTAACCACTCCTAAACCCTTCCTCACATAACATTTGTAACGCCCGGTTCTTTTTCGAGTTTTAGATTTTCCGCATATGAATGGCATTTTCGTAAATATACCAAATCAAGCCCGTTTTGCAAATGAGAAGTCTTATTGGAACCCTATAAATAAATTGGAGTATCTGGAGAAATAAGAAAATTTTAGAGCGTAACGTTTGGGATTTCGACATTCCGCTCGATAAGGATATTTTCGTAAAAATAGTAAATTAAGCTCGTTTTACGAACGGGAAGTTTCGTTAGAACCCTAGAGATAAATTGGGATATTCGGAGGAATAAGGAGATTTTAGAAAATTCAAATCGATAGGCGAATAGACGAAATAGACAAATATTGTGACGAGTGGCAAACTTGTAATTATGGAAATCAATTTTTTTAATAATAAAAACACAACCTCCTTCTCCCTTCTTCTTCATTCACGTAGGGCACCAGAGAGGAGCTTCTCCTCAGGCGATCCTTCACGCCTCCTTCACGATTTCTTCGATCGGCCACCGATTTCTCTCCGATCATCAAACGTTCTTCACATTTTCTCTTACCCTCGCGATTCTAGGTAAGTCTCTAGCGTTTTCCGACTTTAGTTCTCGACTTTTAGAGATTTAGACTTTTAGGGTTTCGTAGGGATTTCATAAAAATAGCCGAGTTTTTGTTAGAATAGGTTATTTATCGCTTTATTGATGATTATTGAGCATTATTGGATGGATTGGTTGAATATTGGTTGATGATTCAAATGTGCAAAAACTGGAAAATGTAGGGCAGCTTCGGTTTTTTATTTTCTGCCATTTATTGGGTTTGATTTTTGATAAATGAATAAGTCTATGTTAGACTAGACATTGTAAGGATTCTATGACATTTTGAATTATTGAATTCGGATATGTGTACGATTTATGGTGAATTTTTGAAGTTGGACAAAAAGTAACGATTTAAAAACAGAGCAGTTTCGGTTTTAGTTTTTCTGCCAGTATATGAGAATGGCTTTTGACAAATGAGTTTCACCATTAGAAAGTAGACATTCTAAGGAGTCCATAGCAACTTGAATCACTCGATTTCATTAAGAATTGATTTAGTTATGAATTTTGGAAGTTGTTGTGTAAAAACTGGAGAATTACCGCGGTCAGTTCGGTTTTTGGTCTTTCTGTCTCGATTCTGTTTTGTTTTGGATAAATGCTTGATTTCATGTTAAAATAGACATAATAAGGTTTCCAAAACATGTTGAATCATTGAAATCAGACAAGAATTGGAGAAGTTATGGATTTTCAAAGTTTAAGTAAAATAGTAAAGCGAAATTTCGGCAAGTCACTGTTCTGATGCATTTTGACCATCCTTTTGATTTTATCTTGCAAAACTGTTTTTGTGGGTTGAATTAGATACTTTAAGAAAGCCGTGGTCTTTGGAATCAAGCCGTTTCGACAATTGTAGAGGAAGTTATAACTTTTCGAAATTGGTTCATGTTTTGAGCTAGAATAGAGTTTAGGAGATTTTCTTTAGGTAGGAGTTTGTAATTTTCTAAACTTGATAGTTTATAATTGATTTAAATGACAAATGTTGTGCTTTGCCCTAGGTGAACCACGCTCGTGGACAGAGCTCGGTGTGCAACAGACGCGAGGTAAGTCTCTGTGACTTGTTTGGCCGTCTTGGCCTACACCATAAGAATTGTGTCGATTGAGGAATTGGAGATGAATTGTTTTCGGGTAGACAGCTTGGGTAGTTAGGTTACTTTAAGTTATAAAATGTTTAGTGTTTGTTGATTGTTAATGCTTTATTTTCATTGTTTTGTTATTGTTATTGTATCGAGCATGTCCATGCATTGTTTTCTAAGCACGCATGCAAAATGAATTTCAAAGCACTTTTACATGGAAAAAGGTAAACAAAGTACGTAAATGAATGCAAAGATAGTCACGCCGGTGCGGTTTCAGGCATGGCTGTCAGAGGAAGCATGCTTTCCCCCCGGTTAGATCTGAGGGGCTATCCAATCGCAGGATGTGCCGCTCCTATCTAACGAGAGTGAAGCCCCGGGTGACCCATAGAAACCCAAAGAAAGAAATGAAAAGAATGCATGGTTTGAAAAAGCATAGCATAGCATACATTTGCATTCACTTAGATTTACTGAGCCCCTAGCTCACGTGTTTAAATTCTATGGTGTAGGTGATATTGAGACAGGTGAGGAAGACGTCCCTCCGCCTGATGTATGAGCACGTTGAAGAAAGATGGCCCGTGGTAGTGTGCTGGCAGTCGGAGCGTGATTTTGACCCGTGGAGACATAGGTAAATGTTTTGGGATTCAATAGATAGAATATAAGAAATTTGTATAGATAAACATTTTAGGATGCTTGGATATGGATAGGTAATTTGTGGTGTTTTCTTTTGGGAAATTGAAAGTATTTCGAAATGTTTTGGTATTTTGAAACAGGAGGAATGTTAAACTTTTAAACGGAACCATGCGGTTCGTTTTCGTGAAATTAGTTATATTTTAAATATATTTTGAGTCGGTGAACGGGTAGTGATATCGTGTGCAACGTATGTGTGTGATAGTAAATTTTGAGTTGGAAGTGTTTGCGAAATGTATGCAAAAATGTTTGTGAAAAAGGAATGAGAAGGAAGTGTGGGTGTTGAGTATATTGGGTGTGTAAATGTTGTGCAAGGCGTGAGGGAATAGAAAGAAAGAAGAAGAAAAGGAAAAGAGAGAAGGGGGGCATGCCCTCTGGAAAGCGAATCCAGTGGGGCTGCCGAACGATCGCCAGGGAGGGCGATCGTTCGCCCCCTAAGTTACAACTTCTCTGGAATATCCAGAGAAGTTGCCGAGCGATCGCTGGGCGATCGCCAGGGGGCGATCAGCCAGGCAATCAGTCGCCTGGCAATGATCGCCAAGGGCGATCGATCGCCCATCATTTTTATGGGACAAAGTCCCTTTTTGCCCCTTCCTTCGCTGGCCGATGCATTTTAAGTTATTTTAATGGTTTTTGAATATTGTTTTTTTATTTTAAGCTTTAATTTAAGTGTTTTTAATTATATCCAATTGGTTTTCAATTTGCCAAAAGATTTTAACGAGTTTTAATTCCGCCTAAACGTTTGAAAGATTAAATTGAGAATTTAGAATCGGAAAAGAAAATTTTATACGGGAAATTAAGGGTTAGGCTTAAGGGTCGTTACAACATTAAACTCTCATACATTTATAACCTAGGCTACGCACGTTATCGAGATTTTTCGGCCGGGTGTTATATAACAAATTTCTTGTTCTTAGGCAACTCGACTAAGTTCCACGTGCCATTCTTCTGAAGAGACTCTATCTCCTCCTGCATAGCAATCATCCATTTTTCATAATCCTTTGAACTTACTGCCTCTGAATAGGTAGATGGTTCATCACATGCATCAATGCTTTCAGCTACACTCAAAGCATAAGCAACTAAATCTGCTTCCCTATATTTCTGTGGAGGTCTAATCTCCCTCCTCGGTCTATTTTTGGCAATGCAATATTGTGGGGAATCCAATACCGGTGGCTGTAGAGAAACAATATCATCATGTGTTTCTGAACTGTCTTGAACTAGAGATCCTGATGTCGACGTTGATCCAAGTTCAACTTCAAAATTACCACTGGATATCTGATTAGTCTTTTCTGGCAAAACCTTTGGAGATGGTTTATTCAACATAACAGTCTCGTCAAATACCACATCTCTACTATATCTGACTTTATTATGTCCTGGGCACCATAATTTGTACACCTTTACCCCAGACTTGTATCCAAGGAATACACATTTTAATGATCTTGATTCTAACTTACCCTGATCAACATGAGCATATACAGGGCAATCGAACACTCTCAACACTGAATAATCGGCAGGAGTACCAGACCAAACTTCTTCAGCAGTTTTCTTATTAAGAGCAGTACTTGGAGAACAATTTACGATATAACAAGCAGTTTCTGCAGCTTCAACCCAAAATGACTTAAGTAAACCTGAACTTGAGAGCATACACCGAACCTTTTCCATTAAATTTCTATTCATTCTTTCTTCTACACCATTCTGTTGTGGAGTCCCCGGGATTTTCAGATGCCTCAAAATTTCTTCTGTTTTGCGAAAAGAATTGAACTCCTCTGTACAAAACTCTAACCCATTATCGGTGCGAAGATGTTTTACCTGCCTCTGTATCTGCTTTTCAACCATCGTTTTCCAGTCCTTGAAAGTAAAAAATACATCACTCTTTTTCTTCAAGAAGAATACCCATATTTTTCTAGAGAAATCATCTATGAATGTTAACATATAATGTGCCACTCCCTTGGAAGGCACCTGTGCTGGTCCCCATAGATCTGAGTGAATATAATCTAGAATCTCCTTTGAATTGTGAGTGCCCATAGCAAATTTGACTCTTTTCTGTTTCCCAGCTAGACAATGCTCGCAAAACTGTAATTTATTGGTGCTTTGACCATTCAAAAGTCCCCTTTTGCTTAGTTCAGACAAACCATGCTCACTAATGTGTCCCAGACGCATATGCCATAAACTGGTGAGATCTTCATCTGACATTGAAGTACTAACAGCCATATCCCCAACAACTGTAGAACACTGCAAAACATACAGATTTCCAGACTTTCTCTGTCCATTCATCATAACAAGAGAACCTCGACTGATCTTCAAAACTCCACCTTCACCGGTGTACTTGTACCCATTAATATCCAGAGTACTCAACGAGATCAAATTTCTCTGCAGCTCGGGAACGTGTCGAACATCACCAAGTGTCCTGACAACTCCGTCATACATTTTGATTCTCACTGTACCAATTCCTGCAATCTTACACGATGCATTATTTCCCATTAATACAACTCCTTTTGTCACAGTTTCATAAGTTGAAAACCATTCTCGATTGAGACACATATAAAATGTGCAGGCCGAATCCAGAATCCATTCCTTAGATGACCTTGAGTTTTCCTTAGACACTATCAATAGATTACCTTGATCACTTTCACTTTCATCTTCAGCAACAACTGCTTCACCAGAGTTCCCTGACTGTTTTCCATTTTGTTCAGTTTGTTCTTTCCTCTTGTTTTGCAGCTGATAACACTCTGATTTTATATGCCCATTTTTCTGACAGTAAAAACAAATTTTGCTTCTATTCCTGGACTTTGATCTGCCCCTTGAATTCTTTCTGCCATGACTGTTTTTCTCAGACTTCTCTGTAGCTCTACCCCGAGTAACCAGTCCCTCGCCTTGAGTTCCAGATCCAACTACAAGGTGCTTCATCCTTTCCTTTGAAAGAAAAACATCACAGACTTCCTTCAGGGTAGCGTGTCACGACTATATATCATCGTGTCCCGGAAAATATTGTACGAAGCAAGCAACGAACACAACAAAATCAAGGCTAAATCCTCATCATCATATTTGCACTCCAAAGTTTCCAAATTCGAAACTATCTCTTTGAATGTACACAAGTGTTCGTCGATAGAAGATCCTTCTCTCATATGATGAAAATATAATCGTTGCTTCAAATGTAGCTTACTCGTGAGAGTTCTATGTTTGCACAATTCTTCCAATTTTTACTATACTTCAGCAGCAGATTTCGCCTTCAACACATCCTCCAAAATTGAATTTGACAAGTGTAGACGAATCAGAGATAATGTTTTTCTGTCTCTTGTGAGTTTCTCCGCCTCTAACCAAGGTAACGTCTCATCCAATTCCATTTGAGCGAGTAGGTCTCGTATCTTTACCTGCCATTTTAAAAATCTTGTATTCCTATCCAGCAAAGGAATATCGTATTTTAATGATGTCATCCCTCAAAAATTCAAAATATTTTTCCAGCAAAATCTCAACCAAATAATTACTCTGAAAAAAAAATTGCAGCAAACAATATATGAACCCTCCAAATATACTTTAGAACCCCAAGATTTCACAGACAAAATATTGAGTCCAAAATTATCCGAGCAAATAATCAATACCTAGAATTCTGTAACCTGTGAAATTGCCAAAAAACTGAACAGATTGAACTGCTGTTGCTGGTCGGCGGTGGGTTTTTGGACGGCAAGGCAGCGACGATGTAGCGACCCTTAAACTATTCCTAATTTTTACCATATTTTTTTTATCTTAATAAACTTTAATTGCATTTAAGCAGAATTAAAACTTGTGAAGTCGAAATTGAAATCAGAAACCAAATTGTAAAACGTTCGAATCTATTTTGAAAACCACTTAATAAAACTTTAAAACAATTAAAAGAAAACATTAATTAAAACTTAAAAACATAAGAAACAGGGAAGCAAACAAAACAGGGGGCAAAAGGGACTTTCGTCCCTAAAAAGCATGGGCGATCGATCGCCCATAGGCGATCGACCAAATTTGCCTGGCGATCGCCACTCCAGGCGATCGCCTAGCAGGGGGGGCGATCGATCGCCCCAAAGAGGCGATCGATCGCCAAGCACTGTGGAAAATTTTTCCAGAGAGCTCGGTGCCCACCACGTTTCCTTTTTCTTTTTCTTTTCTTCCTTCTTCCAATTTTTCCTGCGTACACATACTCTTACCACACAATTCAATTCCACAATTTCATTAACACAAATTCTACTTATCTCACAATTATTCATTTCAACGCTCGTACACCCTCCATAATATCACTCAAACCAACTCGAGACGTATTTTAAAACGTGGTAAAACTTTATGAAAACAAACTGCATGGATATGTTTAAAAACCGAATATTTCCCTAATACCAAACATTTACAAAACGAGTTTTCCAAAACGTTTAAAACTTCAAAACATAACCTATCCACTATCCAGAACCAAACATCCTAAAATATTTCTAACTATACAATAATTTACAACCGACCCAATTCACCCAAAACCCTCAAAGTACCTAACCGTTACCCCCCATGGGTCAAAATACGCGTCGACTGCCCATGCACACCACCGCAGTCGTTCTTCTTCAACCATCCTGTATATCGGGTGGAGGAACGTCGTTCTCACCTGCTTCGATATCACCTACACCATACAGACACACTATGAGCTAAAGGCTCAGTAAGTTTCGTAAATGTAAATGCATGTTGTGCGTATGAATTTCAGAAATCATGCAACATTTTCTTATCATTACGTCGCAGACAGAATGTCACCGAGGTCTCAGCCTATTAGATGGAGAGGACACATCCCGCGGTCGGACTGCCCTCTTCACCTAACGGGGGGGTACACGCTCGCATCCGTAACAGCCGTGCCTGAGCCCCACCTCGCGTAACCAGATACAAATTACATAGATTCATTACGTTCATTCATTTCATTTTCTTAAACCTGTGCGGAAATCCGTTTTCATGCTATTTTAAAATACGTGATGCATGAACAGTTATAGACATAAAATAAACAAGCATCATACATACCATCAAGACTATAAAAACATAACCTATATAAAAGAACTAACTCTATCTACCCGACCAAAGCATATAAACAAACAACTCTCCAAAGATCCTCGACGCGACTTCGACATACGGTGTAGGCCACTCGGCCAAGTAAGTCACGAGAACTTACCTCGTGTGCGCTGAACTTCGAGCTCCGTCCACGAGCGTCATTTGTCAGAGGCAAAACACAACAGTTGTCGTTAAAACGAGATTTAAACCGTTAAACGTCCAAATTTAACGAAACCTTAACTAAGGAAATTTTCCTAAAATTCTAATTTAACTCTTTGAGACATTTTATCGAGTAATTCATGCTCGCGAATTTCCAAACTCCATTGACGGAAATTTCTCAAACCTCAAATATCCATTTTTCAACCTAAACGCCGTATACACTCTAGATTTCGTCCGATAACGTTTAATACGTTCAATATAGTCACCAATACAACAAACCTATCGATTTCTAACCCTAAATCGCGTTTTTCACAAAACCCTAAACGAAACCCTAACCGTTAAACTTCGTGAAAACCAAAATATAACGTTCTAAAACCATAGATTCATACCTAGGGTTGCGAGATGAGGAGAAAACACGAAGAAAACAAGTCGAACGGAGGAGGAGAAATCGCTGGAATGGAGATCACCGTTCGTGGGAGAGAGAAATCACAGGGGGAAGAAGAAGATCGTGAAATGAGGGAGGAGAAAATGAGTTAAGGTTTTTAATTAAAATTTGGCTTGGTAAATTACCATAACGCCCTTCTACTGTTTTTATATTAGTTTCGTCCTTTGTTTCGTTAATTGTCTAACGATTCGGTTTCTCCAAATTTTCTCATTTCACCAATAACTTCAACTTATTATTAGGGTTCTTTTAAAACTGTCCGTTCGCAATTCGGCCCTCGTTCACTATTTTCACCAAAGTATCCTTTATATTACGATAACCGTAATTCTCGTAAAATTAGTGTTGAACTCCTAAAATTTTCAAAAAAAAATTTAAAATCCTTATTAATCATTAGGATCGTAGTAACGCTTTTTTTTCGCAAAATGGACTTGATTTGACATATAAACAAAAATACCATTTTATTATTTATTTACAAAATCCCGAAAATCCGGGTGTTACAGACGAACAAGAGAGAAAATGCAGCTTCTCACTCCTGATCGGCGGGGAGTTTCTGAACGGAGGAACGGCAAAATCTCAGTCACGGCGACTTTGCTCGGTTGATGACAGACGACGGCGATGGTGCGGCGTGCGAGCAATCGGAGTTCTCGGCGACTCTCCTTGCCGTGCGGCGAGTTTCTGAACGGAGCGCGACAGTGGGTTCTGTGTGCTACGGCGGCGAGACCAGAGAGGCAGCGGGGTGGGTGCGGCTCGGGCTCTCCTCCTTTGTTTTACCCTTCTCTTCTGTCGAAGAATAACAGAACAAAAACTTCTCTTTTGTTCCTGTTTCTTCACACACACGTAGCAAAAACAAAAAAGAAATTAACTTTTCTTTTCTATTTTCTATTTTCTTTTTTCCTCCAAATTTCAATTTCAATTACCGAAATTGTAAATCTGAAAAACATTCGATACCTTCGAAAAATCAAATCCTGATTTCCGAAAACCTTCAACCTGAAGCTCTGATACCAATTGTTGAAAAACTGAACAGAAAACGAAAAAGAAAAACGAGAAACAGTGGACACCAAGATTTACGTGGAAACCCTAAAAGGGAAAAAACCACGGGCAGAGGATAAATCACTATGTAAAATCAAGGTACAATGAGTTTTGCCACACTAGCATATATTTATACATAACATAAAACCCTAGTCATATTGAGATTCACAACGTGGGCCGAACCGGCCTGGCCCAGTTAGAAATTGGGTCCCACCGAAACTAACAGAACTGAACGTAACTTCACTTTTGGTACTCATAATCCAATATTCCAATAACAAATAAAGTCATCAAATCTTAACAACAAATAGACATGCGACTAAGTATCAAATGACCTCAAATTGTCCATAACAATTCTCTCCTGTTGTGGAACATCAAACAATTTAGTGTTAATTTTCAAAAACAAAAAAAATTTCCTCACCAATTTTGTATTGTTCTTCCTGACAAAAAGAGAGGCAGTTGGGCTTCTTTCGATTAAAAGAAACCCCCCATTGCAGTTCAAATTTCGTCAACTTAGAGAAGACACGGCATGCACTACCCATAAAGACAAGCCACGAATGTAAAGGACTCCCAAATTGGGAAGAGATAGAAAATAAATTTATCCACCAAGGTAAATCTAACTTTTAAAATTGACATCTTCCCGAGTTAAAATTTAAAATCGTCATAGAAAATAAATTTATCCACTAAGGTAAATCTAACTTTTAAAATTGACATCTTCCCGAGTTAAAATTTAAAATCGTCATGCCATTATTTAATCCTCAATATCTCATTAGTTAAAGAAATCCTAAAATAAGAAAATTTGAAGTTAATCATGAACTAATATAACGTAAGTTTTGATGTTAGGCAATAAAACATAAAATTTAAATTGGACAAGAACTTGAAAAATTCTTTCTACATACCCGTATTGCTCCATGCAACCATCGAAATTTGGGTCTAACATATAAATCTCGAACTCTACCCAGACCATGCCTCTTACTTTGTTAATTCATGTATCTGAAAATATGAAACAACTAGAGCGATCTTACAATGTAACACCCGGCATTTTGCCATGTAATAGTTTTCCCGGATCATTTAAACGGGATTAATATTGTATTAATACAAAGGAATGTTTTGGTGGAATTGTTGGAATAATTAGTGGAGAACTAAACTAATGTGTAACTAAACCAAAACATAAGTTTGAAATGCATGGAAGGGCAAATTGGAGAGAAATTAAGGTTGGTGGGAGTAAGCTAATGGATGATTGCCAAGTGGCAACTTGCTGAGGAAGCTAAGTTCATCCTCCTACGTGAATGTTCATTCACTTCTCTGCTTCCTCTCATCTCTCTCGGCTTTCTCTCTTCCAGGCGATTGAAACAAAACTTCCACACTTTGTTTCTCCAGCATTTCTCTATTTTCTTCAGCAAAGGTGAGCGTCTTTTAATGCTAACAAGTTTGGACAAGTTTAAAGTGAGTTTTTACCGAAGTTTAGGGTTTCGGTTTTTGGTGAAAACTCACTGTTTTGGATGAAAACACGTTGGTGTGTTTTCTAAAGTGTTTAAGTGTGTTTGCTGCATTTCCTACGAGATATTAGTTAGCATTTGTAGCGTTTAAATTCTGTACATTCATGTTACAGATCCGAGCTCTCCAGGGACGTTCGAGCACACTGCATTGCTGCAAACAGGTAAGTTCATACGTATAGGTTTGGCCCTTAAGGCCCTACAATACAGAGGTACTAGGTTTTATGTTGTTGGGATTTCTGTTGGGTAGTTAAGCCATAGGTTATGTTTTAGGTTAAGTGTGTTCTATTTTATATTCTGCTTATTATTCTGTTGTCTGTCTATGAATGTTCATGCATACACGTTTTTCTCTGAAAGTCATGAAAAGGTTTTCTGCACACGGTTTGAAGTTAAGTAGATAAAACATGTAATGTAATGTAATGTAATGTAATGTAATGTAATGTAATGTAATGTAATGTAATGTAATGTAATGTAATGTAATGTAATGTAATGTAATGTAATGTAATGTAATGTAATGTAATGTAATGTAATGTAATGTAATGTAATGTAATGTAATGTAATGTAATGTAATGTAATGTAATGTAATGTAATGTAATGTAATGTAATGTAATGTAATGTAATGTAATGTAATGTAATGTAATGTAATGTAATGTAATGTAATGTAATGTAATGTAATGTAATGTAATGTAATGTAATGTAATGTAATGTAATGTAATGTAATGTAATGTAATGTAATGTAATGTAATGTAATGTAATGTAATGTAATGTAATGTAATGTAATGTAATGTAATGTAATGTAATGTAATGTAATGTAATGTAATGTAATGTAATGTAATGTAATGTAATGTAATGTAATGTAATGTAATGTAATGTAATGTAATGTAATGTAATGTAATGTAATGTAATGTAATGTAATGTAATGTAATGTAATGTAATGTAATGTAATGTAATGTAATGTAATGTAATGTAATGTAATGTAATGTAATGTAATGTAATGTAATGTAATGTAATGTAATGTAATGTAATGTAATGTAATGTAATGTAATGTAATGTAATGTAATGTAATGTAATGTAATGTAATGTAATGTAATGTAATGTAATGTAATGTAATGTAATGTAATGTAATGTAATGTAATGTAATGTAATGTAATGTAATGTAATGTAATGTAATGTAATGTAATGTAATGTAATGTAATGTAATGTAATGTAATGTAATGTAATGTAATGTAATGTAATGTAATGTAATGTAATGTAATGTAATGTAATGTAATGTAATGTAATGTAATGTAATGTAATGTAATGTAATGTAATGTAATGTAATGTAATGTAATGTAATGTAATGTAATGTAATGTAATGTAATGTAATGTAATGTAATGTAATGTAATGTAATGTAATGTAATGTAATGTAATGTAATGTAATGTAATGTAATGTAATGTAATGTAATGTAATGTAATGTAATGTAATGTAATGTAATGTAATGTAATGTAATGTAATGTAATGTAATGTAATGTAATGTAATGTAATGTAATGTAATGTAATGTAATGTAATGTAATGTAATGTAATGTAATGTAATGTAATGTAATGTAATGTAATGTAATGTAATGTAATGTAATGTAATGTAATGTAATGTAATGTAATGTAATGTAATGTAATGTAATGTAATGTAATGTAATGTAATGTAATGTAATGTAATGTAATGTAATGTAATGTAATGTAATGTAATGTAATGTAATGTAATGTAATGTAATGTAATGTAATGTAATGTAATGTAATGTAATGTAATGTAATGTAATGTAATGTAATGTAATGTAATGTAATGTAATGTAATGTAATGTAATGTAATGTAATGTAATGTAATGTAATGTAATGTAATGTAATGTAATGTCCTGTTATTGTACTGCTTGTGGCATGTACTCCTGTTGCGCCAGCTCCTCTTCCCACTTATACCTTCCTGTCCAGTGAACGTAATGTAATGTAATGTAATGTTCATGTATTTGAAAATGTTCATGCATAGCATATGCACACTGCATTCTAGTATGTTCTACTGAGCTCTAGGTCATAGATGAACTCCCTGTTGTAGGTACGGATACTCCAGATGAGGACCTTTGTGCTCAAAATGGACGAGCAGATGTAGTTGGAGGATCGGGCTCACGGGGTTTGGTTGCTGCAGTCAAACAAAAGTTAATCCTGGAGAATGTGTTTTCTGAAGTTATGTCCAATATTGTACCATCTTTTGAAGTCTAAAACATTGAAATGTAGGTCAGTAATGTAATGTAATGTAATGTAATGTAATGTAATGTAATGTAATGTAATGTAATGTAATGTAATGTAATGTAATGTAATGTAATGTAATGTAATGTAATGTAATGTAATGTAATGTAATGTAATGTAATGTAATGTAATGTAATGTAATGTAATGTAATGTAATGTAATGTAATGTAATGTAATGTAATGTAATGTAATGTAATGTAATGTAATGTAATGTAATGTAATGTAATGTAATGTAATGTAATGTAATGTAATGTAATGTAATGTAATGTAATGTAATGTAATGTAATGTAATGTAATGTAATGTAATGTAATGTAATGTAATGTAATGTAATGTAATGTAATGTAATGTAATGTAATGTAATGTAATGTAATGTAATGTAATGTAATGTAATGTAATGTAATTGCCTTAGTCATCCGCCCCAGTTTTGCCTCAGTCATCCGCCCCAGTCAAAGTCAATTCTGTCATCCGCCCCAGTTATATGCCTTAGTCATCCGCCCCAGTTTTGCCTTAGTCATCCGCCCCAGTCAAAGTCAATTCTGTCATCCGCCCCAGTCAAAGTCAATTCTGTCATCCGCCCCAGTATATGCCTTAGTCATCCGCCCCAGTTTTGCCTCAGTCATCCGCCCCAGTCAAGTCAATTCTGTCATCCGCCCCAGTATATGCCTTAGTCATCCGCCCCAGTATATGCCTTAGTCATCCGCCCCAGTCAAAGTCAATTCTGTCATCCGCCCCAGTCAAAGTCAATTCTGTCATCCGCCCCAGTCAAAGTCAATTCTGTCATCCGCCCCAGTCAAAGTCAATTCTGTCATCCGCCCCAGTCAAAGTCAATTCTGTCATCCGCCCCAGTATATGCCTTAGTCATCCGCCCCAGTATATGCCTTAGTCATCCGCCCCAGTCAAAGTCAATTCTGTCATCCGCCCCAGTATATGCCTTAGTCATCCGCCCCAGTTTTGCCTTAGTCATCCGCCCCAGTCAAAGTCAATTCTGTCATCCTCTTCCGGCTACGTCTTAAGTCTTCCGCCTCATTTCCTGTCCTGCTACTGCAATTGCACTGTTTCATCTTCTCCTTCTGCCATTCATTTTGTAGTCTAGTTTTGAACTGTTTCCTTTTCTCTGTTTTGATTCCAAATCCTGGAAATGTTTTCCTTCTCTGTTAAGCTTTAAGGTTAAAGTTTTAAAAGTTCAGTCGGTAATGTTTTCTGTCTTTCTCTTTTCTGTAATTCTGTCTGCCCCCAGTTTAAAAGTTTTATAAATGTTCAAAAAAAAATAGTCACCGTTTTTCCTGTCAACTGTCCCGGAGTGATGGCTCCGATTCCGGACCCCGATCGGGCTCTTGTTTCGGGCTGTCACAGTTATGGTATCAGAGAGATAAGGTTTTAAAATCGATTCTGTGAAATGTCTAACTGCGCAATCCGCCACGTGAGGTCGCTTCACCAACTGTAAGTGTTTAAGTTACTGTACTTGTTTTGTTTATTAAGTTAAGTTCATTATTTCGTATAGGATTTTTCTAGAATGGTGAGAGGAAATCAAGGTGATGCAAACGACAGAGGCGACGCCCTCGACCGTCTAACCGAGTTGGCCGGCACTCAATCTCGCATGATCGAGCGTTTGATTGCAAGGGAGGGCAATGGAAACAACAATAACCATGCAAATGCTCCACGTGACTCTAGTGGAGAAAGATTTCGGCGACTCCAGCCGCCTGCATTTGATGGATTATCGACGGACCTTACTCATGCCGAAGAATGGATTCGGCAGATAGAACGTATGCTGAATTATGCAGAAGTGGAGGAAAACAAGAAAGTGATGTGTGCCTCATTTAATCTCACCAAGAGTGCTGGATTTTGGTGGGACACAGTGCAGTCAACCACTGTGGCATTATGTTGGGAGGGATTTAAAACACTCTTCTACGAGAAGTACTTTGACAGCAGCATGAGGAAGGAGAAGTTACTGAAATTCTCTCGACTACGACAGTTTGGAACGGTGGCCGAGTATGTTCAGAAGTTCGATTCACTATCCCGTTATGCACCCCACCTAGTGGCCACTGATGAAAATAAGGTGCATCAATTTATCCAGGGTTTGAAGATGGACCTCTTACGAGGGATTACATATGGGGGATTTGACGAGGCCCCATACACAAAGGTGGTAGCTAAGGCTTATCAGTTGGAAGCCTTAGAGGCAAAGTCTCAAAGATATACATCAAAGAGAATCATGCAGGATGCCCCTCAGCAGCAACAACAACAACAAAAGAGTCAGTTTGGGCAACCACGGCAGCAACAAAACAGAGGTGTCAAAAAACCAAATGAAGTTGCCATTTATCAAGACAAAGGGAAAAGACCTATGGGAGCTCCTCAACTTCCTGTATGCCCACGTTGCCAGAGAAATCATACGGGGGAATGTAGGCTCTACACTGGCCGATGCTTCCGATGTGACAAGGAGGGCCACCAAGTCCGGGATTGTCCGGTGCCTGACACGAGGCAAAATCGTGCCGTGCCAAGAGTGTTTGCTATGATAGAGGATGATGATGACACCCAGCACACGGCGATCACAGGTACAATATTAATCTGTGATGCACCTGCATATACCTTGTTAGACACGGGGGCCACACATTCATTTGTGGCCATGGACTTCGTGGGTAGGGAGAACTTATGTGTTGTGCCGTTAGATCAACCCTACAGTGTCATGCTACCGTCCGGAGAGTTTATGCACTCCGAGCAGGCAGTGCAGGGTGATATAGTGTCAGTTGGAGACCAGAAATTGTATGCCAATCTTATCATCATCGGTATGAAAGGATACGAAGTAATTCTGGGGATGGACTGGCTGTTTCGACATCACGCCACCATCAACTGCAGGTCCGGGCTCGTGTGTAGCACCCGGTTCTATTAAATCAAACTTAATTACCAATTTTAATGTGTCGAATTGGGAGAAAAGTGATTAGGTTAGTTAATGGCTTTTCAAGGGCAAAAGAGTAATTAGCAATTTGAGAAGTGGATAACGTATTTAAGGAAAGGGGTTTTGGGTTTAATGCATTGTAGCCGCCACTGTTTTACCAAATCCTTTTCGATTCCCAACTCCTTAGCTCAGCAAAGTGCGCTTGGAAGCCCTCCCTGCGATTTCTCCGACCTAGGTGAGTTTCTTCATCTTTCCTTATGACTAGACGGTTAGATAGCAGAGGGAGTACAATGTATGTGTTTTGGGAATATTGCGAATGAGTGTAGTCTCGGGTTTAATGCAGAATCTGGATTACACTAAGATCTTAGCTTCCAAACTAATTTCCTTAGACTCTTGGATAATTTAGAATGAAGTTTTAACTAATACACTGTCTACGGTTTTAGGTTGAGTAAAACCCGGAGTGTTTAGCAACCTAAACAATCCCCAGGAATCCAGGTAAGTGAAGTACTGTGTGTGCCTTCGGGCCTACATCACAAAACAGTAGGTTTATGCATGTTTGAATATTTCCTGTATGATATGCATCATGTTTTCAAAGTGTTACGAAAATGAACTTTCATGCATCATTGAGGAAAGACATGTACAAATTGAAATGCATTGGCGGTTAAGGGAACTAATCCACCCGTTAACTGATGAAGAGGATTTATTACATTGGGAGAACTGATCCCACTCCCAATGGAACTGAGGGATCAGAACAGCTATTAAGAGAATTCATCCACCCCTTAACTAATGAAGAGGATGTATTACATTGGGAGAATTGATCCCACTCCCAAGGGAATCAAGGGATCTGATCAGTAAACAAACGATGTGCAACAGAGATGAGAAAGTAGAAACTGCATATTCAGGATTTATGTTTCAGCATATCACTTTATTAATGCTTTGCTTACTTAGCATTAGGCTAATAGATGAGTTTTGTGATGTAGGTACTGAGGATACTGAAAGTGAATTCCCTGAGTTTACTGAAGAATAGAGGGAGTTGGAGGAGCACTTCTCTGTCTCGAGCTGGTATACTGATGAGGCGAGTTAACTGATGTCTGTTGGTGTGAAAGTTTAGTTAATAGTGTTTCAATCTGAATATGTTAAGTTTTCATAATAGAATGGTTTTTAATGTTTTGAATACGTTTTGAGATTTTCTGATGATAGTATTTCTGTGGGATTTTAAATGTTGGTTCTTACTGAATATTTTAAATGTTGGTTCTTACTGAATTTTAGTAATGCAATGGTCTGAAATGTTTAAGTGAAGTGAGAAAATTTCTTTCCGTAGTTAGAATTGTTGTTCTGCTCTCTGTCGGTAGATGAAGTCTATCGGCAGATGTTGAGTTGATAGTTTGTTCTCTATCGGTATGTGTAGTTTGTCTCACCGGTGGATGCATGGTTAAGTCGATCGGATGAATAAATCATCCGGCTGACGTCACCGGTGAATGTATGGTTAAGCTGATCGGAAGATGCAATTTTATTTCTATCGGAAGATGTCTTCACTAGAGTCATCGGAAGATGTAGTTTTATTTTTATCGGAAGATGTCTTCAGTAAAGCCATCGGATGATGTAGGTCTAATTCTATCGGAAGATGTAGATTTTGCGCTATCGGTATGAGTGGGTATTATGTCTTGTCGTTTAGCTACCGGTGGATATCTTCTATTTCTGTCTCAGCTCCTTCCGTTGACTTTGCTCATCGGCAGATGCTTTTGACTTCTGCGATTTCTCAAGTTTCCTACGGTTTAAACTTTATTTTTCATTGGCCGATTACTTCTTAACATTTCCAACGAATATTTCTAACATTGTTTTTACGGTTTTGTTTAACTCTATTTTAACTTAAATGATTTCCGCTGCAAGTTTTAAAATATGGTTGAAATTTTTGTCACATACGGGATTTTGTGTGACGAACCGGGTTCAGATAACTCGGGGCGTTACATCGTGTCTTTTAAGCGCCCGAACGAGGTAGAGTTCTCCTATCAAGCAATACCGAAGAAACATAGTATGTCTGTTATATCCTCCTTGAAAGCTCAACAGCTGATGAAGTCAGGATGTGTCGGATTTCTTGCCCACGTAGTAGATGTTCAGAGGCAAGGTGAGGTCGAACTTCAAAATATTCCGGCGGTTCGAGACTTCCCTGAGGTTTTCTTAGATGACCTACCGGGATTGCCACCGGATCGTGAGATAGAGTTTGAGATCGATGTGTATCCTGGTGCTGAACCAGTGTCGAAGAATCCGTACCGTATGGCGCCAATAGAGCTGAGGGAGTTGAAGACTCAGCTAAAAGAGTTGGTGGACAAGGGTTTTGTGCGCCCTAGTTTCTCTCCGTGGGGTGCTCCCGTCTTGTTCGTTAAGAAGAAAGATGGGTCCCTACGTATGTGTATTGATTACCGTGAGCTGAACAGGTTGACTATCAAGAATAAGTACCCGTTGCCTAGAATTGATGATTTATTTGACCAGCTACAAGGGGCTCGGGTATTCTCTAAGATCGACTTGCGTTCCGGTTATTACCAATTGAAGGTCAGAACTGACGATATTCCAAAGACTGCCTTCAGGACCCGATACGGGCACTACGAGTTCTTAGTGATGTCGTTCGGGTTAACTAATGCTCCGGCGGCGTTTATGGACCTGATGAACAGGATATTCCAGGATGTATTAGACAAGTTTGTGATTGTTTTCATCGACGACATCCTGGTTTACTCTAAAAGTGAGGCCGAACACGAGGAGCACTTG